>CANUEZ040000217.1:1200000-1721000 GCA_948099385.1 Fasciola hepatica | reverse complement strand
TTATCCGGGAAAAACGTTCGATTTTTCAAACATATATGTACCCACAAACCTTTGAATGGTTCATCAACATCGATAAACTTACCATACGAGTAATGAATAGCCGTGATCCCGTTTGGCTTAAACTGCAAGGGTTTTGAAATACTTGGATTACCTTCATCTGCAGTTCAAACAGAAATTACATGTAAAACATTGGTCTAGGTTGAATTGGTGCAACTGGCTGTGTGGTGTAAATCATCAGATTTACTCGCGTCTGAGTAACGATTCATTCATCTCGAATTTAAAGATTTTTTCTATTTGAACGACCCAAACAATGACTTGTGTTCCCAGTTTGAGGAATTCCGTTCACTTTGGACATTGTTACCATTTACAAGAACATCACTTACTGAAAACCGCTTTGTACGACCGGTCAGCTATTTTTAGCTAATATCCAGATGCCGTCTCACATGCTGATCTCATCATCTATTACCAATCATTAGGTGCTGTGTCGTAAACATACGAATTCGTGGCTTAACTGCACCGCATCAGGAACGCTAATAAATATAGAAATTCACAGGTGAAATGTAGCTCATGATTCATTCATGTTATTAATAATGATCTGGTAAAGACTATTTGTGTGCTCATTTTGAAAGCTAAATAAATGAAGCATGAGAAATCCACGAGAATCAAAAAAACCGACTTATGGTAACCGATAGAAAAGACCTCTATATTATCAATTTCCGGTAACAGAACAAAACTTCGTTACGAAGAACCATAAGTTGATCGCAGTAGTGATGAGTTAATGGATTTGCACTGATTATGAATCGGACGTAAAATGGAAATTGGAGAATACACAATGTGCTCAGATTACGAGTGCGTGGGTTTAGGAAGAAGATGTGTCAACTGATCTTGAGACGTTAGTAAACTAAAGTAAATAAGTATTATCAGAAGAACAACGAAAATAATACTGTCGAAGGATTCGGAGTTTCCAAATTTATCTGGTGGTTCAATCTAATCTTCAGGTCAAATTCGAGAAGAATAAAAAATAGTGATACACGGATGCCACTACATGGTTGGCAACATTAGGTGACTTGGCTAGGTGTCGGGGCCAGTGGCATAGTTGCATCCGGAATCTTTCCCTGTCCTCGTGATTTCTGCTCATTGCTTCGACATTTTGTATTTTTATCATCTTATGCTTCCATTCTAGCGTTCTTTACTCGACGGTGCTAGGAGGTAGCAACCGTGACCAGAGCCCAGATGTGTCAGGTTAGTGGTTGCATGAACTAAACTAAACCATTTGTAGTATAACAGGCTTCAATTTGCTGCTTATCGAATTGAGTGTAATTCATCCACTAAGCAGCTTCTCGGAGCACATTGTATGGAACACCCGTTGGACTGGTAAACAACTGGTAATGTTCAAAGGGAGACGTCTGCACATGTCGAAACGGAGAAATGGTGTGTGGTTCAAGGTTCTCTGAGCTGGAACAAAGAAAAATGCTACCGAACAAATAAACAAAGACGAGTATGCACCATATTTCGAAGAACATTTTCAGATCTACAACAGTCATTTGCATCATTTTGTTCACTAGATGGCAAAGAGAAAAACTGCCATTTGAGGGGAAATCTGCAAGAAAGGTGTGAGGAGATTCTCGCTTCGAATAAACCGAGGTTGTTGGAAGGATATTTAGGCATTTAGCACGGCAAATAACTCTGAGGGGATGCACCAGTTCTGCAGTGCAGAAATATATGATCAACGTCTCAGATGAATGATCGAGGTATTTAGAATGGAGAAGAATGCGCCGGAAATTTCATAACTTGGAATATTAATTTGAACGATGTGATATTGGGTGGTGGAAAGTAGTTTGTTTTCGACGTCGATCATGTTGTTATACACCTCTGGCATACATTCAGTGATGGCAAACCTAACTTCAATGGTCGAACCTTTGTTGATAACTCTGTGTTGCCCTGAAGAAAGATGACTGAAGAAAGAAAACCCCAACTAGCAGTCATTAGATGTAAGGAGATGAGGGGCTCAAATATGAGAACAATTCATTATTTGCCCCTCAAGATGATTTTGGAAACGTAGTGATGGACGGGAATGCCCAGCACTGCAAAGCAAATCCAAATATGATAAAGATCCTCAGAATATGGTACCATGGACAATTTTGATCATAGTGCAGATCAGTGCCGTGTGTAATGTGTCAGATATCTGTTAGGAAGAGGTCCGTTGGAACGGAAAATTCTTTGACAACTTGCATTGCTTGACGCTCATCATTCTCGATGAATGGATAATGTAATCCATAAGGTCATTCATAAACAATAACTTACTTGCCCTAGCAACAGCATGAGCCTAGTCAGTTTTCTTCATGGAGCCCAACTGTACTTAGGTTTGAACTGTCAAAATACTTTGGTAATGATTTCCATTCCAAATATTTCCATTGATGCGGTCGACATAGCTAGCAGACAGCCACCGGGCACCTCCGGGAAGGCCAGTTCTGAGTTCCAAAAGAAACGCTGCGCAGGTGTACATCGATTTCAATGCAACCTCTTTGTGTCTTCACTATCACCAGAACTTTGGAAACTCTCATCCTATGTTATGTCGTCCATCAGCACCCAGTCTGTGCTTAAACCACTCTATTCAGGAGAACATAGATGATCCTGGGGAACAAAGTTCAGCCTAGCTCGCTGGTCTGCTCAAATGAAAAACAAGAATATCACTTGGCACCCGATGAAATCTAAATTCACTCCTGGTTTACAAATCCATCTAACGAAGGTCCACTTCTTCCGTTTGCGCGTGATAACTTAACTCTGACTGAGCTATGAGTTTGCAGTACCAAATTTCTGTACGATAAGGAAGAAAATTCTGAGTCTGTGCGTGTTTATGTTGAGGGTGAGATAATTAAGATGCTCGATATTCATCGCTCGTTCACAGTTTCCTTATCTGGGCACACCGTGCAGAACATGCTAAATTCCAGAGCTCAAGTGAAATGGCAGTATTTCTAGAATCCCGTTGCTGATCAAGAATCGTGATGTTTCAGTGGTGGAGAACCAACTTGAATATTTCAAATCTCGACGGGGTGCCAGGATAAGTATGTTTATCTTTGTTCTGTTTGTCATCAGAATTGTGTGAGCAAACAGGTACAGTTTGCGTCACGGGTCTTCTCATCCAATCATTCTCATCGTTTACTCATCTGACAATTAGGCTCTCAATACCACTAGTCTTCTTGTGAGAAAAGGGAAGGTTTAAAATTCGAAGAAGACCCACACTCAGTACGTTGAAAAAGATAGTACTATTTTCAGCTAAGAACAAAATTTTGAATATTTTCCAGATATACTACCCATGATTACTCATCAATAAAGTAAAAATCAGACTGAATATCTTACTCGTATTATTCATTTTACAAATAAGTCACAAGTATCTGGGATTATTATAGAATACGTTGGAAAATGTGTCCAAGGAGATTATATTTTACCGTCTTAACCAGTAAGAACCTTGGAATGAAATTCACTTTATAAATTTGGGATTAGTAATTCAGGTAAATTCACCTATGGTGATATTTAGGAACTCCACAGCCCAAAATCTAACAATCTATGGGTGCATTTTTATCGGAATGTCGGGCAAGAAGCGTTGGTTAACATTTTTCATTACTGGCTATCATTAATGTAGTCACACGTCGATATCAACAGAATGCTCGTCATTTCTTCTTAGGAAATGGTCGGCGTGATTTTGTCCCTTGATTTTGCAACATTGACCCTCAAAGTTGAGAGCTTCTGAGGTTTTCAGTTGGGCAAAACATGCAGCAAAACACAGAGACGGTGAAGAGTTAGCAGTTTTCTTTTAAATCCATGTAGCTACTGCTCAAAATATGAACTTGTGGGAAGGGAAACACCTCATAAACATTGTAAAACCTTCTTTATTGCACCTCGCATTACCAGTGCACAAAATACTGAGAAACCACATTGATCAGTTAAGCTCGATTTTAGTAGGTTTCCTATGGCGTTCAAATCCTCGTTACAACATAAGGTTTCGTTTTCATAGCACAACATTTGCCGATGCTGCAACTTCAAGTTTACGAAAACACTGCCTTTCGAGTTTTTTGTAATATTGCGAAATATGAAGAAGTCACGTGTCCATTGTGTTGAAATCATAAAAGGTACTCAAAATTGGACAGATGTTTAATATTTTCAGATTGACTGCACTATATTTGGCAGTTACTAAAGAAGGAATAGATACATAACCGAATGACTCACAGATTTATGTTTTCTACGGATTGAAGTAAACTGAGTATACATTAGCCGTGAATATAGGGCAAGTTTTGTGACTGCCATGAAATAGATTATCGAAGTATGAATTACCAGATTTGTCAAGAAGAAACATATTTTGCCGTTTTAAGCATGAGGCAACATGGGATAGAATTTAAGTTTCCTAATTTGGGATTAGTCATACCAAATCAAGTTTGAGTTACTCACCCAAAGGGGCATTTTTAGCTGATACACTGACCTGAAACATTTTGAATAAAAGAATCCAGTAATCAAATGTACGTTTACCGGCGTGAGTTAGGAAAATCCGTGGTAGTGAAATATGGCTTGTTGAGGCAAAGAAAGATGTAAGGAGATACGGAGGATTTGTGAGCTCTGGCGAGAGCAAATGGGCTTTTTTACTGGGATCGAGTGGCAAATGTTAATCAGCAAGTTCTACTATCTGGATGAACTGGGCGTGTGGGCTATCATCTATGTATTTAAGACAGGAAATCAGACATGCATTTTAGTATTGGGTTGCGTTACAGCTAATGATCAGGTTGTTATTGAAATCATTATGTCAAGACCAACGGTTAGCTGAATTGATGACAAATAAAATATCTTCTTCAAGTAAACCCGGAAGTATGACGGGGATATATTTAGTCGGTAACACGCATACGTGTTAAATTTATGGCACTCTGCGGCTCAAAATCTCTGCATGATAACAATAGTTACCGCAATATTATTTTGACAGTTGAAAGTATCTGAGGGACACCAGGCAATAAATCTTATTTCATATTTGTGATACGCTTTATCATTAGGGTTGAACGCACTCTTGTTATTTTTTGAGACATCATCTTATTGGTCATGGTTTGAGGGAATGACTGAAGGGTCTCGCTTCAAAGATTTACAAGCTCTCGTCTGGAGTGCTGTGGATTTTCAAGATGATTATGATCGCCTCATATTCAACGATGACATTGACGTCAACAAGTATTCCGATTTAATCGAAGTGAATATCTTGAGTCTAGAGGCGGTATTCGTCGGTTAACTTATCGTTGCCAAGGGTAGTAAGTGCTCGCAGAAATGAATCAAAGTTATCTGTGCACGTAGATCAAAAGCTTTCACCTCCATAGTCGTGTTTACAAAGAAAACTCTGAATTTATCTATTCAATAATCAACACCGTATCCTCACATCGGTCCTTTAGGATTATACCAATGAAGTCATTCTCAGGGAGCATACACAAAGACTCCTTCGGACCAATAAAGCCTATTCTGCCCAGGTTCTGGACGATCTTTGTCCTGGCTTTGTCAGCTTCGGCGCTCATCTATTGTGAATCAATCTCTGAGTAGCTTCATTATTCGTGACACACGTGAGCCTAAAAGCACTGTCCAAATTCCAAAGACCACCACCTCGATGGTCTATGTAAACACTTAATCCCAATAGACTGATCATCTGCTGCCCTGAAAAAAATAGATGCTGCTATCTTCACACGCCTGCACTCCTATGTAGGCGTCCCTCATGACCTATTCGAGTTTGCAAATAGAAGAGAAATAGAAGCTGCGACTTCATTCATCGAGCACATCCGTATATATATGAATGACAACGCGAAGTCAGTCAAGTGTTTTATTCTGAATTACTGTTCCGCGTTTGATTCCGTTCCTCACTCATGGTTCCTAGCTTAACGCTAATCATTCTGATGCCCACAACATATGCTTGACCGTATATCCAGTTGCTTCATGGGCGGTAGTCCAAAGGTTGTGATCATGGACTCCGGATATTAACCAGCGGAATCCGATTTTCGCACCACCAGTCGTTTCCGAATTTGAAAACCCTGCGTCAGCCACGACGCCCTACCCGGAACTGTGTACCTTGTCGTAAAATAAATAAAGTAAATAAAATGAACATATGAAAGTGGAAAACTCATCCACTTAAGTATCCCTCCTGCCAACCAATGGACATGCATTTTGCGGGGTACTCCAAAACACCGTCCTTTCCCCACACTTATTTTCCCCTGAGATAAATGTAGAGGCTCTCGCAATTTATCGGGCCGTAAATTTAGAGGAAACTTAGTCTCATGTGCTTGGCCAACGTAACGAACTGCACACGGCTACGGGCAGCGGACCATGCACCAATTGAATGACAGTGTTAGTCGTAATTTCGTGGTCCTATATAATACTATGTATATAATATATATATATATATATATATATATATATATATATATATATATATATATATATCAATATATATATATATATACAAAGGCAAATGACTGACATCCAGGTGAGCAACCAAGAACAACAGTACACAGAGTTATCCCCAGAGTTGGGATGGGGCAGTTATAAACGGTCTACTCTGCAGCAAGTCAAATGAAACTATGACGCAGCACGGTCGTGGTACAGATAGCAAAGCAAGAATCCTGGTCAGCCTGAAATGATTGCTTCGGTCACAGGATAAGGAAATAATCTGTCGGTAAAATGGGGGAAAAGAAATTACCGTTGTTAAAGTACAAATACTAGTACATTTCAAACGACAATAGAGAATTGTGTCAACGCAAACGAATAAACCTACGCCGTATGTGCGTTGATTGGTTCAGCGGTATAATGTACATGCAGTGGGGCTTGGATCCTTTGGAGGGCTTGTGTTATGCTTGGGTGAAAAATTCGGAAGCTTTTCCCAACAAAGAAAATGTACGATTCTAGGACAGCTGATTCAGGAACATAAACATGATATTTATGCAACATCTACCGTAGAAGGCAAAAGTCTGGATGCATTAGAAACGGAGAAGACACGTGACATAAGCAAGAGGTTCAAGATGCTTGCACAGTGTATTCTTCGCGAACAGGCACAACCCTGGATCTTCAAACTGCTAATAGTACCACTGGAAACAATAGCAGTAGTTAAATTTTTACTCGTTCTGAATTTTTGCGAGAAAAGCTGCCTGGCCTCTTCAGCTTGAGAAAACGGTAAATGACAAGAGAATTTGCAAATCGTTAGTCAAAAGTGCTTTATCAACCACAGAGTGATAGGATAAAACTACTTATGCAAATCGAGTGAACCGGTATCTAGACGGACTTGAACTCGTTCATTGCGAATAAACGGATCATGCTGGACAATTTAGTAGCACCTTGCATAGAAAGTCCGAGTGAAATAGCAACTTATGCACCGTCTGATCAGTGGCACGTCATTCATTGGCACAGTGCTTGTGGCCAACCCCTTTGTATCCTAATCTCGCATATTCACTTTGGTTTCCTGAATGTGAAAGAATTCAGTGAATCTAGTTCAGTTGGAATAACCATAACTAGTATTGGATTGTAGCTGTACTGGTTGCTGTTTCGCAACAACAATCTAACTAAGAAATAAAAGTTATCAACCGTATGGCAAAGTTGGAAAGAAAAGTAAAAATAACGATGGAAATATGATGATGGAGTTGTGTGGATCCAACTGTCCCATTTGTCATCATATGTAACCGTTTCTTCCTGCCTGCCTATGATCACTGGTTGCAAGGATGTCGTGGACACCCGACACAAGCAAAACAATGGAATGTAAAGGTCCGGCTCAATGTAATACATCCATTTAATAGATGTTCAACTCAGCGCCACTCACTCTAACAGGTTTCATGTAGCTTTTGATAGGTGCAAGATGTGATGGGGCTGACATTTGCAGATTATCAACAACTCATAGCTTTCTGGCACTAATTTCATAAAAGCCGTTAAACAGGTGCGATAACTATGGTGCGTAGTGCTGGAAGAATGCACCGCAACTGCAATTGTCGTGTGTACAATCAGCTGTCCTTATTTCAAACTTGAACATATTTCTTGTTGTCCGGTAGTTGGTGGAGTCTCCGTCAGTTGCGTTTAGGTATTAATTCAAGTACCTTAGGAGAATTTTGGATATTTTTGTAAATTCCATTGCATTCAGCTCCATTGTAGAAAACTTAATTGAATGGCAACAAAACTATGGTGATATCATGCAGTTCTATTGAACCGTGTAGTAGCATAGATTTCTCGTTGACAACATCAATCTGAATTCCATTAATTTCGACCATATTGTGAAATAGGTTTGCCGAACAATCTGCAGCTCACACTTATTCATCCCAGTATAACCACGGCAGTGATAAGTATTCATATCTATAAGCCGTACAGGGGCGCCACTCAATCAGCCAGCAGAGAAACTGTTTCAGCAACGGAATTACGGGGAAGCACGATCGGTTGATGAGCTCTGACCATCAAATATATTGGCATCATCACTAAAATAATCATCTGGTTCATCAGTACTTGTTTAGGGGCCTGTAGCTACTACTAAGCAGTCAACACAGGCTCCAGTTGTATTTATCGTGATTCCTTCTGAGGTTGGCATTCAATTATTGTCCTCCAATCATAACCACTCTAAATCCCCAAGGGTGCCAGATACCAATGGACCTCACTTGTGTTTCAACCTCTTCCGCAATGTTCACTTTATCTTTTCAGTCCACATCAGCACTCACAAACGATGAATCTCCCAAGAGACTTCTCCTACATTCACCGTGCGCAGAGTACCCTTGGCGGTACAGTCGCCTCCACGGTGCTTGCACACCTTCAAGTTTAATCACCAAAATGATTTTCTAGGAAGTTTATTTTATCAATGTGGTCAAAATTACTAGAATTTAGATCATCCACTGACTTCCGTTTTCTTTTTTCCTTTTCAAGAAAATCGGGCATATTTCCCGTAATTCGTATCGAGGAATTCATTTTTGAATCATAATTACTTATTACTCCTCAGATAATTGAGGTTCTATGCACTTATTGCACACTGATTTAGCCCATTGCCGGTCGCACCAGAAAACACTTGCGAGAATTAACCCCTTCCATGCACGGCTGGCATATCGAAGAACAAAGAAAAAGTAGCACTCCTGTTTTAGACTCATAGTGGTTCATGTGATTCACAAAAAATGTGTTCTAGTTTCATGTTTTCTATGAGTTCCGAATTTACTGACTGAAATGCAAACATGGGCTTGTGCTCTACGATTATTCGTTGCATGTCAAATCGAGGATTTTTCGCCCATTAGTGGAAGAAACGAGGTTAAAATGAGTGACCTGAATCTTTCCGGCTATTTGAAAATACAGTCTCACCTAGGAATATTTTGCGTCGTGCTTTAGGAAATTGGATATACTGTAAACTTGGAAAGAGTACAGATATATTCAAGACATTCTGTTGATTTAATTGGGAGACCAATCTGAATGAAAGATTGTTCAACATTTTCTACATCTAACAGATTGATTGGCACGGAACGAGATAAATAATGCACTTTAAAATACCGAGATTGAAGTTGGCGAATATGGTAGTGGATAATTTCCACGAGGAGCAAACGGCAACTTGGAGCACAGGGAAATAAATGAACGTGTTTAGAAGAATTTTCACTCAATTTTGTGCACTGTATCCACCAAATGGAGTAACTGGGCATTCAGTCATTCGTTCATTGTAAGCACCCGAAAAGCTTTCATTCGTGAACGAGTCGCAACCGAGGAACAGAATCAAACGCCAAAGAGTAATGTAGAAAAGCGCACTTGACTGACCTCGCTCCGTCACGTTCTGTCTAGTAGTTGCTGAGGCTATTCGGATGGAACGTTTATTGGTAACCGTGGAGTTGGTGGTCTTCGGGATGTGAACAGTCGTTACATGGATAGTACAGTTGCTAGCATGTTGGTTCACAATATACGTCACCCTTTTGGCTGATGAACGGACTCCATAGATGATACCAGTAGGACGATGATTGTCCAGATCTGAGGCGGATTGAGCTTTGTTGGTGGTGTGATCTTTGAAAAGAAGCTTAATTTGAATAATTTCACAGTAGTGATATGGGATGCATGCCAGTAGTTGAGTTAATACATACACCGTTTACTTTGTAAACAATATTAAGGAAGTTTGAGCGTTTGATTATTTACCCACAGGAATTCGTGATCACTTTCTACAATTTTGTGATACCTGTGTGGTTATCGGAAGTTGATCGACAATTAACGTATTTAGGCATTTAGCATCGGTCTTCAACAAATCTGAATAAATTGTGTCATTGATGATATCATGGAACTCGAGGTGATTAGAAGCACGACAACAGAACCCCAGTACTCAGGACTATTGCTGGAGAATCACGGGGCTAAATCACATCCATCATTTCCTCAGGCCCCAACCTGTTGCGAAATGCTTCTGGGAAGAAATGACGAGCATTCTGTTGATATCGACGTGTGACTACATTAATGATAGCCAGTAATGAAAAATGTTAACCAACGCTTCTTGCCCGACATTCCGATAAAAATGCACCCATAGATTGTTAGATTTTGGGCTGTGGAGTTCCTAAATATCACCATAGGTGAATTTACCTGAATTACTAATCCCAAATTTATAAAGTGAATTTCATTCCAAGGTTCTTACTGGTTAAGACGGTAAAATATAATCTCCTTCGACACATTTTTCAACGTATTCTATAATAATCCCAGATACTTGTGACTTATTTGTAAAATGAATAATACGAGTCAGATATTCAGTCTGATTCCTACTTTATTGATGAGTAATCATGGGTAGTATATCTTGGAACTAATCAAAATTTTGTTATTAGCTGAAAATAGTATTATGATGATGATGATGATTCCAATGACGAAGAAGTTGTTGATGATGATGAAGATCAAGATGATGATAACGATTCGGATGAGGATGGTGAAGATGACAGTGATGGTAATGATGATGATTCGGATGATGATGATGATGCTGATTCCTATGATGATTCGAATGAATTGCATGATGATGATAATGATTCGGTTGATGACGATGATGATGATTCGGATGAAGATCTGGGTGATGATGATGATACGGATGATGATAATGTTGATGATTAGTACGATGATGATGATGTTGAAGAAGATGATGATGATGAATCAAATGATGATGCAGATGACGATTGTGATGTTGAAGATGATGATGATGATGAAGATGATAATGATGTGGATGATGATTGGGATGAAAAATTGTGATGATATTGATTCGGATGATGACTGTGATTCGGATAATGATGGTGACTTTATTGACTGGGATGATGCTGAAGAATCGGATGATGTTATTGGTGATGATGATGATGGTGATGATGATGATGATGATGATGATGATGATGATGATGATGATGACGATGATGATCATGATGATGATGATGATGATTCGGATGAAGATAATGAAGATGACAACTTTGTTGATGATATTAATTTAGGTGATACTGATTCGGATGATGATTGTAATTGGGATTATGATAATGAATTTATTGACTCGGAAGATGTTGTTGACTCGGATGAAGATGATGAAGATTATGTAATCCGGATGACGATAATTTTTATGGCGACGATGTTGATGATGATGATTCGGATGATGATTCTGATGAATACGACGTTGAAGATAACGATTCGGTTGATGATGATGGCGATGATTCAAATGAGGATTCACATGATAACGATGATTCGGATGATGATGTTTATGATGTTGATGATGATGATGATTCGGATGATGACGATGATGGTGAATCGCGTGAAGATTATGGGGACCATGTTGATAATGTTGATGATGATGATGATGATTTTGATTATGATGATGATGATGATGATGATGATGATGATGATTATCATGATATTGATGACGATGTTTCGAAGGATAAGTATTTGGATGATAATGTTTCGAATGAGGATTGTTATTCGGATGATGATGTTGATGTTGGTGACTCGGATGATGATGATAATGATGATATTGATTATGATGATGATGATAATGATGATGATGCTAAAGATGATGATGGTGATGATGATGATGATGATGATGATGATGATGATGATGATGATGATGATGATGATGATGATGATGATGATGATGATGATGATGATGATGATGATGATGATGATAATGATGATGATGATTGTGTTTTACGTGATTCGGATAATGATCATGTTTGTGATGATGATTTAGACGACAGTGATTAGGATGATGATATTTCTGATGGTGATGTTTATCACGATGACGATTTGTTTTTTAATTCGGATTATCATTGTGCTATGGATGTTGTTCATTATCTGAAAGTACATTTTTGTCGGATATGATTGTGCCCATTTGATTGCAATCTGATCTTCATATATGTCACCTGAAGTAAGGAAATATTCGGTTAAATACCGTTTTGTTCGACAGCGTTGTTACCGAACAACCAACACCTACTCATAACATTTTACATGGAGCGTCGCATATTGTATACACTCCAACTTGATATCACTTCTGATGCACCATTTCATGACATTACTTCATGTGATAATAACCATCAAGATGAAAATGCACCTTGCCGTGGTGTGATGGCATGCTAGCCTCCATGACCGCAGAAGCAATGCAGTATAGCTTTCTTAAGCCGGAAATGTAACCGTATCTCGGAGGTCAGTGTGTAAAAACCGGACGAAGTCTAGTCTCTGAACCAGTTGATGGGCAACATCGGGTTGTAACAGCTATGCCCGTCTACTTCCCGCTTGCTCCATTGGATGCTTGGGGCTAAGGACTGAATCCGAAGAGTGGTTCCATAACAAAGCACCAAAGAAGACAAGACAGATGCATGCAACAATCAGGTCTCGCGTGACAGACCAGAAGAATTTTCTTCACGCGTTTTTCGGTCACATTCTCATGTTAGATTAAAGCCCCACTGCCTTGTGGATCAGTCGTTTGAATCAAAGGCTCCAGTTAGGGTTCCCAAAGAAAATCCCATTCTGTGAGGTGGGTAGTCGAGAAGCATTATTTGCCAGAATTACCCAGCATTCCCTCTGGAAATATTTCTCGTCTCTCTAAACTTCATTCTTTATATGCTACCGTAAAAGGATGCGAGAGGCCACAATGCTCCAAGATCGGAAGCTAGCACCTCTTGACATGAGTAACAACTTCGAGACAAGGGAAAAACAAGAATAAGAAATCCAATCCAGGGAATTACTCCTGCTTTCTGTACTCAAAGTCCGCAAACTTTGCCAAACTGGGCAAAAATCACCATCACCATCGTAATTATCATCACCGTCATCATCATTACCATCATCATCAAAATCATCATCATCATCATTATCATCATCATCATCATCATCATCCGAATCATCATCATCATCATCATTATCATTATCATCATCATCATCATCATCATCATCATCATCATCATCATCATCATCATCATCATCATCATCATCATCATCATCATCATCATCATCATCATCATCATCATCATCATCATCATCATCATCATCATCATCATCATCATCATCGTCATTCGAATCACTACCATCATCATCATCATCGTCGTCATCATCATCATCATCATCATCATCATCATCATCATCATCCGACTCAACATCATCATCATCATCTTCATCATCATCATCATCATTATTATCATGCGAATCATCATCAACATCATCATCATAACCATCATCATCATCATCATCATAACCATCATCATCATCATGATCATCATCGTCATCTTCATCAACATCATTATCATCATCGTCATCATCATCATCGTCATATTCATCATTACCTTCATCATCATCATCATAATCAGCAAATCCCGGAACGTCTGCTACAACGTTTTCATTATTCACATATAATATATCACTAGTGCAGCCAGACTGCTGCCTCCCTGATTTCGAGAACTATTTCAAATGAACCACATATGTTCTCTTTGGATACTTCTCACCATGCTAATAATCCTTTATAACCGAACAGAAAATATTCGTATTTCAATTTACCCAAGCATAAAATCATCTACGAGAATACCATACTTGAAATCTGTTTGATGAGTGATAATCATGTTGTCAGTCTTCTATGGGTCAGTCAGCAACAAGGATGTAGATTTGGATATATTTCCTTTATCGTGACACAGACAGTGCTGAAGTGAACAGTAATCACAAAACTGGTACGGCTTCTTTATATCAAAGTTTGATGAATATCCATAGCATACAATGCAATATCATGAGTCGCGCAAAATACTCAATGGTAGTGAAAAAAAGTTTGTTGTTATGAAGTGCGCCAAACACAGGTATTGTGCAAGTAGGTGAAGAATGTTCGGGTATGAGTAGTAAGAGAACGGTGGACGATAATAATATGCTGCAATGCTTCCAGCGAAAACTCAAAGTCAAATAAGAAGAGTCGTTAGTCGACGTGCAATTTAGGGAATGGTTGATACAAATACAGACAACGTACCTCAATTTGTTGGAGTAATTTATTCACAGAAATCCGTGAATGGATATCAAATCGTACAAATGGTCAGAAGAGACATATTCCCAGCGAAGTAGGACCGAGCCAACAGTACATGTTAGAAACGGTTATCGGTACCGTGGTGTCCCAAAACCATGTGCTTCCTACCCACAACCTATCTATGGTCACAGGAAATCTTGGATCACTGGTGAAATGGGTGATTGAGAAAATCTCTCACACACACGCACGCACGCACAGGTCATTCACTAATAAGAAGAGTCGCGAAAATGATCACTGATTCGAAGACTGAGATACGATCTTGAGTATTGGTGGATTGAGAAGTGTAAGGAGATGGAGAAAGCTTCGGCGATCAGCAACAGCCGCAGCCTTTCACGTCTAATCAGATATACCGTTCGACGAAAGTGAGGTGTTAGTGAATTGATCAAAGAAGCACATGGCTAACTGATTCAAACTCAGGAGCGTCGTCTAGTTCATTGGGTGGAGCATTTCGAGGAGCATTTTAATTGACCTTTATCCACGAAGGTCTGCTAGGTAGCACTATGGTTGTAGTTCTGTTCGTAGATACTGACACCCGTGAGAAGCGGAGGTTCTTCATGAGATGAGAAACCATAAACGATATACTATTGATGGACCGGATAGGTTGCCCCATCTATTTTCAAAGACGATGGTTCAGCACTGTCACTGAAGTTGACAAAACCCTTCATTTGGTTTGGGATAGGGAACAAATTCCAAAGAGCTGGTGTGAATCGGTGCTCATATCGATTACCAAGGAGAACAGCGATAAGTTCTCCTGTAATAAACACAGATAGTAAAGTCTGATTAGCATTTCATGCAACTGCTTGCTGGTATTATTCTCCACCGCTTATTTACAGCTCGCAAAATGTTTTGGCTCAAGAATCAAGCTGGAATTAGACCTGGCCGACAGTGTATTGACCATATCTTCATTCTTTGACAAATTTTAGAACATGGGCACACCTTCGGTAAACCCATAATCTCTATGTTTCTTAATTCAAAAGCGGTCTTCGACTCAGTCTACCATACAGTTATCTGGTTCTGCCTCTTTTTCACAAGTGTACCAGAGAAATTCAATTGCACTACATGGTACCTGTACACGAATAGCCGAAGCCGAGTTCAGGTTTACCGTGCTCGTTCATCCGAGCTCCCCACGATAAATGGTTTATGCACGGTTTCCCCCATTCCCCTTTCCTCTTTCCACTGTGAGTGATATTGTCCCGGAGAATGGGCTTTTGTCTATTGGGGATAGTAGTATTGAACGTTTCGCGCATGGCAAAGTGTCAGACCTTGAATATGCGGACGACGTAGTTCTTCCAAGTGAGGGTCGAAGAAAGTTACAAGCTTTTGTGGACAGTCTGACTGACTGTGTAACATGGTTTGGCATACGTTTTGTGTCTGAGGAGACTACAGATCAAGCACATAAGTTCTTTCATCTGGGAAACTGAATTTCACCCAGAGGTCGCATATTGGATGAGCTGTCTTTGCGTATACAGAAGACTCGTTTGGCTTTTGCAAGCTTGAGTCATCTATGGCATTGACATTATACATGATTGTCCATCAAGGATCGGGCGTACACTACAGCAGTCAGGCCAGTGCTTTTGTATGCTTCGGGGACATGGCTACTGCGAGTAGGGAACTTACGAAGATTGTCGGCATTTGAACACCGATATCTTCGTAGCATTTGTCGCATCTAGTGGAAACACGTTTTAAACAATGCTGATGTTCGGCGAAGAGTCTTAGGTTCACGAACCAAATTACTAGATGAAACACTTGTGTTGATCAGTCCAAGATGATAAGGACATGTGTTGCACATGTCCCGTGATAGGATTCCTCGATGCACAATGTTCGCTGAGGTGAATAACGGTTAGAAGATGAGTAGGGGTGGCCAGTACATGACATGGAACAAAGTTATGGGAAATCTAACTCGTTGACTTGGCTATGTAGGACGTGTTAGGCTTCCGGAATAGGGTCCAAGAGACCTGCCACCTAGTCGTTTAAAGAAGTAGGCAGGTGTAGTGATCAGTGGCAATCTTGTATCTACAAACTTTCCTTTTAAAATTCATACTGTTTTTCGCAGTTCTCTAACTACTCCCTTCATATTCCTGTTCTTTCTCATTATTTCTTATTGAGGCTGTCGCTGGGAAGAAGCAACCAAGACCAGCGCACACAGTGCTTGGTTGATGATTGTTTGAACTGAGCTGAACTGAATTGAACTTTATGATAGTAATGACATGGTTATGATGCATCCGCTCATGATGATGATCTTTCAGATACGAATCGGTTCATCGATAATCGCTCACATAATGATGCTGCTGATGACTTCACTCATGTTATCATTGAGAAAGATCGCAGCCTCGATCTGGGAATCGTGCGGCTTCGTTGACCTCTTTACGAGCGCGTCGTGTTTAATCTGTACGTATTTGTCTGTCGACGAATGACGAAGTTCATTGGTTTTTCCCATACGACCATAAATGAGAAAACTTGCCATTTGATAACTGTGAATTGTGCTAACGGAAATCAGGTGAATATGTTTCTATCGTGTACCAGTCGACTGAGTTCAGCGTAAGTTCCGTATTCGAATACAGTCTCAGTTTTCTTTGTGTTATTTCTGGTACTTATGCGTGACTCAATCAACCGATCGACCTCAGGAACACGGTCATCTGAATTTGCAGTATGGTTCTTCCTCGACCACTACAACATCGGGAGACATCAAACGTTCTGTGAGAAACCTTCGTTGGGAGAATAAATCATTTGAACTATGCAGTGGGATCTCTTGTATGCTGAATGACAGACCTTGTTTCACATACAGCACACCTCAGATTGACAACAGCTGAATAAATTATTTCAATCCTTCTAGCGAATACCATACTTTTTGGAATACCATTTTGCCAAAGCACCATAACATAACACACACGGTATAGATGATAGCATAGTGAAGGATGCGAAATTAGATCACCGTGATTCTCAACATGTACGATCAGTACTTGCACATCAACGAAATCCACATTCACCCTTCCACTGTGTCAACTTCGGAGTGCATCAGAATTTGTGTTCCTCCATGTAAAGGATGTGAAATCTACATAGTTTTGCGAGACTTTGTTTGAGATAGACAAGTATTTTTGGCTAGTTATCATATTAGTAGTTTTCCATTGACTTTCAAAATGAATTGAGTTAAAGCGAAGACTAATTTGTATAGGCAGGTTGAGGTTGGAACTGTGTGTAGCTGCTACGTCAACCTTAGCAAGGATAACGATGCTTTGATAGGCATCAAATCCTTACTCAAATTTGATTTCTGAGTTGCAAGCAATTCAAACAATGATCTGTATGAAATGATTTCAATTGAATTGATCCGACTTATGTTATCTTATATTTAAGTTGCAATAATCCCACTGATTTGCAGTGGTTAATTATCTTCAACGGGAAGGCTCCAACTGTGCAAAGCACACTTTGATTGGATTGCCCGTGATACTGACCGAGGAAAATAAGACAGTGCTTCTTTGTCAGAAGGTTGTTCGTTGAGCAAAAAAAGATATTACAGTTAATACGCTCCTCCTTGTGCTCTCGAAATTCAAGCGAGATACGTGATTCCTTACTCTGTTCGGTGCCTCGTCCGACAATCTTACTCCAATCGGTCCATCATCTACCACCAAACATCAGTTGCTTGACTCGTGCTGTTAGATGCTTACTTAATGAGTCCCAGCAAACTGTTTTCACAATAAGGGAAGAACTTTTCATTCTGGTGACTTTTGTATTTGCTTGCGGAAATTTTTGATTTAAAATAATCAATATGACATGTAGTTGAGGAACCGTGAGTGTGGGCACGTATAAGTCTATTCAGTAGTTAAAAGAGGATTCCAAAGGAATAGTGAGTTATTTAAAAAGGATTCAGAATAGTGAGAAAGATAGGGTAATCCGTGTGGTGAATTGCTTCACATGGATATCTGACTATAAATTTGCTTCAGTAGGATAAAGGCGAGAACTAGTTCACGGAAGCACTTTATATTGTTTGTACCACCTGTAAAAAAGACCACAAACAAAAACAAACAATTAAAATTGTGTGCAACAACAACAAAAGTATAAAAAAAATTAGAGTGTGGAAACTCTGATATTTTAGGCAATAAAACAAAATAGTGACAGGTCAGCAGGTAATGTATGATTTCAAATCATGGACAAATGGTGGAAAGAAAGAAGATGAAAAGGCAAAAGATTAAGGGAATATGAAAAAGATATAATACGACGAAAAATAGCACAGAGATGTAAAGATGAAATACCAAAATAAGAAAATGTGTCATCTCAATATGAGAAAATGACAAAGCGCGGAACGCAAACTTGAGATGAATGCGAGGGAAGATAATCTTGTTGCAAACGGTGCATATCACGAGAAGCACTCACCAGGTGTGGTCGTTGTTGTTTGAGCTGTTGTTGTAGTTTCTGAAAAGTGGTGGATCAGAATCAGTTAGGCATGATGGCGACTCGTTCGAACTCTCTCCGTTGCTATTCCTGTCAAGAAGTTAGCCAGTCTACTTTCTGCTTATCCCTCTTTCTCACTGATGTTTGTTATATCTCAATCAGTCAGTCATTATGTTTGTCCATCTATCTGATTGTTTGTCTTTCGGTCTGTCACATTCTGTGTCTGTCTATCTCCTTATATCTCTATTTGTCTTTACCCCTGTCCGTCTGTCTGTGAGTCTGTCTATCTTCCTATCTCTAAGTCCGTCTCTCAGTCTGTCAGTCCGTGTGTCTACCAATCCGCCCGCCTACATGTATGCATGTCTGTCTCTCCATGACTGTCTTTCTGTCTATGAGCCTATCTGTATGTCTATGGGCATGTATCACTGTCTCTCGCTCTGTCTATTTAAAGCTGTCTGTGTCAATATCTGCATACTACGGGGTCATTTTTTTATATGATAAATTTTACTACCAATTCGGTCGAACCCACTCGAGGGTGAATAATCACCTAGAGAACTCGGTGCAATTGGTACTCGTGTGCAAGACACGCTGAACACAAAAGGTAACAACCAGTATTACGATATGCATAGATCAGTGTGAAACAATGGATCAATCAACTATTCAATCAATGAACCAATCCACCAAGCAAACGTACGGATGAGATCGATCGGATGTCAAATTGGGGGCAAATTAATCATTTTAGCATTTGCATAATATGTGCTCTCTAGTCAATGCGGTTCGGCGTCGTCATATCATCCTGTTATATCGTATCTAGTCATTTCAAAATTGCACATGACCACATGTCGTGCTATTCGGCCACGAATCATGCCAGTGTGATGAGAAAGCAACGAGATATTTTTCATGTTGGAATAAATGTGTTTTTGGTGTAATCTTGTTGCATACGGTGCATATCACGAGAAGCACTCACCAGGTGTGGTCGTTGTTGTTTGAGCTGTTGTTGTAGTTTCTGAAAAGTGGTGGATCAGAATTAGTTAGGCATGATGGCGACTCGTTCGAACTCTCTCCGTTGCTATACCTGTCAAGAAGTTAGCCAGTCTACTTTCTGCTTATCCCTCTTTCTCACTGATGTTTGTTATATCTCAATCAGTCAGTCATTATGTTTGTCCATCTATCTGATTGTTTGTCTTTCGGTCTGTCACATTCTGTGTCTGTCTATTTCCTTATATCTCTATTTGTCTTTACCCCTGTCCGTCTGTCTGTGAGTCTGTCTATCTTCCTATCTCTAAGTCCGTCTCTCAGTCTGTCAGTCCGTGTGTCTACCAATCCGCCCGCCTACATGTATGTATGTCTGTCTCTCCATGACTGTCTTTCTGTCTATGAGCCTATCTGTATGTCTATGGGCATGTATCACTGTCTCTCGCTCTGTCTATTTAAAGCTGTCTGTGTCAATATCTGCATACTACGGGGTCATTTTTTTATATGATAAATTTTACTACCAATTCGGTCGAACCCACTCGAGGGTGAATAATCACCTAGAGAACTCGGTGCAATTGGTACTCGTGTGCAAGACACGCTGAACACAAAAGGTAACAACCAGTATTACGATATGCATAGATCAGTGTGAAACAATGGATCAATCAACTATTCAATCAATGAACCAATCCACCAAGCAAACGTACGGATGAGATCGATCGGATGTCAAATTGGGGGCAAATTAATCATTTTAGCATTTGCATAATATGTGCTCTCTAGTTAATGCGGTTCGGCGTGGTCATATCATCCTGTTATATCGTATCTAGTCATTTCAAAATTGCACATGACCACATGTCGTGCTATTCGGCCACGAATCATGCCAGTGTGACGAGAAAGCAACGAGATATTTTTCATGGTGGAATAAATGTGTTTTTGGTGCAATCTTGTTGCATACGGTGCATATCACGAGAAGCACTCACCAGGTGTGGTCGTTGTTGTTTGAGCTGTTGTTGTAGTTTCTGAAAAGTGGTGGATCAGAATTAGTTAGGCATGATGGCGACTCGTTCGAACTCTCTCCGTTGCTATTCCTGTCAAGAAGTTAGCCAGTCTACTTTCTGCTTATCCCTCTTTCTCACTGATGTTTGTTATATCTCAATCAGTCAGTCATTATGTTTGTCCATCTATCTGATTGTTTGTCTTTCGGTCTGTCACATTCTGTGTCTGTCTATCTCCTTATATCTCTATTTGTCTTTACCCCTGTCCGTCTGTCTGTGAGTCTGTCTATCTTCCTATCTCTAAGTCCGTCTCTCAGTCTGTCAGTCCGTGTGTCTACCAATCCGCCCGCCTACATGTATGCATGTCTGTCTCTCCATGACTGTCTTTCTGTCTATGAGCCTATCTGTATGTCTATGGGCATGTATCACTGTCTCTCGCTCTGTCTATTTAAAGCTGTCTGTGTCAATATCTGCATACTACGGGGTCATTTTTTTATATGATAAATTTTACTACCAATTCGGTCGAACCCACTCGAGGGTGTATAATCACCTAGAGAACTCGGTGCAATTGGTACTCGTGTGCAAGACACGCTGAACACAAAAGGTAACAACCAGTATTACGATATGCATAGATCAGTGTGAAACAATGGATCAATCAACTATTCAATCAATGAACCAATCCACCAAGCAAACGTACGGATGAGATCGATCGGATGTCAAATTGGGGGCAAATTAATCATTTTAGCATTTGCATAATATGTGCTCTCTAGTCAATGCGGTTCGGCGTCGTCATATCATCCTGTTATATCGTATCTAGTCATTTCAAAATTGCACATGACCACATGTCGTGCTATTCGGCCACGAATCATGCCAGTGTGATGAGAAAGCAACGAGATATTTTTCATGGTGGAATAAATGTGTTTTTGGTGTAATCTTGTTGCATACGGTGCATATCACGAGAAGCACTCACCAGGTGTGGTCGTTGTTGTTTGAGCTGTTGTTGTAGTTTCTGAAAAGTGGTGGATCAGAATTAGTTAGGCAAGATGGCCTCTCGTTTCAACTGTGTATTTTAGGATTTGTGGCCTCCGAGGACTACGGACTAACCGAGAGCAATCCGAATATAATTGAATTTCTTGAATCTTCCTCTAATTTCATCTTCCAGAATCCTGAATATAACTCAACCTTCTTAAGCAAATATACTTAGCTCACGTCAACGAGAACGTCGTCAAATTTGGATGGTCGGTTTTCCTCCGATCTTTTATTTGATCTATGCACATTCAAATCGCTTCTGGTTTCTTTTCTCTGCCCATGATCTGGCTAACCCAATCAGTTGACTGGCCAACCACAGCAATTGCCTCGAGGCGCACTATTCACTCGGTCTTATACTGCACAGTTTCCCTTAATACCACTGGAACACCACAGACCGGCAATGAATTGGGCAAAACACCATCAATCACTGCCAACGGTACCTTTTCAGATAAATGCTTTCGCTGAGAATCAAATAACTGATACATAATGAGTACAAATGAGTTTATAAAACGTTGACGGAATTTCCATGGCATACAGTGACAAATTCTATCTCTTGGATCGCATCCAGTCCTAATATTGACAACCAGGTGATCTTTCTCACTATGAACGTGACTATTCTTTCGGTGTGGTCCTTGCGATTTTGAATTGCAATTCAATTTCTCCCAAGGCATCAGTCCCATTTCTGTACTACATTGCCAAACTGGTGTTCCAACTGCGGATCTCCAGTGGATCAACGCAGAACACGGGAATTGTATTCATCCAGGTCCCCGAATCCATTTAGACCCGAAAGAGTTTCCCATTTGCTAGAATTTTCGCCAATACTCCTTTATTTGTGGTGCCACCTGGGAGACCGCTCACAGCGTGCTTTGACTCCACTGAACGGTTGACTGGCTTTGTGGGAACTGAACGACACGTACGAGTAAACCGATTCTGCTCACAACAATAAGAAAACGTCCTGGACCAGGCTGGAGAATTTTCTTTTCGTCTCCAATGTGGACTTTTATAAACCACGCACTCGACGAGGGCGAGTCCCGTTATCACTTTCGAATCGGTCTTTATTACGCTTTCAGTGAGGCGATCAACCTGATTAGTGTCCAGCTTATCGCTTATGCAAATATCGGTTTATGTATTCGAGTCAAACTGGAGCATGTGCAACAAATGTTTGGTGGTATATTCATTCCGAACTCCAGACAACGGCTTATCTCGCATCAGGCGGTCTTTCATATAGTTACGTAAATCACACGAGTTGGCCAGATTTTTCGCAGCAATGACTCAGTCATCGATTGTTTTCTTCTCCCTCTGTTCTCTTCAAAAATTACTGGTTTCGTTGAAGTATTCCATTCCGTAGAATCAACTAATTGTCATGCATCTTTTGTAGCACCGTTCGTGAGTCCTGTAGGTCATCTTTTTCACGTCAGATTTGTTGGTATTCAGTACTCTTGTGGAATCATCTCCCAAACAGCGACGATGCATATGCATTTGGCGTTCATTTCTTTCCGAATATAAACTCGTGAATACGGCAAAATCTCCACAATTCTGATACCACAACCGCCACTTTTCAGCCAAACGACTCGGATCTATCATACTCAACTGCTTCGATGGCAATATTTCATATGTTCTGGACATATTCTTTGGCAAAACACTCTAGGGTCCTGTAAAATCAGTCTCGGTAGGTCTGATTGGAAGAATCTCCTACTTCCGACCAATCTTGTTTGTTGCACAAATACAAGCTGTTTGTATAGGACAGTAGTTGACCGAAGTCCAGACCGTTTTATGAATCGCATTGGTCCAAAACACTCCCCCCGACCGAGTCTTCGGATTGGCTTTTTGGATAAGTTGCCTTTTGGCTGAAACCGTTCCGGTGGGTAAAAGCAACTGTTTGCTCCTGTTTAGTTGATTCACGTGCATTCAACTGAAAAACTCAAGGCCGCTGATTAGCTGATTTTTCTCGGTTCGATGAGAGTGACTGTTGGCGGTTGATTGGATAATATCTTCCAGATTCTTCAAGAATTGGTTGGGTCATCGACGCGTTTCTCTGGCGTGAAATTTGCCATCGATTTTGGGCAGACTATGACGTGCTATCTGTGAACGGCACTGGGCTATTTATCAATGCTTCAGACAACATCCTGAAACTGACTAATCAGTTAAGTAGTGTCGTGCATTTTATGCTGGTATGCTACGCGAGCCGAACACAAACAACAAATATGCGCATAACGATATCTATGGGAAAAATGGTGGATCGACTGGATGTGGTCGATTGATAGTCGGACTAAGAAAACTTTGAATCTCTTTGGAGTTGCACAATATTCATTCTGTGATCAATCAGACTGGTGGTTGTATGCATAATTAATGTTGACTAATGTACAGGATAACGATCAGGATGTGACCGACCATGTTAGTGTTTCTTAACTCTGACCGAGATGAGGCACCGACACGCCACCACGGCTCTATAATGCGGCAATGGACTACATACTCCAGACCTATTCTGCCCACAAATTTGGACCTGATGGAATCCCCATTGAAAAGCCTAATCATTTGCCTTCCTAAATAAATTACAAAAAAAATCTAACTGATGCTTTCCCCAAATCCATGCATACTTCGGTTTCTCCCGTTCGCCTTTTCTGAAGGTGAATATTTTAAACATTTTTTTCGGTACGAAATCCTCAATGATGATGAATGATGACCCTATACCTTTTGAATCTGATGAGAATATCTAATTTGGTATATAAATTTTGGTGGATGATAAAATTATTATTATTTTTTTACTATACATTGCCTTGTGTAGTTGTTAGTTTTCTTTCGATTCCAGTCAATGATTTGCTTCCTACACCCGGACATGATCATTCCTCAAACTTCAGAACCACCCCGATGCAGAAACATTGAGAGCAAGTTTCTAGCAACAGTGGAGAAATCGGTTTAGCTTATCCAGTTTTAAGGTTATTGTTTCGGTTACTGTGGTAGTTTTGGTAGAGGAAGAAACCGCAAACGATTCACAAGAGTCGAAATTGGAAATGGGTGTTTGTAGCTCAACCTACTAGAAGAGGTAGATATACGAACACGGAGATTAGAATGAGTGGGATGTGATTGGTCATCCAGTAACTGTGAGGGAAATTTCCAACAAGCTTAGAGCTCACGCGGTTGTTATATGCTGAGTAAGCTGACCGTGAGAGATTTCACCAAATCGATAGGGATATTTGGTCAGTGTGAAGATATATTTGAGGTATTGAGAGGACAGAGCATGAGTAATAAATGGGTAAGCGTAATAATAGTGGGGTAAAATTAATTTGAATGTAAACAATATAATCAGGTGAATTTTTTTTGAAAGTGAATTTAACCCGTAGAACGTATAAGGTTAACACCGTCTAATTGATAGGAAAACAGAAGCGAAGTCAGCGGATCATGATAGACCACGGTGAATAATAATACTTCGCCAATATTTGGTAGACAAAGCCCTAACAGTGTGCACGCCGTTGATGAGTAAGTCTTGTTTAGATGTGAGATCAGAACTGTAAATTTTGTTCTGACAAAAAATTGCAACACCAGAGAATTTGGAGGGATTTATTTGTATGTTAACATTGGAAGACCTGTTGGTGAGTTCGGTTGCTTTTTGTTTCAAGAGTATTGTAATGCTACTAATCGAGTGAGGCTTACAGATAATAGCCTCATCGGAAAGATGGGGGAAGGATACCTTGTAAAATAGCTGTTATGAGTGGAAGTTTTGGAGACGTTTGTCCAAGTAATCGACTGGACAATTGGTGACTGAAAAAGTAGCTAAACATTAGTTGTATATGATACGTGCGAGCCCCACGATTCGGAATATGCTGAAATAAGTTGGAACTATTGAGAGTGATGAAGGCTTCACTGCAGTCGAAATCCCCCTCCTAACCAGTACGATCTAATGATTACTAACAAAAGATGAACTGAAGCTAGAACATCCAGAGTTGAACGGAAGAACTGGTATGCAAGTGTGTTACGATCCAGTACACTGATCGGTGGGGACGGTCTACGCAGCATTATATTTCCGAACACTTGTTTTGATTTCGTTGTGCATAACCCGCCTTAGTGCATGCAGTGTTCATCATCCTCACTAATCTCCATTATACACAAATTGGACAAATGCGAGTGATTTGAAACTGACTTAATGAATAATATGTATTTGCATGCGTGGTCTTTGTAATTGTGTTCATCTAACATATTCACAGGCCTTGTTTACATTTATCATCCTATTTCGTTGTGAAATGAAAATACATGCTTTGGAATGTCTCAGATTTGAATACGTCTAATGCCTACGGTTTTATCAATCTCTATCGCTAAATAATCACTCACCTGAGGCTACA
The DNA here is from genome assembly GCA_948099385.1 of Fasciola hepatica. Lineage (NCBI taxonomy): Eukaryota > Metazoa > Platyhelminthes > Trematoda > Plagiorchiida > Fasciolidae > Fasciola > Fasciola hepatica. Next base: position 1,694,784 of record CANUEZ040000217.1, on the reverse strand, counting down.
CAAAGACACATTAGCAGTAGGACTGCTGCACAGCGTAAAAGCATCTTCATGGTAAGTTCAAGTGCTTTATCCGATCTAGATCAGTCGAAAATACCGTGCTTTATATACTTGACGAATATCCAGACTCATCAATATCCAATGTGTCTTCACCTGTAACACAGCTGTCTATTGGTTCTCGAGTTTTTTTTACATGATTTCGATTTTCTTTCCTCTACGCCCACTGAATGACAGTAATTTGTGTGCCTTCCTAATTTCAGTTAACAAGGCTGTTTGTGATATGTGCTCGTTACCATGGGGGTTTTCTTACTACTATGAGCAACAGGCATTTTTCTGAAGGGAGAAATTCCTGGGTTCATTGTACCAATACCAGATGAGAGCGTGTCACATTGCTTACGATAACATAACAAAACCTCTTGCCTGATAGTCACTCTGATTACTGAGTACTATTATTAGTATCATCCTTCCGTTGACAAATACAGGCAAAACTTTATTCTGATCTTCCAGTGGTCTCAACGTAGTCAATTGTGTTTTTATTATGCTGCCTACAGCACACTTTGTGTTTCATGAGTGTGCTTGTTTGTAGGTCTCAACACTCAACTAGGAGATTCGACTTGTGTTCAGCGCTAATAATCCTGCCTTTATCATTTATCCACTGAGACATTTTTGCACGATTATGTTTTGCTAATATGAAAATTCCGATGGGGGTCTAGCGAAACGACACTTTTCACTCTGACGATGTATAGATTACCAAACGACACGAAATGTTTTAACCACGTGAGTTCAAATTGCGTGCATTGTATTTACTGAGTAGAAACGAAACGAGGCCCATGAAATATAACTAAGTTTCAGTCGGGGGAAATGCCCATAGTCAAAATAATTTCAGGTGTACAACTTTTTGACAATTCATAATTATACTTTCACAATTTACATGACTGAAAATCCTGGGGATAGAGGATTTGCTAACCAAATGTCCCAAGGGTGTATAGGTGTGATGGAGAATGAAGTGGACACAGTCATAGTGCCGTTCCATTGAGGAATGGGATCGGGGAATTATAACTCGGAGGTCAGTTGATCTGCATGGCAGTCACGAATGTTCGTATGTGGTGTGTGTGTGTGTGCGTTGTGTGTCGGTGCGATCGTAGACCATTTTTGGTGGTTGGAGGGCATTTTTCGCTTTTTCTTTGTGCACAGAGGTTCGGTGCTATTTGTCTTATTCCGATGGCTTCGATGGTAGCTAGTGTGCGTATGCGGGCTTGTTTCGATCCGTTTCAGGCACCTGGTGAAGTATCCCAAATTGATTGATTGCGATCAACTCAACGACCAGTGTCGACCAAATGATTAAGAGTTGAGATAGAAATAACTCTGGACCCACCTTGAATTAGCCAACACGGGTGATGCCTTTTAATGTGGGAAGACAGTCACCGTTCGATTGACGTAGAGTAAGTCACAGACGCAACTGAATGAATGAATAACCATGGGAACGGTCAGTATCGGTAATTTGTCCTTGTTCTAGGTTGTTATCAAAAGGAACTTTTGAAATAACATCTTGGCTATGTTGAATGAACCCATCCTCGGTTCTGTTGAGGGTGCACATCAAGGAAGGGCATCTGGTCACTCGTTCCTAGTTCGACTACGAACGTTACTGACTCACGTCCCATATTGAACGTGTGCAATGGATTTCCTATATCACAGTTTGAGTCTGTTATGCAATATAAATGATCTACAAAACAGCAATATGCATCAATTCGTGTGATACTGTCTTTTAAATTATTGGACTCTGTCATGGGCATGAAGAATTCAGCTAAAAGAAGGCCAAGGGGAACCTATTGCAATACCATCGTTTACTCGAATAAAGCTTCCATTATACATAAACCATACATCGGAACGCACTTGACCAAAACTTTCCCTAAAGACTCAGTCGGTATTTCTACGTTAATGATGTTATCCGTCAGATGTCTGATCAAAACGTGATGGTTTTCACAAACGGTAAATTTTTGAAAAGCGATGAGACGCCAAGTCAGAATATCATTTTACTCGATAAATCCATATCTTTTGCGGTTCCACATTCTTTCACACTGTATGCTCACACTTATTTCCGTCTGGGCTCTAGAATTTCTGTCAACCCTTTCCGCACTGAAAACTACGGTGAATTATCCATAGATAGAAATGGACGGATAGGATAAGCAGGCTCATGAATTCTTGGCAGCTCATGTAGCCTCGGTAAGCACGAGCCCGTTGGTCTAATTCACTCATGTAGTTCGCCGTATTATTAATATCACAAATATATATCGATTGGATGTTTTTGGCCATTGGCAATTTTCAGCAAGTTCGTTATTCCCTGGGTTTGCAGTCATAAAATGCGAAGGCATGTTTGTGAATTTTCGGAAACCGGTGTTCACCTGAACTTGTGTTCTTGAAGTAACTAAGTTTGTTAGCTAAACTGGGGTCCAAAGAAGCTATCCACCTGATGATTAGATGCCAGGTGACCGGATATCGCCATCGGTGAGTCTCTTCTTTCTGCAAACTTTCTCTTCTGAACTGATAATAATACTTGTCGTTCGCTTGGAGACTGTTCCTACTATGATTTTTGAGTACCCCTTGAAATTTTCGAGGAAAGAGAACCACGAAGACCATTGCCCTCTGTGCACGGTAGGTGGTTGGATGCACTCAAATGAACTGAATTTGCATGGCTGTTGAGCACCTCTTGTTTTTTGAAGTGAGAGAAAGGATTCTATTGTAGAGTGATGGAGAAAGATATATTTTGGTAACAGAATCATGTGGCATTCCATTGTAAAAAATGGCGTCACATTACGAAAATATATCTGTTATACTTTCGGTCTGTCTCCATATATTTATATTACATGACTTAGTAATCAGGCGGTATGCATTCCCAATTCTGTATTAAAAACTATAGAAACATTGTGTTACTGTATTATCCGTGTTTAGAATCATCAGCATTGCACATCCACCAAACCCCATTCGTACTCAGACGCACTCTATAGGAGCCAACTCTAAACGGCATACTGAACGTCAGGATTTCATCACATTATGCAAAATGTAATCCCTAGCTAACTAATGTGATATATATATATATATATATATATATATATATATATACCAACATAATCGTACGAACTAAATGCAACCAAATCGAGTCATTCAAGGATGTGCTTTTTTGTCCGATTTTCAGTAAGAAGTTGCCAATCCCATGCTTCGAGAATATGATAAATAAAACACGATCATTACTGGGTCAGTCTACCGTGGTTGGTAATGAGCAAGAAGACAGAAGACGGACAGTCGTGATTACTTCTCTGGTAAGATGTTCATTGGAAACCAGCAGCATGACTAGACATGGAATATCCAAGTTATGAGGCTTTGTAGCCCGTAAATATGTCATTTTAAATCTGCTTTGTGCAGCTTAGTAAAACATACCAGGAGAGGGAGTGAGTGAGTTATGAGTTCATCAGATGAGTCGTCGAAATGTTCAGTGCATGAAAACCGGCCGCAGGCAAAAAACTGATGTTTAGCGAAGTCCAGTAAATCATCGCAGGACAATTTGTTTTATTTTGAAGTAAATGTATGGGAGCATTTGATCAACAAAATGTCACTGACAAGCAATCCAGAAAAAGTGACAAGGTTGTTGTGTCATTAGTGACGTTCTACACGGGATAAATAAGCTTAGAACTCTTAGCCACCTCAGGTGGGAGATGAAGAATATCAGCCTTCAAACCCTGAGAAAATTATCTTGTACATATTAGATGGAGTTAAGACCTGATCGCATGATTCATTAAGCTCTTTCTAGTGCAACTCCGTCTCAATTTTTGGACCCTCTTATGCTCGATGATTTGATTTTGATGTGGATTTACGGTCCACTGAAGTTAGTACATCTACACACTTGTTGGGATTGAGTGTTCTATTTACGACGTTGGATGACTCCGTCATCGTAGAGACTGACTATTGTCGTGGACTGACAAAAACACTGTTCCGGGAATCAGAAAAGAACACAATGCCATCAGCATATTTCAAAGTGAAGGTTGATGTAGTGGGGATATATCAGATGAACAAAAACGGTGATAAGATAGAACCCGGCATCATACAGGAGTTAACAGGGATCGTTGAGAACCTATGACCATTAAAATGTGTGAATTGAGATCGTTTTATGAAATGGCTCATTAAGAAATTGGAAAAATCGACTAAATCTCTTGTTACTTCGAGGTTGATAGTTGAGTATCTATGCTAAGGGAAAAGAAAGCATTCCTGTAATCCAGGAAAAGTATGCAAATTATTTTCCCTTTCTGATCAATCGGTGGAGTCGAGCGCTGTTTTGCTTGATAAATTGGTTTGAATACAAAATATGAGAAGTGGACTTCAAATCATTGATATCAATTCGCTGGAGAGTTTTGAGTAGAACCGGAGTGGAAGCTAGGGGAGAGAATATTCCTTCTTTCTTCTTAGGTATAGGGGTTATGCGTACATTTTGCAATTAGTCAGAGTTTGCCTACTGACAGATATCGAGTGAATATGGAGGAGGAAATGGGAGCCAAGTCTTTGGCCCCTGTTTTCATTGCACCTGGAAAAATTTACAGAGGGTCAAATCAAATCACACTGATGTGACAAGACACTCCGTACGTATTCATAAATATTCCAGTATCAAGTTTAACAAAATGAAATAATCAGAATATCAATTGAAATGCCTGTCATGGAAATACATTTCTTACCTAGAACATAGCTGTAGTTGATCATGTTACCAGGAAAATATGAGACACTGTGAAAACCGTGGGTTTGTAATTCTGTCGATGAAGCTTCCGATTAGAAATACTCCAAACCAAAATATACACACTAAAGTCATGATCACGCACACAGATCAGTGGGCACAGGGTATTGAAATGTAGTGTGTGCATTAACTATGCACTTACAATCACAAACGCGAAAAAACAGTGCGAAGAATTGACAAGAACAATCACGACAGTAGCTGAGGAAATGTTTTCCAATATTCTTCTGGTCTGCGTAGGTTTTTTCTTGTCATTTAACATTCAGAGAGATTGAATATTGGATTTGAGTAGGGAGACGAAGGAATCACTTAACTGTGGTCAGTAAAAATAAAACAAATATTGGTCATAGTGATTTCCATCGCAGACAAATAAAACACCGTAGCTTGTTTCGACAAGGTCTGTTTCCATGTGTACTGCGCCGAACGACAGGTGAAATACAAATATACTCCCAATATGAACTTAAAAACAAAAAAATGATCAATTTAGCAATTCCCTTGAGGGTTGTACTGTTCGGAGTTGTTTTTTCAAAGGAGGTTAGCAGTGAGGGGGGGGGGGCGGAGGAAATACTTTGAACGGATAAATTAGGTAGAGACAACGACTTCCAGATCCCATCGTCAGAAACTGCTAACAATCTAGAGTGAACAAGGATGAGCCAAAATGTGTCATAACGGAATGGAATCTGGTTTGTTGAGTGGATCGAAGACAAACTTTGAGTTTCAAACTGAAAAACCCAGGACCGTTGATGATTGAAAAAAATCAAGTGGGAGTAACTGATGACATGTATCACATTGTGGGCGGCTGGGTAGCAGTGTAGAGATCAACAATATGCTCATATAAATGGTTGAATGTATGGTGATTCCGATCGTTCAAGGGAAATACAGAAACGGGGGCATTATTCTAGAACACACGGAGAAAATAAACTCGGTACTGGATTTTGGGCAATGTGGCAAATTGGAACAAATAATCGAGTGAACGACACTTGAATGTTGGTCTCGGATAATTGAGTTACAAACAAGCGGATAGGACACAGCGTCGACCAGAAAATGACACAGTGGGAATATGATAAACTATAGTTCCAAGATTTGCATGAAGTTTGGATTCAGATGAAAAGTATAAAGATGTCGTTCATCACACTGGCACGGAAGTCTAAGGGTTATTAAATAGGTGATCTATTGGGAATCAGAGATTTAAGACCGGACCGATACACGCTGAACCCCTTGAGTCAAGTGTAAAATAGATCTCTAATGTACCCACATCTGTACCATTGTGTGAAGCTGAGGCAATTTCATCTAGTCCTCAGGAAGTCTACGGTATACCAAAAGGTACACAGAAGTATTAAAACTTTCGTACTCTGTCCGATGGGTTGTTCACCTCATTACAAAATCTAATCACCTCTGAAAAACAAATACCGGTTGATTTATCAGTACGTCATAATCCCAGTTCACAGTACTCCACAAAAATCATTACATACAGTAGGAACGATAGACGCTGAATACTATATTCAAGAATAGCAAATACCCGATCCATTTTTTGACAATGTAATATTGTACGAACTGGTTAAAGAAGCTTCACTTTGTCAAGTGATGTCGGTCACTCACCAAATTTCCTTCTTATCACTTGAATTCAGATTTCACCAAGTGGGTTAGTATGTAGGAGATCGATTGGTAAATTCTGGAGCAGTTGCTGCGACCCAGTACACCTCTAGAGCATTGCCCTCTCTCATGTTGATTCATATCGGCTTGGCTTTAGTGACCGCACTCACGAGCGATTCCTGGTCTTTATCTCATTATAGCCCCAAGATACAACACCATACTACTCATATCGAAAATTCACAGGGTTTGGTTGAATCAGCGCAGCATTTGAGGTATCACGTGAGAGATGTGTTTTGCACACTGAGGAAGTGTTCCTCCCATTTCAATTTGGATTATTAACTCAGCAATGCAGGTACAACACCATGAACAAGAACGGCAATCAGACGTATTAGTTCACTTTTCATTGGAAATGGAATGAAGAGAGAATGTCATATCTTTAAAGCGGAAAACTGATTGTTTGACGGTACAAGTTGAATGATTACTATCACTCGCATACACAGAAATATTATTCACATAGCGCACTTTCGATCACTCGAAAGTGGAACGGTAAAACTGAGACGACACGTCTTAATCTGTTACTCTTCAAGTGGTGTTCGTGTTGTGACTTGACTCGTTCAAATCGATAGAGTGAAATGTGTTAAAGCAAGCTCATTGCACTGTGTGCTCACGGCGTTGACCAAATCAGGCTTGGAAGTACCGCAACACTAGGAGTAATATCAATTCATTTTCAGTCAACCAACTTTCACAAATGTATTTGCTTAGCAGCACCGAGAAAGCTTGTCTGATATGACAAATGCCTGGTAGGTGGAAGGTTGGTATCTTGATTGTGAAAATTGGTGGTGGATTTTCCAATAACTACATTTATAAATGTATCGGAAGATGAGATATGATGTGGTAAGTTTGAAATATGAATACTGGCAAGGTATTCCACTTATCACTGTTAATTCTTGCTCGGCTTCTTAGGTCGTATTTCTGGGCGCATACGGGTTGAGTAAAAGTAACCCATGGGTTTATCGATAGTCCTATAGTCCTCACATGTATAACAATCATGTGGATGGCTATGCATCTGAAAAGTGTCCGAAAATCAGAAAATATGTTACAGCGGGAAGGTAACAGGTGAACAACACCGTTTTATTGACCGCACCGGAATAGTCGAGTGACCAGACAAGTGCGATAGTTCCAATCACAGTTTTCCAAGTCCGCAACCAACCTTCATCGAATTTCATCTTGTGTTCACATTCCGACTAATGGTCTTCTATTTTGGTCTTTTGTGCTTAGGGTCTTTTAAAATTCGGGCTTCTTATCCAGTTTGTAAGTTTACCGACGGGGATAGGTCTTCACTATTCAAGGATCAACCATATGGGCTGATCGTGGTGAACAACTACAAAAACCAGTGTGATCACGACTAACGAATTCCTCTCATAATGAAATCAGTGACTGACGAGATTGGCTGGAGTTCAGAATAATGCAGTCGTTTGGAACAATCTGTTAACCACAACCATTCCCCGTTACTTTCATTATTTGCAACTTCATTGGTCCATTTATTAGATTTATTGGAAAAGTTTCGATCTTTATTTTCGTGTTTTTCACCTTGGATTACATTTCGGCGTGTATGACATTGGGGGTGAAACCCCTGTTGCCACATCTTTGAGTAGGATGAAAATGTATGCGCAATACTATTGTGATTCGGGTATAGTCAGTTCTCAGTCACCGAACTCGCTAACTTATTTTCCCACCACCTTACCTCTTTATTTGACATTCGTTCATCCACGTCACATTTAACCTGGAGACTCAGTTTCTGCCCACCAACAGCGAATGGTTTCGTATTGTCATTCTATTCAGACGATGAACTTCTCAGGTGTTCAGTAATTGCGAAATTCCGATGGGGGCAAACCACTTTGTACTTTTCATAGTGAGAAAAATCTTAGCGCTGAACGGAAACAATAGTAAGCCTTAGAATTAGAATCATTCTATTTTACTAAACTATATTTTATTTCTGTATAAGACATCCCAAACGTAGATTCAGTTTATTCAGTTTGTATTTCGTATCGATAAATGAACAAATAATGTAGTGTAATATTATTTAATTGCCTACAGTCATCTTCCTGCCATATAACTTTGAAGTAAACATTAGTAGAATCTTTTGGTAAACCGCCTGGTCTCGCCTCAAGCACACATGCACGAGAAACTACCTGCTAGATCTATGAATTTTAACTATTTTGTTATGAACTTACATTTTGATATAAGTTCAGCAAACTCTTTGCTTCTTTGGAAGCAACCATCGAACGTGGGAACCAATTACCTCCCTCAAAGCTTTCTTGATTGTAGAATGCGCATTGACATTCGCGTCCTAAAGGACTGTCTTAGTCAGTTGTTTGGACGGTTTAATTATCCTGAATCTGTTCTGAGTCGTCCGTAAGTGTTCATTACGTACGGATATCGATCTGTGGTAAGCTAGTCATAGAAATGGGTGCAGACGCACAAAGAGTCGACTCGTTTATTGGTGTGAACATTCACTTTCATAGGAAAAATGTCTACAACCACATGACAGCAGGCTTTTCACTGAAAGATATTTGACAAATCTTCGAAAAAACTTTGTTTCTGATGAAACGCAGAGAACTTTCCCTGTTGTCAATAAGCTCAGCGGATACGTGAAATATTTATAAAATAGGATTACCAATTGATTTATGTTCTTTTATTCACTTTCTTATTATCATATAACTGTAGCACAACACCTATGGGAGGTTTTCGCCAATTATAGGTTATCAGTTGGGTGGGTGACCGACTGTGGCTCGAGAATCTGAACACGGGACAGAAGGGTCCCCATGATGACCTTTTGACCACCACCTGTCCAACACTGGCCCATCCGAGAGAGTTCAAACACATTGGGTTGTGCCTTCACACGGAATCCTGCACTAAACAGTGAGTGTGATTCTCGTCTCTTCCCCATCGAATCCGAGTGTTGCTGATGAACTGTGATCTTCCTATTGATTTGGCCTAGTTCAATACTCTCCGACGTCCACAGGTTTGTCGTTGACCTGAACAGACTTTCACGTGATTGTGTGAACAAATTTAGATGATTACGTGAAACAGCGGAATTCATTCTCTAGTGTGATAAACCTTGCTCTTTCTATCATGGAATATTTAAAGTGAATTGTATGTACGAAATACAGTGTGAGTAATGATCTAAAAAAGTAGCAATCTGCAAGCACCGCAAAACACACAGTAACCTAAATGAACAACAGCCAAAACTTGAATCGACACCATGCCTGATGTGTGGTTTTGTGAAACTCTAAAGCACACAATGTTTCGAAAACAGTAGATTTGTCATATTTAGTAGGCCGGGAATGAGACACTCAGGACCTAAATGCCAAGCTCAGCTATCGGGAGCCTTCTATGTAGGATACATGTTTATAAGTTAGTGAATGAGGTAGCTCACTTCATATCAGAGTCGTTATAAATTATCTCTTGTATGGATCTGGTTCTGCATATGTTCTACAACCATTGCGAAATCAATTTCATCAAGACAGGTCATGAGTGCACTGAATAAACCATACATTTTATACTCAAAGGTTTTATTCAACACCGGGGATATCTTATGATTTGCCTCAAACTTGGAGTGGAAAAACATGCCTCCGTTAAACCAGGACGGATGGAAAATGCCCCTGGTTATTGTGCCTCCGGAGAAGCCAATAGTTCAGGAGTGGGACACAAATATAACACATATCTTAAGCCCATATATTCGTTTCATTTGGCTACCTTCCACCTTTGCACACCATGTCGGAAAGGGCAACAGATTGTCCTTGCTAGAACTCTTGAAACGTTCAAAATAGAGGTAAGTTTCCAAAATGCTCATGCATCACACTACATCTGTGGTTGATATTTGCACCCCAGACACAATTTCAGTCTCTTGACTGAACCTGTGAGAGACAAGTGTTTCGGTGTCTAGTGCTTGTGATCAGGCTGGCATTCAGATTGTTTTAGGCGTGAGAGTTGATGGTGCAGAACTAAATTGGATTCTCATCAGCAGTCGTTTTTGTGCAGTTTCGTTGGCTGGAACTGTGGGTGCGAACAGCAGCAGACCGAAGAAATAATGCTCGTTTTTGTGTCGGCGTATATGCCCACTGACGACAGTTCCTCGGAAACCAATGATGATTTCTTCTAAAAAAACCTCTTGTATCCAGCCTAGCAACGGGTCGATTGGAATCAATAATTTTGTTACCTTAAACATTTGTATGTACACCTAGCATCTGCCCTCACCGTCTCTTATTGAATTAGCATCCAATACAGCGGACGACAATTCCGAATAACTATCAAAACGCCTACCGGTGTCAATTTTATATACAATATTCTTCCCAGATTGCTTTCCACCTACCTCCTGATCTACAATGAAAATTGGACAAATGACAGCGCAGACTCCACCTTGGACTATTGTTACCGATGCACTATACCAGATTTCAACCAGCCCTGCAGCAACAGTAGCTGTGGCCAAGACGTCCATAGAAACACTGACAGAGTCTAGGAAATCGTTGAGCATGCTGACGAGGCAGATCTCCTCACGGAGGTATCCCATCTCCATTCTCTGCAAACTCCGATTGGGAGATAATTTTCTGCGCTGGAAACATCAGGTGAAAAGGTACTTGAAAAACGATCCCACACAGTAAAAGCGGTACTGCTACTCATTCTGCTGGAGGGAGCAGTACATGACCGCACTGTCTAAACAAGGACTGCAAACGAGTTACCAGTGAAGAAGAATTTTGGAAGGCTCACCAGAACACTGAAACGACCTGGGCTATTTGTTCACAGGCAACGATAATTCCACGAAAATGAACAACGATAGAGTAGGACAATGTTCGGACTCACTACAGAACTGTGTCGTTTTGCAGAGAAGACAGTCCCATCCTTGCAGCTCACCGAGCTGGAAACGATCATTTACAAACAGAAGCTGGAGAGCACAACCTCACCCACAATCCAGAAAAACCTGTGCTTCGAACACCATCAACACTGCGATCAAGTCAGAAGCCTTTTATGCAGATCAGGAGCTAAGAATTTGATATGTCGCTCAACCGGTGGGCCGCAAAAATTAACGATGACCAAAATTAAGCAATGGGTTTGTGGAGTGACCCTACACTTTGGAACAGTCCTGTGAGAGGAAATCGTGGTGGCTACATACTTCGGTGATATCATTTGCCACAATGTAGATGGGAACTGAGATAGAGGATCTTCTGTGTATAAAACTTTCCGACGGAATTTGAGAGAATAACCACACTGAATAATGGTGCTAGTAGTATGGCATATCCCATTGTGTTATTATTGCCTGTCGATATCCTGGTATATTGCTTAGTTGATAGCTGTGCTGCAAGTAGTCTACTAAATGGGAGTTGTCCAGTGGAGTTGTGAGGATAGAGTTGGAAAGATCTCGTGACTTCGCGTTATTAATTCATGATTGCTTCGATATTTCACTGGGCCCAACTGCTTGGGAGTAGTTATCTATCTCTCTCATTCTCCCCCTGCTTTGCCTGTGTGAATGGCCGAACTATGGCTGATGTGCGTTCCCTTAGGTGGTCACTTTTGATCCGACCGTTGATTGGTCAAAATGCTTCCCATAAATAAGGGTTTCATTTGCGAACCAGTTGGCACGCTCCTATATCGCCCTTTCGTGCGTATCCAGTTCACTCTTGTCTGAGATTTGTAAAGCTTTTTGAATGTCCTCACTATGTGGTGAATTTGTTCACAATTTCAGGTAAATCATAGTCACCGCTTGATAATTTGCCCTACAGTACACGTAGTAAAGCGAGTTTGTGTTCTCTTCCGCGGGTCTCCCTGTTTGTTTATCTGTGAGCCATTGAATAACGGGAAAACAGTCCTCTACATGTAGCCTATTACGATCTCTGCATGTTCCGGAACCCACGACTAAAAGTTTGGCTGCTTTGATGGACGAACATCAGAACACGTTCGTGTGGGATTATGCCCAGATAGGTCACACTGGGTTAGTTCGACATAAAATTGACACCGGTTACGTAGATCCCGTCAAGATTTGTGAGCGCATGATTCCATCCTGATACAAAGCCACTGTGAGTAAAACTGTTCGATTAAGTTAGGCTGACGTATAATCTGACTCAGCCCTCAGTTTCTTCACAGGTTGCACCATTGCAAGTAGTGAATGGGAAAGGTGGGTTCTTGAGGCTCTGAGCAGATTGTCAGAGAAACGAGTGGGAAGTAAAATTACCCCATCCCGCCCCCCTCCCCCTCCCCCCGTACCAATGAGTCGGTTTATGTCCGTGTTGGTTCAGCACATTAGACTCCAATTCGGACTAATTACAGGTGGAGGTTGAGAAGAAAGATCAACAGAATAAGGCGTTTGCGTGACCCGATAAGTACACAGTACGTGTCAGATATTGGTGGTAGTACCAGCGCCGAGATGTCACTAGTTTATACGAGGACTACCAATTGTAGGCCTCACTGAAGTATCTTGTTCCGAATAGACATACACATTTACATTCATCTCAGCAGGCTACTCGAATGAGATAGTGGAAACGACACAGTGGCGCTACTGCCGGAAACTCGGAATGGGAATAAATAAATCATTGTCATGGTAGATTATTTCACGGAATGGGTAGAAGTCGTTGCTGTTTTAGTCCTAGATGTGGCCAAAGTGGCCAGGAAAATATTTTACCAGTGGATTTCTAAATGAGATGCACCTGATCAGCTGTATTCTGACAGGAAGAGTAGGTTTGATAACTGCACAGTACATGAATTATGCAGTCTGCTACACATCGAAATAAATCATACGACTTCATGTCACAGTTTAGTCGGACGGGTCAATCAAACGAGCAAAGCCTCAATGGAAATATTTCTGGAGTGGGCATAACATTGGGATTAGACACCGGAACAGCGTGTAATGGCGTACCATTGAATCGTACATGCGTTTACTAGAGAGGCGCCGCACATTCTATGGACCGAGTGCGAAATGCGTATAACCTGTTATTAACGCACGCCGTACTTGGACCTGTTAGCCCAAGCAACTTTTAGCTATATGGTTAAATTGAACGAAACTATGGCGGAGGCACACAACGGTATCGATAGCACCTTCAAGAAAGACACCAGGGACATGGAATATCATAACCGTGGCGTACAAGGCGCCTCCTTAGAGATGGAGAATAAGGAAATCCTACAACTTAGAACAGTGTTCGTGGACGTGTGCCCAGTTTAACAACTGCTGCCGTAATAAGCGATGAATACTCACATTGCGTTCTACTACGTCTTCGCAATAGTAGACTCACATTGGCCATATTGTCATTTGTCACAGTTGGTATGAATCACATGAAGGTCGTCGTTAATTTCAGTCTCAGTCTGTGAACTCAAATCACACCTTGCAATGCACTCTCCTCTGATCACCTCTCGATTCTGATTGTACTAATTCAAAAGCCACTCGTCTAACACAGTTGCTGCTAACTGACACCAACGATCTGAGATCCACACAGAACTATATACATCAGTAACGATGCAGCTGGTTTCTAGAACTCAGATGAACATTGCAGACACCTCAAGAAAGTCTTGAACGCCACTTTTGGGGCCCATTATGACTCCAATTCATGTAGACCCCACAAATAATGGATATGTTCGACATCAATTCCTCTGATGAATGCTTCCATACCCGTCCCCCCTTGGATTCCGTACACAATAAATTGTGCAAATCACCGAGATGCCAATTCACTAGAAACAGTGATGGATTGCAAAATGTGGATAAACGGTGAAGACTGCGTCTAGTGGACATAGTCGCAAACCTTGCCGTCTGATCACAAGTACCGACTCACGGGAGACTCGTGGGAGCGAATTATTCAAGCAATCCTACATGTCACTGACTCACACTCAGGGACGTCTTCTGGACTGCTGGGCTGAGCACATTAGGGAATAGTTTTGTTCATCCACTTCTACAGTACACCTTCCGAATATTATTGCAATAGATACAATGCAGGTAGATATCATTTCACCAACAAAGATGTAGGTCATCTGCGAGGTAGGTTAATTGACAAGATACAAATTCGTTTGACCAGATGGTTTGTGTCCATCTTCATTCAGGACTTCAAGGGAAGCTTTGGTTTCGGAGCTAACAAAACTTCCCCGGATAATCTGTGCTAGTGGGCGAATTGCCAAGGAATGATGTGCATCGGTGATGTATTCCAATTTGAAAGAAAGTTCACAGGTTCCATCACGAGAACCACTGAGGTAGGTGTCTCGTTGAATCTGCTCTCCGGGATTGAGGTTCGCTGTTACAGACACGGTTGAGGTTGTATTGATCACCTCGTTATTATTGGACAAATTGTGGAGCACAGGCACACATTCCTTAGGCCCACAATCTCTGTCCCAGTTTATCTGAATGCGGCATTCAACTCGATCAACGGCACAGTTCCCCGGGGCTGTCTCTCATTGGAAGGTATGGTAAAAAATATTCTTTATATGACAATAGCTAAAGCCGACTCCGGTCCTGCGAAGATATTTCACCCAAGTTCACCACGAGGTGGTGTTCCTTAGTTTTGCTACCTCTCTATCTTGCTCTTCAATTTTGTAATTGAAACGGTTCTGGGGATAGCTCTATCCTCGTGTGAAAATTTCGGCATCGATCTCTGTTCGGGCAGAAAATTGTCTTTCCTAGATAGCACGAACAGTATTGTTAGTTTGAGTGAAGATCCAGTTGAGTTGCAAGCCTTTCACGATAGCTTAAGCAGCAGTGGAGGGTTGTATGTCCAAAGCAATACAATCGCTATTGTGAGTGGTTATTCTAGTATTATTGGATAATCGACCGAAAACGTTTTGAGGGAGAGAGGTAGAAGTTCTCAACTGAATAAAACTCTTATGTTTCATTATCACAGTTCATATACGTGAGCTTTCTGAAATGGCATTAAAAATTGGATAAGTATGTAGTCCGTTCGAGGAGCTTTCTTTAGTGAATGTTTTAAGTAATTTTGCACAATAATTGGGCTGCATAAGGGCTTTTGATAGCAGATTTACATCAATTGCAAACATTATTGGTTGATTATCAGCTCCATGCCCATCTGTAAATTTTTGTTATCCATATTCGGTAGTCATTCAGTTCAATGAAAATGACTAAAACCTTGTGATTAGAACAGCTTTGCTAGTCTACGATTTAAATTACGAGTTAATTTACGGAACCCAGCTGTGAATTTCGCAAACCTGGGATTCCAGTAATGAATTCTCCAGAGAAATGATGATTGAAGTCGCAACACTTTGTGTGTTTTTATTATGAATGGGTCAGCATGCACAGTAACATAACTTGATTTGCAATATGGATGATATCTTAACACTTGTCTTGGTGATCAACCGATATTTGAAGTGGAATATTACCTACATTCTAGCAATAAATAAGATATCCGTTTTTCATTTGAGGCAAATACCGGTAATAGTTTTGTACCAGGATGGCTTGGTACAAATACAAGGCCGTTTCCGCGATTCCGATGCGGGCGATCAGATTTACCTTCGGTTCATGGAATCAACAAGCTCTGACTTTAGAATTCGAATCTCCTAATACTCACACTAATAGAGTAGCCAAGCTCTGTACGTTGTTCAACTGAATGTCCGCGTTGTAATTAGATCCATATAGAGAACACAGAGGTCAATAGCATTAGATTGTACGATGTATTCTGGACCATTTCGCAGCATCTTCACTAGTGCATTCTGCAGTCTAGGTGATCATTTATAACTGGTAAATGAAACGTTCTCAATTATAGATGATCACCTAGACTGCAGAATGCACTAGTGAAGATGCTGCGAAATGGTCCGGAATACATCGTGCAATCTAATGCTATTGACTTCTTTGTTCAAATTTGTGTCGGTAAAGTTGTTAACAATTCCATTTAGAGAAGCTGTCCAATCTGGGAGTCGCTAGCCATGCGGAAAATCCTCTGCTTATATTCGAAGCCAGTGTTTGAGGGATGCTATATCATGTGATATTCAAGTTCAATAAGCCCTTGTCATCCGGCTCAAATAGCCTTGTGATTAGGGTGTCCGGCTCCCAGTCATTCACTCCGGATCTGAGAGCGAGTCGAGGCTCAGTGGTTGTACAATGATAACGATTCTTACCAAGGACTAAACAGCTCTACACTGCTCTCGTGGGTTTCAAAGATCTGTACGTTCACACTGCATGATGCTTCCCTAAATAACAAACGTTTTCCATTGTAATGGTGTAATTGGGAGCGTTCACCTTATGCTGGTAGTAGGTGCCCGCCGAGTTAGCACACAGTTTATCGCAACACGAATTGCGCATAACTACACCAGAGAAATTTCTGCTTGTGTTCTAACGGATATAAGCTTAACGAAAGAACAGATCTGAACTGCTGTGATACGTTGTTTCACGATTTGTCAATACCTAGATGATTTTCAGATCTATATGAGTAGGTTTAAATTATTATCACAAATGGCATTTTTCCTACTGCTTCTCAGATAATGATTGAAGAAATTCATCCGGCAGCTTGATTCCGAAACGGTAACGTGAGAATACGTTATTTGATTACTAAGTGTTGCAGTATTCCAAGTACACTGCTAATAGACGGTCTGGTTCCGTGGTGAACAGCAGGTCATCTTCCTTCCACAGTCGCGAACACAGTCAGAGACAGCGAAACAGACGGCACGTGATCGACTGTCCAGAATCGCAGACTAGAGTGGAGCCAGACACTGAGTCAATGGACCACCCAGGGTATAACATTTGTCTGAATCGACCAGAGCCGATTGAACCAATCCGTGTCCAACCATGAAAATTAACCAGATAGGTCGTTTGGGAATGTCTGTGGAACAACAAGCTTTCACGCAGAGTTTTCGATATGATCAGCACACACCTTATACAAACGATCTGTTTTGTAACACGATACCGAGATAGTTCAAAGGTGTAACAGTCTACTCACTAGAGTTAGTTTGTGGCTAAGAGGCATCAAGAACCTAGTTAGTATAGGGAAATGGTAGTCCCGTTTCCTGAAAAGAGGAGGTCGCATTGTTGATCAACCACAACATCCTGTACTCACTTTGACGTGGGTCGATGGGTAAGGCATAAGATGACAGCTTCTAAGCCCGATGAAAACTAACCAGAACAGGTACAATAAACCATCTCATTTAGTTAGACTTTTATTAAGTGACTTTAACATAAACGGCGGCACGTGTCACTAGAAAAACGCCAGAAATTCTACCACTTAGCCAGCACAAAAATGACGAAACAATAGGCTCATTTTATTCCCTCTCGTCGGCCTCTTTAACCAAACGTGACCAGATTTGACACAGTGTGTCGACAGCTTAAAGTTGAACGTGTTATCTCGTCGACTTGCTTGAGTGAATGAGTGCATGAGTATAATTTTATACACTCACAATCCACAACAATAAAGGGATTCCAAACTGTATAGATTCATGACGGAATCAAAGTTAGATGTCGCAAACTTATGTTAGTTGAATAGCATGGTGTGTGTTCAAACGCCTAGTATTACCAACTCGTTAGGAAAAATTGTTCCTGACTACGTTCGCCTCCGTTGTCACATGCATGCCAATGTTGATCAGAGTTGTGAGACGATCTCATGATCATCCATCGGCAACATGATTTCTGATTGAGTGAAATCAAAGAATGCTCGTGAACCAAACGCATCTTTTCTAATGCAGGTTGGAAAATGTTTTCTATATTCCCGTCTAAAATGAACCGATCGGTTCATTCATGTTGACTGGAAGGAATGTTGACGTATGCAAACAAACATGCACTCATACATCATCTCAAGCAAAAACAAGCATACACTTACACACACACACACACACACACACACACACACACACACACAGGCCTTTAACCCGTGAATTTCATTCAACTGAAAAAGCGACTTGGAACATCACAAATTGTTATTTCTTCATGAACTTTCGTTCTTGGGAGATGCGATAAATTACTCTGGAAACAATCTCATGAAATAGGTGATTTTGTTAACATATCTATCTATTCATGCAACTGCGATAACAATGAGCATAGTTCTGTCCAATTCACAGCGCGTGCCCAATTAATTCTGGGGTTTAATATTATTGCACTAATTTGGAATACTGGGACAGACAAGATTGTATATTCATGAGTATGAACATGGATAAGTGTGTAGAGGTTTCTGTTCGCCGTTTCATGAACGATGCTAACAAGCGTAGTTTCGTCGACAATAGCTAAACTTAAGACATAATCTACGTGCTCATCCATCATTGAATTTGCATACGTTCCACAAGGAACCATACGAATTTGAATGTAAAATTTGAATATGGGTAATCAAATGTTTCGGTCCATTGCAACCATGAAGATAATAGAAACTACTGAAATAAAATGGAATCAAACATCTCACATGCAGCTTTGGTTTCATTTAGTTGTCATGGCCAAATTGAAATGCTACACGGATGCTATACATTGAATAACCAGTTTCATGCCATCTTATTTGAGTTGTCAGTAGATCTACACCAACGGTTTTGGATCCATTAGGTTCAGATTTCGTGCACGTTCTGGATTTATGTGCACAAACATTTCACACCTATATTTCACACCTACATTTTATTCACTCATTGTGCCTTTGTTTTGTAGTAGTTGTGTAAGCCAAGCTCCTATCAGCTTGGTACTATTTGTTATGGCAAACTATAGTTACTCAATTGGAAATAATAAGGGTCGGTGTAGTTGAAGTGCACGGTGATACGGCAGGATATGTCGAGACTGACGATGGTAGTCACTCAAACAGCGTAGACGGCTTGTTTATTACTAATCGAGTATACACGTGCTAGTCAACTGGAACTTATATCTGTTAGGAAGAGGTCCGTTGGAACGGAAAATTCTTTGACAACTTGCATTTATTGACGCTCATCATTCTCGATGAATGGATAATGTAATCCATAAGGTCATTCTTAAACAATAACTCACTTCCCATAGCAACAGCATGAGCCTAGCTAGTTTTCTTCGTGGAGCCCAACTGTACTTAGGTTTGACCTGTCAAAATACTTTGGTAATGATTTCCATTCCAAATATTTCCATGGATGCGGTCGACATAGCTAACAGACAGCCACCGGGCACCTCCGGGAAGGCCAGTTCTGAGTTCCAAAAGAAGCGCTGTGCAGGTGATCATCGATTTCAATGCAACCTCTTTGTGTCTTCACTATCACCTGAACTTTGGAAACTCTCATCCTATGTTATGTCGTCCATCAGCACCCAGTCTGTGCTTAAACCACTCTATTCAGGAGAACATAGATGATCCTGGGGAACAAAGTTCAGCCTAGCTCGCTGGTCTGCTCAAATGAAAAACGAGAATATCACTTGGCACCCGATGAAATCTAAATTCACTCCTGGTTTACAAACCCACCTAACGAAGGTCAACTTCTTGCGTTTGCGCGTGATAACTTAACTCTGACTGAGCTATGAGTTTGCAGTACCAAATTTCTGTACGATAAGGAAGTAAATTCAGCGTTTGTGCGTGTTTATGTTGAGGGTGAGATACTTAGAATGCTCGACATTCATCGCTCGTTCACAGTTTCCTTATCTGGGCACACCGTGCAGAACATGCTAAATTCCAGAGCTCAAGTGAAATGGCAGTATTTCTAGAATCCCGTTGCTGATCAAGAATCGTGATGTTTCAGTGGTGGAGAACCAACTTGAATATTTCAAATCTCAACGGGGTGCCAGGATAAGTATGTTTATCTTTGTTCTGTTTGTCATCAGAATTGTGTGAGCAAACAGGTACAGTTTGCGTCACGGGTCTTCTCATCCAATCATTCTCATCGTTTACTCATCTGACAATTAGGCTCTCAATACCACTAGTCTTCTTGTGAGAAAAGGGAAGGTTTAAAACTCGAAGAAGGCCCACACTCAGTACGTTGAAAAAGATGATACTATTTTCAGCTAAGAACAAAATTTTGAATATTTTCCAGATATACTACCCATGATTACTCATCAATAAAGTAAAAATCAGACTGAATATCTGACTCGTATTATTCATTTTACAAATAAGGCACAAGTATCTGGGATTATTGTAGAATACGTTGAAAAATGTGTCGAAGGAGATTATATTTTACCGTCTTAACCAGTAAGAACCTTGGAAGGAAATTCACTTTATAAATTTGGGATTAGCAATTCAGGTAAATTCACCTATGGTGATATTTAGGAACGCCACAGCCCAAAATCTAACAATCTGTGGGTGCATTTTTATCGGATTGTCGGGCAAGAAGCGTTGGTTAACATTTTTCATTACTGGCTATCATTAATGTAGTCACACGTCGATATCAACAGAATGCTCGTCATTTCTTCCCAGAAGCATTTCACAATAGGTTGGGGTCTGAGGAAATGGTCGATGTGATTTAGCCCCGTGATTTTCAGCAATAATCCTGAGTACTGGGGTTCTGTTGTCGTGCTTCTAATCACCTTGAGTTCCATGATATCATCAATGACACAATTTATTCAGATTTGTTGAAGACCGATGCTAAATGCCTAAATACGTTAATTGTCGATCAACTTCCGATAACCACACAGGTATCACAAAATTGTAGAAAGTGATCACGAATTCCAGTGGGTAAATAATCAAACGCTCAAACTTCCTTAATGTTGTTCACAAAGTAAACGCTGTATGTATTACCTCAACTACTGGCATGTATCCCATATCACTACTGTGAAATTATTCAAATCTAGCTTCTTTTCAAAGATCACACCACCAACAAAGCTCAATCCGCCTCAGATCTGGACAATCATCGTCCTACTGGTATCATCTATGGAGTCCGTTCCTCAGCCAAAAGGGTGACGTATATTGTGAACCAACATGCTAGCAACTGTACTATCCATGTAACGACTGTTCACATCCCGAAGACCACCAACTCCACGGTTACCAATAAACGTTCCATCCCAATAGCATCAGCAACTACTAGACAGAACGTGACGGAGCGAGGTCAGTCAGGTGCGCTTTTCTACATTACTCTTTGGCGTTTGATTCTGTTCCTCGGTTGCGACTCGTTCACGAATGAAAACTTTTCGGGTGCTTACAATGAACGAATGACTGAATGCCCAGTTACTCCATTTGGTGGATACAGTGCACAAAATTGAGTGAAAATTCTTCTAAACACGTTCATTTATTTCCCTGTGCTCCAAGTTGCCGTTTGCTCCTCGTGGAAATTATCCACTACCATATTCGCCAACTTCAATCTCGGTATTTTAAAGTGCATTATTTATCTCGTTCCGTGCCAATCAATCTGTTAGATGTAGAAAATGTTGAACAATCTTTCATTCAGATTGGTCTCCCAATTAAATCAACAGAATGTCTTGAATATATCTGTACTCTTTCCAAGTTTACAGTATATCCAATTTCCTAAAGCACGACGCAAAATATTCCTAGGTGAGACTGTATTTTCAAATAGCCGGAAAGATTCAGGTCACTCATTTTAACCTCGTTTCTTCTACTAATGGGCGAAAAATCCTCGATTTGACATGCAACGAATAATCATAGAGCACAAGCCCATGTTTGCATTTCAGTCAGTAAATTCGGAACTCATAGAAAACATGAAACTAGAACACATTTTTTGTGAATCACATGAACCACTATGAGTCTAAAACAGGACTGCTACTTTTTCTTTGTTCTTCGATATACCAGCCGTGCATGGAAGGGGTTAATTCTCGCAAGTGTTTTCTGGTGCGACCGGCAATGGGCTAAATCAGTGTGCAATAAGTGCATAGAACCTCAATTATCTGAGGAGTAATAAGTAATTATGATTCAAAAATGAATTCCTCGATACGAATTACGGGAAATATGCCCGATTTTCTTGAAAAGGAAAATGGAAATTTGGAATTTTATTCGGAAGTCAGTGGATGATCTAAATTCTAGTAATTTCGACCACATTGATAAAATAAACTTCCTAGAAAATCATTTTGGTGAATAAACGTGAAGGTGTGCAAGCACCGTGGAGGCGACTGTACCGCTAAGGGTACTCTGCGCACGGTGAATGTAGGAGAAGTCTCTTGGGAGATTCATCGTTTGTGAGTGCTGATGTGGACTGAAAAGATAAAGTGAACATTGCGGAAGAGGTTGAAACACAAGTGAGGTCCATTGGTACCTGGCACCCTTGGGGATTTATAGTGGTTATGATTGGAGGACAATAATTGAATGCCAACCTCAGAAGGAATCACGATAAACACAACTGGAGCCTGTGTTGACTGCTTAGTAGTAGCTACAGGCCCCTAAACAAGTACTGATGAACCAGATGATTATTTTAGTGATGATGCCAATATATTTGATGGTCAGAGCTCATCAACCGATCGTGCTTTCCCGTAATTCCATTGCTGAAGCAGTTTCTCTGCTGGCTGATTGAGTGGCGCCCCTTTACGGCTTATAGATATGAATACTAATCACTGCCGTGGTTATACTGGGATGAATAAGTGTGAGCTGCAGATTGTTCGGCAAACCTATTTCACAATATGGTCGAAATTAATGGAATTCAGATTGATGTTGTCAACGAGAAATCTATGCTACTACACGGTTCAATAGAACTGCATGATATCACCATAGTTTTGTTGCCATTCAACTAAGTTTTCCACAATGGAGCTGAATGCAATGGAATTTACAAAAATATCCAAAATTCTCCTAAGGTACTTGAATTAATACCTAAACGCAACTGACGGAGACTCCACCAACTACCGGACAACAAGAAATATGTTCAAGTTTGAAATAAGGACAGCTGATTGTACACACGACAATTGCAGTTGCGGTGCATTCTTCCAGCACTACGCACCATAGTTATCGCACCTGTTTAACGGCTTTTATGAAATTAGTGCCAGAAAGCTATGAGTTGTTGATAATCTGCAAATGTCAGCCCCATCACATCTTGCACCTATCAAAAGCTACATGAAACCTGTTAGAGTGAGTGGCGCTGAGTTGAACATCTATTAAATGGATGTATTACATTGAGCCGGACCTTTACATTCCATTGTTTTGCTTGTGTCGGGTGTCCACGACATCCTTGCAACCAGTGATCATAGGCAGGCAGGAAGAAACGGTTACATATGATGACAAATGGGACAGTTGGATCCACACAACTCCATCATCATATTTCCATCGTTATTTTTACTTTTCTTTCCAACTTTGCCATACGGTTGATAACTTTTATTTCTTAGTTAGATTGTTGTTGCGAAACAGCAACCAGTACAGCTACAATCCAATACTAGTTATGGTTATTCCAACTGAACTAGATTCACTGAATTCTTTCACATTCAGGAAACCAAAGTGAATATGCGAGATTAGGATACAAAGGGGTTGGCCACAAGCACTGTGCCAATGAATGACGTGCCACTGATCAGACGGTGCATAAGTTGCTATTTCACTCGGACTTTCTATGCAAGGTGCTACTAAATTGTCCAGCATGATCCGTTTATTCGCAATGAACGAGTTCAAGTCCGTCTAGATACCGGTTCACTCGATTTGCATAAGTAGTTTTATCCTATCACTCTGTGGTTGATAAAGCACTTTTGACTAACGATTTGCAAATTCTCTTGTCATTTACCGTTTTCTCAAGCTGAAGAGGCCAGGCAGCTTTTCTCGCAAAAATTCAGAACGAGTAAAAATTTAACTACTGCTATTGTTTCCAGTGGTACTATTAGCAGTTTGAAGATCCAGGGTTGTGCCTGTTCGCGAAGAATACACTGTGCAAGCATCTTGAACCTCTTGCTTATGTCACGTGTCTTCTCCGTTTCTAATGCATCCAGACTTTTGCCTTCTACGGTAGATGTTGCATAAATATCATGTTTATGTTCCTGAATCAGCTGTCCTAGAATCGTACATTTTCTTTGTTGGGAAAAGCTTCCGAATTTTTCACCCAAGCATAACACAAGCCCTCCAAAGGATCCAAGCCCCACTGCATGTACATTATACCGCTGAACCAATCAACGCACATACGGCGTAGGTTTATTCGTTTGCGTTGACACAATTCTCTATTGTCGTTTGAAATGTACTAGTATTTGTACTTTAACAACGGTAATTTCTTTTCCCCCATTTTACCGACAGATTATTTCCTTATCCTGTGACCGAAGCAATCATTTCAGGCTGACCAGGATTCTTGCTTTGCTATCTGTACCACGACCGTGCTGCGTCATAGTTTCATTTGACTTGCTGCAGAGTAGACCGTTTATAACTGCCCCATCCCAACTCTGGGGATAACTCTGTGTACTGTTGTTCTTGGTTGCTCACCTGGATGTCAGTCATTTGCCTTTGTATATATATATATATATATATATATATATATATATATATTATATACATAGTATTATATAGGACCACGAAATTACGACTAACACTGTCATTCAATTGGTGCATGGTCCGCTGCCCGTAGCCGTGTGCAGTTCGTTACGTTGGCCAAGCACATGAGACTAAGTTTCCTCTAAATTTACGGCCCGATAAATTGCGAGAGCCTCTACATTTATCTCAGGGGAAAATAAGTGTGGGGAAAGGACGGTGTTTTGGAGTACCCCGCAAAATGCATGTCCATTGGTTGGCAGGAGGGATACTTAAGTGGATGAGTTTTCCACTTTCATATGTTCATTTTATTTACTTTATTTATTTTACGACAAGGTACACAGTTCCGGGTAGGGCGTCGTGGCTGACGCAGGGTTTTCAAATTCGGAAACGACTGGTGGTGCGAAAATCGGATTCCGCTGGTTAATATCCGGAGTCCATGATCACAACCTTTGGACTACCGCCCATGAAGCAACTGGATATACGGTCAAGCATATGTTGTGGGCATCAGAATGATTAGCGTTAAGCTAGGAACCATGAGTGAGGAACGGAATCAAACGCGGAACAGTAATTCAGAATAAAACACTTGACTGACTTCGCGTTGTCATTCATATATATACGGATGTGCTCGATGAATGAAGTCGCAGCTTCTATTTCTCTTCTATTTGCAAACTCGAATAGGTCATGAGGGACGCCTACATAGGAGTGCAGGCGTGTGAAGATAGCAGCATCTATTTTTTTCAGGGCAGCAGATGATCAGTCTATTGGGATTAAGTGTTTACATAGACCATCGAGGTGGTGGTCTTTGGAATTTGGACAGTGCTTTTAGGCTCACGTGTGTCACGAATAATGAAGCTACTCAGAGATTGATTCACAATAGATGAGCGCCGAAGCTGACAAAGCCAGGACAAAGATCGTCCAGAACCTGGGCAGAATAGGCTTTATTGGTCCGAAGGAGTCTTTGTGTATGCTCCCTGAGAATGACTTCATTGGTATAATCCTAAAGGACCGATGTGAGGATACGGTGTTGATTATTGAATAGATAAATTCAGAGTTTTCTTTGTAAACACGACTATGGAGGTGAAAGCTTTTGATCTACGTGCACAGATAACTTTGATTCATTTCTGCGAGCACTTACTAACCTTGGCAACGATAAGTTAACCGACGAATACCGCCTCTAGACTCAAGATATTCACTTCGATTAAATCGGAATACTTGTTGACGTCAATGTCATCGTTGAATATGAGGCGATCATAATCATCTTGAAAATCCACAGCACTCCAGACGAGAGCTTGTAAATCTTTGAAGCGAGACCCTTCAGTCATTCCCTCAAACCATGACCAATAAGATGATGTCTCAAAAAATAACAAGAGTGCGTTCAACCCTAATGATAAAGCGTATCACAAATATGAAATAAGATTTATTGCCTGGTGTCCCTCAGATACTTTCAACTGTCAAAATAATATTGCGGTAACTATTGTTATCATGCAGAGATTTTGAGCCGCAGAGTGCCATAAATTTAACACGTATGCGTGTTACCGACTAAATATATCCCCGTCATACTTCCGGGTTTACTTGAAGAAGATATTTTATTTGTCATCAATTCAGCTAACCGTTGGTCTTGACATAATGATTTCAATAACAACCTGATCATTAGCTGTAACGCAACCCAATACTAAAATGCATGTCTGATTTCCTGTCTTAAATACATAGATGATAGCCCACACGCCCAGTTCATCCAGATAGTAGAACTTGCTGATTAACATTTGCCACTCGATCCCAGTAAAAAAGCCCATTTGCTCTCGCCAGAGCTCACAAATCCTCCGTATCTCCTTACATCTTTCTTTGCCTCAACAAGCCATATTTCACTACCACGGATTTTCCTAACTCACGCCGGTAAACGTACATTTGATTACTGGATTCTTTTATTCAAAATGTTTCAGGTCAGTGTATCAGCTAAAAATGCCCCTTTGGGTGAGTAACTCAAACTTGATTTGGTATGACTAATCCCAAATTAGGAAACTTAAATTCTATCCCATGTTGCCTCATGCTTAAAACGGCAAAATATGTTTCTTCTTGACAAATCTGGTAATTCATACTTCGATAATCTATTTCATGGCAGTCACAAAACTTGCCCTATATTCACGGCTAATGTATACTCAGTTTACTTCAATCCGTAGAAAACATAAATCTGTGAGTCATTCGGTTATGTATCTATTCCTTCTTTAGTAACTGCCAAATATAGTGCAGTCAATCTGAAAATATTAAACATCTGTCCAATTTTGAGTACCTTTTATGATTTCAACACAATGGACACGTGACTTCTTCATATTTCGCAATATTACAAAAAACTCGAAAGGCAGTGTTTTCGTAAACTTGAAGTTGCAGCATCGGCAAATGTTGTGCTATGAAAACGAAACCTTATGTTGTAACGAGGATTTGAACGCCATAGGAAACCTACTAAAATCGAGCTTAACTGATCAATGTGGTTTCTCAGTATTTTGTGCACTGGTAATGCGAGGTGCAATAAAGAAGGGCTTACAATGCTTATGAGGTGTTTCCCTTCCCACAAGTTCATACTTTGAGCAGTAGCTACATGGATTTAAAAGAAAACTGCTAACACTACACTGTCTCTGTGTTTTGCTGCATGTTTTGCCCAACTGAAAACCTCAGAAGCTCTCAACTTTGAGGGTCAATGTTGCAAAATCAAAGGACAAAATCACGCCGACCATTTCCTAAGAAGAAATGATAAGCATTCTGTTGATATCGACGTGTGACTACATTATTGATAGCCAGTAATGAAAAATGTTAACCAACGCTTCTTGCCCGACAATCCGATAAAAATGCACCCACAGATTGTTAGATTTTGGGCTGTGGCGTTCCTAAATATCACCATAGGTGAATTTACCTGAATTACTAATCCCAAATTTATAAAGTGAATTTCCTTCCAAGGTTCTTACTGGTTAAGACGGTAAAATATAATCTCCTTCGACACATTTTTCAACGTATTCTACAATAATCCCAGATACTTGTGCCTTATTTGTAAAATGAATAATACGAGTCAGATATTCAGTCTGATTTTTACTTTATTGATGAGTAATCATGGGTAGTATATCTGGAAAATATTCAAAATTTTGTTCTTAGCTGAAAATAGTATCATCTTTTTCAACGTACTGAGTGTGGGCCTTCTTCGAGTTTTAAACCTTCCCTTTTCTCACAAGAAGACTAGTGGTATTGAGAGCCTAATTGTCAGATGAGTAAACGATGAGAATGATTGGATGAGAAGACCCGTGACGCAAACTGTACCTGTTTGCTCACACAATTCTGATGACAAACAGAACAAAGATAAACATACTTATCCTGGCACCCCGTCGAGATTTGAAATATTCAAGTTGGTTCTCCACCACTGAAACATCACGATTCTTGATCAGCAACGGGATTCTAGAAATACTGCCATTTCACTTGAGCTCTGGAATTTAGCATGTTCTGCACGGTGTGCCCAGATAAGGAAACTGTGAACGAGCGATGAATGTCGAGCATTCTAAGTATCTCACCCTCAACATAAACACGCACAAACGCTGAATTTACTTCCTTATCGTACAGAAATTTGGTACTGCAAACTCATAGCTCAGTCAGAGTTAAGTTATCACGCGCAAACGGAAGAAGTGGACCTTCGTTAGGTGGATTTGTAAACCAGGAGTGAATTTAGATTTCATCGGGTGCCAAGTGATATTCTCGTTTTTCATTTGAGCAGACCAGCGAGCTAGGCTGAACTTTGTTCCCCAGGATCATCTATGTTCTCCTGAATAGAGTGGTTTAAGCACAGACTGGGCGCTGATGAACGACGTAAGATAGGATGAGAGTTTCCAAAGTTCAGGTGATAGTGAAGACACAAAGAGGTTGCATTGAAATCGATGATCACCTGCACAGCGCTTCTTTTGGAACTCAGAACTGGCCTTCCCGGAGGTGCCCGGTGGCTGTCTGTTAGCTATGTCGACCGCATCCATGGAAATATTTGGAATGGAAATCATTACCAAAGTATTTTGACAGGTCAAACCTAAGTACAGTTGGGCTCCACGAAGAAAACTAGCTAGGCTCATGCTGTTGCTATGGGAAGTGAGTTATTGTTTAAGAATGACCTTATGGATTACATTATCCATTCATCGAGAATGATGAGCGTCAAAAAATGCAAGTTGTCAAAGAATTTTCCGTTCCAACGGACCTCTTCCTAACAGATATCTGACACATTGCACACGGCACTGATCTGCACTATGATCAAAATTGTCCATGGTACCATATTCTGAGGATCTTTATCAAATTTGATTTGCTTTGCAGTGCTGGGCATTCCCGTCCATCACTACGTTTCCAAAATCATCTTGAGGGGCAAATAATGAATTGTTCTCATATTTGAGCCCCTCATCTCCTTACATCTAATGACTGCTAGTTGGGGTTTTCTTTCTTCAGTCATCTTTCTTCAGGGCAACACAGAGTTATCAACAAAGGTTCGACCATTGAAGTTAGGTTTGCCATCACTGAATGTATGCCAGAGGTGTATAACAACATGATCGACGTCGAAAACAAACTACTTTCTACCACCCAATATCACATTGTTCAAATTAATATTCTGAGTTGTGGAAATTCCGGCGCTTCCTTCTTCATTCTAAATACCTCGATCATTCATCTGAGACGTTGATCATATATTTCTGCACTGCAGAACTGGTGCATCCCCTCAGAGTTATTTGCCGTGCTAAATGCCTAAATATCCTTCCAACAACCTCGGTTTATCCGAAGCGAGAATCTCCTCACACCTTTCTTGCATATTTCCCCTCAAATGGCAGTTTTTCTCTTTGCCATTTAGTGAACAAAATGATGCAAATGACTGTTGTAGATCTGAAAATGTTCTTCTGTTATACTACAAATGGTTTAGTTTAGTTCATGCAACCACTAACCTGACACATCTGGGCTCTGGTCACGGTTGCTACCTCCTAGCACCGTCGAGTAAAGAACGCTAGAATGGAAGCATAAGATGATAAAAATACAAAATGTCGAAGCAATGAGCAGAAATCACGAGGACAGGGAAAGATTCCGGATGCAACTATGCCACTGGCCCCGACACCTAGCCAAGTCACCTAATGTTGCCAACCATGTAGTGAGTTGGTCAAGTGAACCTCAACACCGAATTCTCACACACCCTGCTTCGCCAAGTCCACTGTCAATGTTTTCATACCTTTCCGTCATATCATGGACTGACCAACGTCACAGATGACTGAGACTGGCAGAAACTGAAAGCGGATTCTGTGTGTGCCATGACACTTCATTCGATTTCTGTCCACCTGGTCAGTCGTAGTTGCCTAGGTGAAAAAAACTTATGTACCTCATCTAGAGCTTCTTTTCTAACACAATATTTGATGTTGAACCAACTCAGTCCTACAGCTGTATCTTACTCTTCTGAGGTGCGAATTGTACCCCAAATATTGATACACTGTTTCATAGTCTATCTAAGAAAGCGTGCAATTTACCTAGATATTTTCTCAGAAGAAAAATATCGTCCGCATATTCCAGGTCACACAGTTCGTTTCCTGAACAAAGATCGATGCCACTATTCTCGCAAAGGGGATGGGGTTATCTGAAGAATCATTGCAAATACGATGCTGAGAGGGAGGGGCCATAGAAGACACCTATGATGAGCAACAAATTGTGAGAACTCGAGTGAACGAATGACGGAAACACCAACTCGGCTTCGACTCTTTGCCATAACCGCTCTCAGTAGACGCATACTTCACAGAAATTGTTCTGGCTTCCACAACGAGTCAATTGAACTTTCCGTTATGTTTTCATAAACGTTTCCGTTGTTAGTCTATTGCTGTGAACATCGCAAACGCTGAAGCCCATTACGTCAAAGACACAATGAAGTCATCGAACTACCATTTTTGCTTCTTCACTCATCTTCATCACAGACTAAACTAGCTCATTTTGCACCTTCTTTGTCTCTGGTAAATTAAACACTAGTATCAACAATACCAGAATTAATGTATATGACACTTTGTACAAGGTTATGCGGAAATGAAAACGCCATCGTCTGAGAGCATCCTTCATTTCACTATGCAATCACACGGACTGGCATCCGTGTATCACTACTTTTTTATTCTACTCGAATTTGACCTGAAGATTAGATCGAACCACCAGATAAATTTGGAAACTCCGAATCCTTCGACAGTATTATTTTCGTTGTTCTTCTGATAATACTTATTTACTTTAGTTTACTAACGTCTCAAGCTCAGTTGACACATCTTCTTCCTAAACCCACGCACTCGTAATCTGAGCACACTGTGTATTCTCCAATTTCCATTTTACGTCTGATTCAAAATCAGTTCAAATCCATGAACTCATCACTACTGCGACCAACTTATGGTTTTTCGTAACGAAATTTTGTTCTGTTACCGGAAATTGATAATATAGAGGTCTTTTCTATCGGTTACCATAAGTCGGTTTTTTTGATTCTCGTGGATTTCTCATGCTTCATTTATTTAGCTTTCAAAATGAGCACACAAATAGTCTTTACCAGATCATTATTAATAACATAAATGAATCATGAGCTACATTTCACCTGTGAATTTCTATATTTATTAGCGTTCCTGATGCGGTGCAGTTAAGCCACGAATTCGTATGTTTACGACACAGCACCTAATGATTGGTAATAGATGATGAGATTAGCATGTGAGACGGCATCTGGATATTAGCTAAAAATAGCTGACCGGTTGTACAAGGCGGTTTTCAGTAAGTGATGTTCTGGTAAATGGTAACAATGTCCAAAGTGAACGGAATTCCTCAAACTGGGAACACAAGTCATTGTTTGGGTCGTTCAAATAGAAAAAATCTTTAAATTCGAGATGAATGAATCGTTACTCAGACGCGAGTAAATCTGATGATTTACACCACACAGCCAGTTGCACCAATTCAACCTAGACCAATGTTTTACATGTAATTTCTGTTTGAACTGCAGATGAAGGTAATCCAAGTATTTCAAAACCCTTGCAGTTTAAGCCAAACGGGATCACGGCCGTTCATCAGCTCTTTCAGACGGGGTTGTGGGTATCATGTTCTTTTCCTGGACGGTGTTGCTAGAAGCTGAATTGTAGTTGCTTGAAACTTGGGCTCCTAGTCGTCGAATGCAATAAACACATGAACTCCCTCCTTACAATGTCCCCTGTTGTTTTTATGCTGATGTAATCGGTTTTTCCCTGCTGACTTGGCTGTTATATCTCTCGCTGAACTCGACCGGATACCAGTGCGATATTTGATGGTCACTCATTTTTGGCAACATCTGGTGGATTTCGCCGTGCGTCCATCGCAGGTCCCGGTTAAAGTCCAGAAAATCAATGCAACCAGAGTCACTATGTTACTGTATGGAGGTGTTTTTTCGATTGGCGAATCGGGTGACTGTCCCAAATTCTCTCTGCACACCCATGAAAACCGGAAATTCCTAAATTCGATTATCTTCCGATTTCTCTTCGAAGTAGATTTTCGGTGCTACCAAATAATTGAATTCATGAAACTCCACGGCTCTTCAGTATTTAATTGACATCTGGTGCACCTTAAAAGTTGCAATGTAGCAGTTACCACTTTTTCTCAAAAGCACCTGGACAATATCATATATTTCTTTATTCGAAATTATCTGCATTTAAACCGGTGCATACCTGTATGCACTATCGTGGGGGAGAACCTCATTAAGTGCTTAATATTTGCATATTGTTCGTAAACTTCTTGGAAGCAGACACAACCTAAAAATTTAGCTTCTTTTTGTTTTTCGCCCTAGTAACCCTGAGGATGACGAACCAGGGCTCAAAAGTGCATCAGTTTCTTTCAGCCTCACAGATGCACTTTTAAAAGTAGCTGGTATGATAAGTATTAGCATTGCGCCATTTCCTTTTATCATATCTGTTGTGCGCAGCCCACCCGGAATCGGTTTTTGAACTGTATGAACCTCTGTTTAGTTGCATCTACTTTTCTCAACTGAAAACGCTCGCAAATCTCGACTTTGGAAGTCACTCTCGTAGTTCTCATTTTTCCTTGGGATCGAAGATTAAAATTTTGAACTATCATCCTCGAGTGAATGCCTTTGACCTGAGGCTACAAATAATTACTGGAAGTACTTAAGTGGCACAGCTGGAGTTAGAGAATTATATACTATCCATAGAATCACCCTGTGCTGACCGAAATGTTTTTTACAGCCATACATCATGATGTCTAGCACATTTCACAACTATAGTGAAAGTTTACTACTCATCACGGCAAAATTTTGGTTAGCATAGCTATTTTTCTTGGGCTTCTATTCTAATTACAACTCCAAGGTCAGTTATACAGTATTTCGGGTATCATATCAATCCCTGAGGGATATATGCTCTACTGATAACGATGGCAGCAGTTAAATTTGCAAATCTGGCGAAAAAACTCGCTAAATCTTCCACTTGAGATGATGACTACCGATATCAAGACTTGTCAGTTTAAGCTTCAAAAGTTCCTCAGTTTACCAAGGAGTGGTCGCGTAAAGCTATCGACGCAATCTTATGGCTTATTAGAGATACACCTACCAATGCAGACACGCCTGCAGTGAATAAGTTGATCGTGTTTGTCAGTTTTACAGTATCTTGTCATTAGGATCACCTAGATTTGCATTAGTCTCCTGGATTTGAGAGAACTCAGTGAATCAAATTCGGGTTGCAGGGTTGGTTGCAAGAACTGAGGATTGTGGGTGAAAATTGGAGTCCGAAGGAGAGACAGCCAGGCAAAATATCATAAATCCTATACACTACTCGCGAGTAGTTATGATACATATACAAAACATGAAACATGAGGCTGGTTTGAATGCCGTTACGTTTGCCCATCCATTTGAGGAGACATGATTTGGTGGAAGGCATTTGCGTGAAGTTTACGGGACGAATATCAAGTCTCTCTTCAGATTTGTCTAGCATATCTGGCTGTCGTGAAAAGAGATATCTGAATAAACTTAACTTGGTGATTCGGATCAGCCCGGATCAGCCCTTCGAGATGAAAGGACCCGGTATGAAACCGTGGGTGCGCCGGAGGATATGCACCACTGATGGGCTCTAACAAGGACGAAACTCGAGCCTAGTGCATCCTAATATTATATATATATATATATATATATATATATATATATATATATATATTGCTTTGATTCATCCTACATGGCTATGAAGCCAGTTTTTTCATGCTGAGAATCAAATCCACTCTTGCTTTTGTTAGAAACAATACCTGCCTCAGCTAGTACTGCTCACCAAGGGAGGCTGCCGTAGAACGTGCAACACATTTTTCAACCATCCTGACTTGATAAGCTTCAGTGTCTTGTTCTTTGCTCCAATTATCGCACCTAAAACTCCCCGCTTACCCCCAGCTTCGCTAATACGGTGTTTTCCCCTAGGATTAAGTAATGTTACGAAGACATCGGTGGAACTCATGGTCAGTTATGACAAAACAGTAGTGTTGGTTAGAAGTGGACTTTACGGATAGTCGGCAACTAAATAGGTGACCAAATCCGTGAACATTGAGCAAATGGATACAGATCACAGAAGACGTTATACAGCTCTGTGGGAATTTAGAAGTAAATTGTCCTTGTGGTGCTAAATGGAGATCTCCAAGTGAGCGCACTTAGGCCAGGACTAAGGTATGTGGGTGACTGAATGTAACCGATCAGTGGGTGGACTTGAATGGCCAAACAGTAGAATGCTAGGTCTGCACCCAACAGGTGAGCGGTTAAAAATCCACTTGGGATGGCCACTTCTCTACTTAAAGAAAGAAAACTGTTTCCATGTAAACTAATCGCAAAGTGTCCAACCTACGGATTTACAGTCAAATGCAGTCTAAATGGGGACGGTAAAAAGTGAAAAATGAACAGTTCATTGCTATATAGAAAAAATCTAATAGTGTCAGTACCTAACAAGGATTATCGACTAAGAATATTGTCACTTTCTAATAGTGGGGAATCAAAACTATTCTAATTTGAAGCTAAAACCTTTATTACTTTATAATTTTGTTGTTATATAAACGGAGTAATAATTGCGTCAGAGTTTTGACCAAAATTCTGAAGCTAACATAAGAGGGGTATCTGCTCTTTATTTTACCTATTCGTTGAAGTTTTCCTCACAATTTAACTGAATCAAAAATATACCAGTAAGGAAAGAAAAAATTCCAAATTACTAGTTTGTCATTATTCATAAAGCAAATGAGTCCCTATTTGAGTTATATTTCACCGAGATGGAACTCAGGCTAGCTGATAAACGTGGGAACAATTTATGGATATCGTTTAATTTCTATTGTGTAAACACTGTACATAATCCTCGAACTCGCTTGGTTCTGTTCTCTCGTGGACCGCGATGGCCCTTATTTTTCGAGGGAAAAATATGACAGCATTGTGGCTGGACCAATCACGTTTATTAGGGGGAAAAGAAACATTTATTGTCATTAGGAATAAGCTGAATACCTTGGTTAACTGGTAAAGTCTATGAACAACAACAGTCACGAAACAAAAGGTGGGTTTAAGGCATAATGCAAATAAAGTTGGTGACTTTTGAGCCACAAGGAGATCAAATTCACACTTTCTATCTAATGGTTGACGAAAATATTTTAATCAAATCGTGGTGTTTTCGAAGCATTCCGACGTGAACTAATTTGGTACCGGTGTGATGAATCTGGAATATCATCCCTAATAACAGTACCCTAGTTGAAATAACTGTTGCCTATAATAGTTAGAAAACTGACAAGACAGGGTGAAAAAATGGTAAACAGACGTTAATTTAATGTAGAAAACCTCGTGCCAGTAAGAGAAACGGATGGAACAAAGAAAACTCGTAACAAAAGCACATAAATCAATAAACAACTGAATTCCGTCGATGAAGACCAAAAGGATATGGAGGTGTCTGGATATTTGCCTAGTATATAAATCACGGTATTTTCGACTAATATAGATCAGGTGAAACCTTTGAACAACCACGGAACCATATTGTGCTGGGCAGGATTTGCACTACTTGTGTGGTACTGTATTTCCCAAGGTGAGTGATTGTGAAACGACGGGGAAAGATGATGCAAGGGACATTTGGCGAATCAAAATATGTCGCATTAGAAAGCAGACATTTTCATTTTGGAACAAAATAAGATAAAGAAAGCCTAAGGTAATTTTAGAAAAACAATTGGAAATGAGATAAAATAGTCCCTGTCGAGGAATCTTGCCACACAAGCTTTGTTCTATCATAGCATGACTAAGATTAACGAGGATGAATAAAGGTGCACGCACTAATAAGGTAAACTATCTACGTGCTATGGACAAAGTCATTTTTGCACCATAGCCCTTCAACAGAACGTGTGTACTGGCATGTATCTAATTCCACTGGCCTTAAAACTTTCTCACTTCACTTCCTCTATTCGCTTAATAAAGTCTTCAAGATTAACTTCCGGTGCTTCTTTTATTGAGCATATAGAAGAAGGGAGATCAGATACCAACTGGCACGACATATATAGTCGGCTGCAACGGTAAATTCCCATGAACTGAAGACAGTGGTCACAAAAAGTCCGATAAAAAGCATCACTACTAACATAACCATAAGTATAAATGGATAGATCAGTAAATTCATCTTTGTATGGTTATACCACTTTATATTATAATAAGTTGAAAAACTGCTTAAATTTGCTTATAGCTAGAAGCTGTAGAGATATATTTTTACAAATATTCTGCCCCCGGATTTATTTGACACGCAGTATGGATGTTTCCCATATGCCGTGCCAGTTTTCGTCAGATGAAAAAAGGCAGGAAATGAGAGCTGATAAACATATGAAAAACAACTCTGACCGTACTGAAGGAGTGGTTGAGGTTTGATTGTGAGGAGGATTCTGGTAACGAACACTGAATGATATAGCATATTTTCCTGGACTTGGCTGCTTAGGTTGGTTATGGCACACGGTGTGAGAAACCTTAGAAGAGCTCGAAGTGCAGTCCGTTTTGGCTATCTATCGGATCTAACCTAATCTAATCTGCTATCTAATGGACTCACTCCGACCTATTTGTGTTATTTCTGAATGAAGTAGAATAGTTAAGATTGAGATGAAATGTGCACAAAGGCAAACACACGTGTTCTATAAACAAACTCAGTGAGAATGCACCGACAGTTAGGTTAATTTTCATCATACAGGACTGACCTAGTTCTCTGACTATTCTACTTAGCAGAGCTAGACTGTAATGAAAACCATTTTCACCAATAATAACGAAGAGTTATATATATATATATATATATATATATATATATATATATATATATACCAAACAGAGATATAAAAATGTTCCTTCTAAAAAATGATCCATGGTGGCCGAAATGTCATCGTTGTTGAATTTGGACAATATTCACGCCTATATGATGTACTTTTACATTTGGCAGCATTCCTGAAAATTTTAAGCTGACTTTTAAAGAAAAAAGGATCTAAAACGATTATGTATAAATATGCATAAAAACATAACTGAAAAATAACAAGAATGAATAGCCTTTTGGTCAATTCAGCGGAAATGTTAGTTTTTAAATCTGACAGTAATTTTATAGTGCCGGATGACTGGCCATTGAACACATCAATATACCATCGCAAATGTACGGTGGGTGTTTTCACTGAGTGTTTCACGTGAGCACCAATAGCACTTCACACTCGAGTTATTAAGCCAGCAGTTATACAATAATACGAAAGGCAGAATAAGAGCGAGTCACCATCATGCCCAACTAATTCTGATCCGTCACTTTCCAGAAACCACAACAACAACTCAAACCACGAAGGCCACACCTGGTGAGTGTTTGTAATATGCATCGTGTGCCACACAACAACAAGATAAAAAATTGTTCTACCATCAGTGCTACATCGTTCCACTATAGTCACACCAGCATGACCGGCTCCATCATCATCAGCCTAATTATCGTCATTGTACATTGGTTAACATTCACTACGCTCACGACCACATGTATTATCGGTCACAGATCACATATAGTGCAACTGCAATGAGAATCAACGTTTCTTCAGTCTGAAATTGATTCGATATCGTCAGACTGATTGAACACTGTTCAAATTTACATGCAAGTTGGAACAATTGATGGCAGATTTGATCATGTTTTCTACGCGAGAACAATTTTCATGCCCACCTTGATTTCCTAATTCCCACCCTCTGTACAGACTCTTATAAAGTAAACATCCAGAAGGAAAAGTCATTCTAAAATATATTATAATATTGTCAGAATCGCTTCTGTTTATTTGGAAAAGGGGTAATTTGTGTTCAGTTTTCGGGGGTATCCATTATTGTATACTTCGCTAGAATTTCACATTCTCCCGCCAATGATGTGAAATATTATTTGCGATAGCTAGGGTAATATAGAATTTTCCAACGTATAGACCATGAACGGTACCCTCGCTTTCTGTTTCTTTTTAACATCATTTAGACTGCGTTTTGATCAAAATAATCGAAATTCTCTATCTTGAAACACGATTGTTTATGTTAATAAACTATGTGCATTATAATGACGATATACTTCTTTGAATCACTTCACTGATTCGCTGTATTTTGTGTTATCCGATGACCACCTATCAATAGAAAACAACCAAGCGATATTTGATCACACCTCATTGATCGTCGTGGATTAGGCAAGTCCATGGTACAGGTAGACGGTGGAAGTCCACTTGTGGGAGTTCACAGTGCAAGTCATGTGTCGTGCTTGAAGGACAAAACGGCAACTAACTATCATGTTGCAATCTGAAGTAACCGGATATTATGGTTTAAATGCAAATCCCAATAGTGTTGCTAGACCGATACAGTTGCCTGCTCTAACAAATCTTCCCGTGCTTCCAACCGTATATTCTTACAACAGCAAAAGACACCACTTTGCTCCCAAGCTCAGTAAAACTTAACAGAAAATTTTACTTAAATTGTTTCCCGGAAGGTATAGTTTTTCTTGAGAGGGATTAAATAGATAAGGACTAGACTATAGTAGCAAAGTGCACTCGCCTTTTTCTTATCTCAGTGACAGTCTCCATTAGCTTGTAGAACATTCACCCGGTAAATGGAAGTTCACCGGTTGATGCGAAATATTTTAATGGATTCCATGATATAAAAAATTCAGGCTCATCGTGCCAGGAAAACATGACATTGTTCTCAAATTAATTCAGTGAATGCACACACTGCACGGCAAAGTAAGAAAAGTTACACCGAGGCATCAATAATTGAATTCACTACTTTCTACTCTCCAGTGTTCAAGCAAATATTACCCTGTGACTTTTCACAAGGTATATGTGTAGTAAGAAGACTATTTTGGCTGCAAGTCGCCTCAGCTTATAATCTCAGAACACCCTCTTTATATAGAACAAAAGAGACACTGTTATCAGTCCTTGTAACACAAACTATTTGATTCGAATTTGAACTGGGGAATCCGTCTTATGATTCAGTGATTGACCTTATGGCCTTATGGCTTCGCGAATCCGTTGGGTTAAGCTTTGACCTGGATGTTGGACAGGTGCTGATGTGTTAGCAGCTTTCAAAAATCAGCGTTTTGTGGCGTAGTGCATTAGATCATATTCCCACCATTAGTTTACCAAGTATTTCAACCATATTAAATTCATCTCAATGACACTTTCTCGAGTATTTCCAGCTATATGCTCCAAACTGATTAGATACATTCTCTTTACAGCCACAAAGGCAATGCTTTAAAGTATAACTGGAAGTCCAATTATTGGCTTGAATTTCGTCCACTGTTTTTCGGTATCGGAATCTTCTAGTTCAGCTGTCACACAAGATATGAAAGGAATCTGTTGTGGCTATCCGTAAATTTATGTAAAAACACCGCCGGTTTCATACTGCAGGTATAAATGGAGTTCGAGTGGAACACCGCAAAATGAAACAACAAATTCACTCACTGGACTTAACCATTTCATCCTGGAAACACTTTGAAATAGTTGTCCATGACCACAAAGCCTCTTGGAACTAGACAGTAGTTTTTTTAGTTCAGTCATCAAACATAATATTCTAAGGGTTTATCTGACTGCAGGTTCTTGTTTAGTATTCTGGGAAATGAGTGGATAAGTTAATATCCGGAATTAGTTCGAAAAACCTCCACAAAAGGTATACTGGGATTTGAACCAACTTGCCTGGGTTGCCTAGCTTTTGAGGCTGTGCAGTGGAGTGAGCACTACTTTGCGGCTCTGACGATATTTTTACTACTCTGATAATTTTGCGTCAAACGATACAAAATCGTCTTTCTAAGCCATACTGAGCAAGGCCGAATGCTTTTATCTACATCAGCAATATTTATTTCGTTAGTTTCATCACGGAGATGCAAAAACTCCTAATGTTTTTCGATTTAGTGGGCAAAGAGTGGCTGATCAGTTAAACCGTAAAACCTTTTGTTGGGGAATAAACTTTAAAAATGGTACCTCTGTTTACTATGCACAGTTTGGCACGAAGCCTCAGCAGCGTGATATACTGATCGACCGGCTTGAATAACAGCTAGTCAAGGACTCACGAAGTTAATTTAAGCCATGCAGATAACTAACTGCAGCATTTTCATCATGGGATCACACACAGAACGAGAGAGCCTATTTAGCAGAAAAATGATGATCTCCAAAAGAGAAGCTTAAAGGCAGCTGCATTGTACGCGACGCAGTACGTAGGAATGGCTGAGAATAGTAGAAAAAGGATGCGTGTAAGTTTGACTTTTTCTGTGGTATTCCACAAAATTCTGGAACCCCACTTTAGGACGGGCAGACCGAGGGAAAAACCAGAGATACCACACCGCTAACCCGATATGACCAGTGCTGATTCTGAGACACTTTGCAAACAAGAGACTTGAGAATGTCAAAGAGGAAAAGAGAGACATGATCAGCTGGACACAAACACATACTAGTAGAGTTCACAAATGATGGCACGGAGGAGACGTTTTACATGGATAGAAGCAAATACAATTTTCGTGGGTGAGCACGGTATCGTAAGCCTGACTGATATAGCATCTAACATCAACCGGAGTAGTGCTCCTGGTATTAGATAACTGAGACCTAATGGTGTAGGTCTCTAAATGCCTCAGTATGGTCGGAGATGGGTGTCTTAGGCTCCGAGACGGCTACTGGTACTGAACACCTCCCAAAATGCCACCAAATAACTGTTCGTCAGTCAAAGCCTCTGCTGAGAAAGTCCTACTCATTACCTCCTCGTGGCTGAGGTGTTCCCACTAAAGTGAGAGGATGAAATCCAGTGCCCGGTGCTATCCACTGGGTTGACTGACTGATAGACTGTCTAGTGGAGATAGCTAAGCCCTGATTCAAAATCAGCTCTGGGAGGTGTATGAACAGTACAACGGTAAGTCCACCGGATTCTGTGGCAGAGGGGTCTGCTGGATACCGAGATGTCTAGCATCATTCAAAGGGCGAATGCACTCAACAATCAGTCACCGGCTCACAAGAGCTTTCGGAAAAGAAAAATAAACCATACTATTAGCCATCTGCTCTGCTGGACCAAAACTGCCATCTCGCAAGATGAGCTTGGCTGCATATACCTTTGGGATGCATCTCCGAATAAAAATGCCCACTTTGAACTGGGCGACCAAGTAGTACAGCAGCGTACAGCGCAACAGCCACCAAAGTTACTCAACACGCAACGACTGCAATTTTTTCTATGCCCGCATATCATCCGTATCTCACACTGTACACAACTTGTTCTACCCTCTCCACTTCCTTTCTACTTTCTTTCCCATTTTCACACCCCACTGGTACTTCAATGGGCTGTGCCAGCTGTAGTGCCATTGGCCGGAATCCTGGCTTTGTTCTCTCTCGTCCTCGTTTGACTGGCTTCCAAGTCTCGCCAAACACTCTACTATCGTCTGATGCTCTGCCGGCATTTATGCGCACAGATATCCAGAGGCACGTGCGAACAGAGCAGTTACCCCTCCGATAGACGGAATATATACGTCATTTCGAAGCATGCACCCACTGATTGTAGCCCAGATACAATCAAAGATATCTCTTACCAAAAGCTCCACGACCTCACACAAAGCAAGTCGGGCTAATATCGCTTTTTGGCAGATGATCTGAATGTCAGAGTTTGTCATCTGTCGTTTTATGGAGCTCGTTTAGGAGGCCCTTTTAAGGTAGTTTCCTTAGGTTGGAAAATAGAAAAACGGCTTTTGGCCTTATACTCAGACCATCGTCAGTTCTCGGCCAGTTCGGAATTTTGACATTCTAATAGCCGGTACACCACGTGACATCCATCTTCTTCGAGTCAACAGTGGACTCAGATCGACCGAGTCTCCAGATGCCATAAATGGCGGGATTACAGACAAGACTGTAGCTTTTACAGTAGCACTCCCCAGATTTCCACCAAGCATTACTTTGCACAAAGCTGTCTAAGTGTTTCAGTGGATGCTTCCGATGCATGCAGATACAGAGGTAAGGTTGTGATAAGCTATCGGACACGTCAAGCCTATCCGCCTTCCAAAACGCGCTATCTGAAAAGTTTGTTGTATCCCCATCTGATAACTTCAAGCTGAACTTATGGCTTATCAATAATGCATTACATTGTGCTCGCCTATTAAGTTGCTTTCTGTCTCGTCCTCCCACAAGACCCCGGATTTCCGCCGAAATTCTGCGCCGTTTCGTCGTACAACAGTCGATCCCGGCTGGAATCGAGTATGAGGAAGCGCGACTCGTAATGGGACAAACACACGACGCGAGTCTTAGTAGAGACCACGAACTATGGTGGTCGCAAAGCACATCAGAGATAGAAAGTGCTGCCGCCATAGGAAATTCCCTGCAAGTAGTTCTATCTCACTCATGTTACTGGTAGGAAACCACTAGGTTTCAGTGAAACCATATGTGAAGGTGACGGTTTGCCAATTCCCAATCATCAGCGGTGTCTCGAACGCTGGGCTTAGGTTTTCCAGACAGTTCAGCTGGTCTTCAGTGTTAGAATCCTCCGTTGCTCTTCCGGAACACGTTCAGTGGCGCTTTCCGACAGATTCACCTACCAAAAAGAAGATCAGAAGAGACATCCGTGCCTTGGCTGTTTTTAAACTGCCCTTCTGAGAACCTCTCGTTATGTTCTTAAATGTTTAAAGTATTGTGCAGGTTCCTTCCTTGTGGAGGGAGTCGATTTTGTTTCTATCTTTGAGAGCGGCTAGCGCAATGATTGCACCAACCGTAGGGTGTAAGCCTTGTTTCAGAAACATCAAGGCTGCTTGCCCGATCTTTATTCGCAGGTTGTACTGAACACAAAAAGAGCAAACCTGTGAGTAGCTGGCTCGGTTTTGTGCAGGTTGCGGACGTATCGAACAAATCTTCACTTCACTACAGCTGCTAGAGCAGGATCACATTTTCCATAGACCAGCGATCATTGTGTTTCTGGATATTCAAGCGGTTTTAGCTCTGTCGATAGGACTACATTATGGCACTATTTGTTTAGAAATAGAGTACTGAGAGGTATGTATCAATCCTCAAAGAGAACCTGCGGCCAGCTTTTGGTCCCTCTTTGCCGCCTCCAGTGGAGTACAGCAAAGTTGCCCAATATTCCCAGTTCTCTTTAAATTAGCCGTAGAAGATGTTCGACAGGATGCCTTGTCTGGTCTTCCAAAGAACGGAGTTGAACTTCTACCCGGGGAACAAAAGCTTTGACTTGGAATATATCAATGATATCTCCTTATTGAGTGATAGCACTTAGGCAATACAACACGCTCCGAATAGCTTGGGTGTTGAGGTATCCAGGATTGGCATACACTTTGTGTCTTCCAAGTGCAAATAACATTCGCAAGAAAGGCAGGCTCTTGTGCCTGCACTCATTCTTTTTGGTGGCTACCTTGTGCTAATCAACAAGATTAAGTACTTCTGGGGCTTAATAACAACTGCAGATGCGGCTTGGGAGATCAGTTCACCAATAGTGATAGCTAGATCAGCTTTTGCGACACCTGTGGTGTGGCCTTTTCCGCTGTTCGTAAAGTTTCTCTCTGAGGTACAAGACCTGGTCCCTTCACACTGTTGATGTTAGGCTTCCTTCTGTGTTCAGCTGCTGATGTCCCCAAAGCTTTGCTTGCGTATGGTGAGAACATCGACTGAGTAATGATGAGATGCGCCGTCGTGTGTTAGTCACCGATAGCCGCCCTGGTAACCATGTGATCACCCTACAACCCCTCCGCGGGGCTCAGCCTTGTTGTATGATTGCCTGCCCATTGTCTACTTTTCCGTTCTATATTCGCATGTGCTGGGCAAGGCTGGAAGGAGAGCCTCTCTGATTAGGGCCCAAGGGACAGGGATTTTCATTAGTTAGAGACGTTGAGGGATAAGGCGGAGAATAAAATTCAGCTGCATGAAAGCTGTGTGCCCTGTCTGTCTGTCGAAAACCGGTGCCTAATAAACACAGAACATCATTCCGGCAAACAAAATGACAAGAAAATCATCAAAATGTGCGCGATGAAATGCAAAAGCAGGATTTCGTTCTTCTACTACCCTTCCTCTGTTTTTGTAGTTATCGATGCTACCTTGGCACCAAACTTGAACTAAAGCAGGTGAAAATGTGCAAATATGTAACGGCACGGCCTCCTGATCACTTATATTATAAACGAAAAGGTTGAGTGAACAATTTGCAAGGAAGTCTGTGAGATCTTGAAATAGTGTCAAAACGAAAGGGATAAGAAAGAGTGGACTGACTGTGTAGCATATCATGAATATAACTCATTAGATACATAGTTAAGCCGATTAGCCCTAATTTTGTCGACAGATCTCATGATCAGGTGCATGTGTAGTGAGCTATATTAAGGAAACAGTAACACAGTGCTATGTTCTAAGACCCAAAAAGCGGTTGGCAATTTGTGGCGAATTAGAGTTTCATTAGAAATCGACCCATCGGTAGTCCATAAACGGCGGCCAGGATAACCAGGGTATGATAACTAGCAATAATGAGACAAAATGAGAACGAACGACATCTGCTCCTCAATAATCAATATAAATCACTGATAAAACTGCTTAATTATTTGTGATCTGAGGATCACTGACAATACTTTCGCCGCGATTATCATGGTAAATGAACCTCAAGTCTCGTAGGTCAGTCTTAGAGATATATTGGAATGATTAGTTAATGGAAAAGCAGCAATAAAAATTTTTTTGATTAGCAACGGCTTCATTACGCATCTGTTCTATCCTTGTTCGAATTCGTCAACAATATT
Source organism: Fasciola hepatica (assembly GCA_948099385.1). NCBI lineage: Eukaryota > Metazoa > Platyhelminthes > Trematoda > Plagiorchiida > Fasciolidae > Fasciola > Fasciola hepatica. The sequence goes on along the minus strand of CANUEZ040000217.1, from coordinate 1,649,917 downwards.
GCCCAACCGAGCATTCATGGGCAGAGAAGCTTGACGAACAGATGGCCATAAAAGTGATTGATTCTGTGATGGACGACTCCTTCAATGAAGTAGCAGGATATTTTATTCGATAATCAGGTAGATTCTCATGTAGCAACAACGGTGATTCTCCACAAAATCTCCGAAGCTATTTTACCTTTTCTGTGAATACTAAACACTCATCCATGGGAGTGCACTACTAGAATTCGAGACCATTGAAGCACACCTAGATTTGACCAACCCGATAGTCTCCAAACAACGAGAAAAGTACCGCTATTCACGTAGTTCTTCTGTGCATTGACGCTCCATCAGAGTTGTTCATTCGGCTGGCTGAACATTTCTCATGTACATCATCCCCATTTCTATGATCCCATTAATCCTGTTACCGTACTGATCGGTAGTTCACTACATTGGCTGCCTTACGGACTTCGTGATATTCCACTGAGTTCGATCTTCAAGTCCACAGTGCTCCATTTGTACACTGTTGGGTGGTTCTACCATTATCGGTCTCATTTCTTCGGTCTGAGGATCACTATTATCTAGAATCTCTGCTTTAGTGAACGGTGACATATATAAACCTTATATTTCCGGTCCAACACAGATACTTTTCCATTATTGAAACAACAATGCAGCAAGTAGGAACGGACCTTCATTGTAGGCGGGAGAGCTATCACTAGACAGCCGCCTAAGTCTATTAAAGTCGAGCGACACGAGCTCAATATTCCATGTAAACATTCCATGTCTAAAAATGTGTGTGCAATTTATTGGCGTGAAAAAAGCCGTTGAGTATATTATTCTTTCCTCAGCTGTGCACATAGAATTAATTTGACTTTGCTACACAAGGCTAGTGGTCCAGACGGTCTGCTAGTAATGAGTCTGAAGGGTTGTGCAAGAATAATATCTCCGATAAATTTGGAGCTTTCAAATTTGATTATGAGGAACCTCAGCGGCCACGGAAGAGTGGTCTTCGTAAACCCGGTGTACAGAAATCTTCATCAGAACAACATTTCATCGCCTACTACCCAGTAGCCACTAAAAGGTTGGACGAATTTGTGTAATGTCGATTCTCCCACCCACTCGATTTGCTCAACCCTAACCAACATCAATCCTCCCGTTGGATTCGGATTATCTGGTTTCTCCTGACCGCTACGTATTACCATGATTAGATCACAAAATTTACAAAGTGCATTTATGACAACAGCTTTGCATTCACTGTGTTGACGGGTTGATCTTGTATAAACTACTGTTTGATCTTCGTTCCCATCGCGAACAATCCATTCACATACATTGGTAAACCTCTCGGAAACACTGTTTTATACCAGGTATTTTAAAAAGTTCCATTGTTCCTTTGTTGTAATTAGCACCTCCTTCGTGAGAAATTTCAAATAGATACGCCGAAAATGTACTCAAACCTCGGTGTGCTTCGCTGCTTAATTACTGTTCAAACATTCGTGCAAAACTAGCAACCTAAGTATGAACCATTCCAAATGCCGGTAACTGCTTTGACAGTCCATCGTGCAGAATCTCTGCAAAAATCCTTGGAGGTCAACTGTAAGAAGCTGAAGAACGAGCAATCTCTCTATCCACTATCGAGTTTTAACTGTATATGAAGGGGTATGGATATGGACAGAAAGCCAAAATAGGAATACGTCATTGTAGATTTGATAACATCACAATGTGCACACTATACATCAGACTGACAATAGAATGGAGATTCTTGAGCTATCAACCCATATCAAAAATTCCTCATCATTATTTAGACAAAAACAACTGCAACTTGAGATTCATTTGAGAATCATACCAACAATGGTTGTAGAATCGATGCTGAGTATTGGGAGTTGGGTTTGGACGTTTATTATTCCAGCGGTCGAATACATGTGAGAAGCTGAAAAACGTAGTATTCTAAAATATTTAGAGCAAGCCGTGATGATTTGCTATGGCTTTGGAAAGAGACGCACTGAGTCTCACGAGCAAATGGGCAAACGGAAAATTGTGAACCTCAGTTGGAAGAACTAAGAGATATACGTTCACGTGCAAAATTGTGTTGTGACTTCTCTTCATTTCTAGTGGCACAGTTCAGCCTAATTATAGAACTAGTTATTCCGTGCTCTGTGCAGTGTATCGTTTTCAGTTTGTGAATGGAATTTGAGGAAAGTGCATCAATTTATTTTATCAGCATCGAGGAACAGTTCTATCTAAGAAAGCTATGGCAGAAGTATATATTCCGAATGTATATCTCTTCGGTACCGTAGAGACATACTCCGGAGGACTACCTGTATCCACGTTTGTATTGTGTGAGATGTGACCTTACGCACTAAAACGCCGTAAAGTAGTCCCTCGGGAACAGCAACTTGCCACTTGATCGTTTGGAAACTGGTCTGGTCCTGATGAGTCTGCTTTGTTCATTCTGGTAAAGATAACAACCCACTCACCGACAGTGCTGATGGCGACTGAAAGCAGCCTAGACCAAACGGTCCGATGAGATTATCAACCTGGAAATATCCTTGAAAATATTCTATATGAGTCACGTGTTCTTAATGCCTTGCAATAATCCCAGCCTTAAATAAGCTGAAAAATATCTGTACCAGCCCAATTTACATCACTGTTCTTAGAAATACCGTACAGAAATTCACCTAATAATACACTCTTCCATCAAAACTCTACCAGCTGGTGCTCTTTATTAAAATGCAGAAAACTGGATCAATTTTTTTAGTTTATTTTTGTTACTTTTTTTGTGAACCGCGTTGTGTTATACAATTGTATTTACCGGAGTAAAGAGAAACAATTACCATCGTTTTCTAAAAGAATCTCAGCAAGCAAAGAAACTGGTGCCTGATACTTTCTCCTAATTTCCATCTTTATTTACTAAAGTCATAAACTCCTGAAGCTCAAGGTAAACCTTTTTTCCTGATAGCCAATAAATAGGAACTTGCCCATGAGAATCTCATGTGGAAACTAAGCATTCTAGATAGATTTTCTAATTTTCCAGTGAATTAACCAAAAAAACACAAGAGCAGAAGTTTTAGTATTCTCCAAATTTTTGTGCTTTTTATTTGCTTCATTCAGCAGGTCGCGGACGGCTGGTCTTGAAGTAAAAATAGCTGCTTCTGAGAAGATCAATATTCTTTCACCAGTGGTAAAAATAAACTATGGTCACGTTTCTTATTTCACAGTCTCTAGCTTCAGCCTAAACATTTTATCGACCGGGTTCAACAGAATTCAAATACACAGAGTCGCGTAGAACGTGCGTTAAATTCCCTATTTCAAAGTTGTTTTAGATGTCCAACCTTCGTCTGCATTAACAACGAAATATCAGGGACAGAATGCTCGTCACGAAATATAATATGATGAAGGCTCCACGGCAAATTGAAATAAAACTGGCATCGATGAACCTAAAGATTCCAGTCAAGAACAGCACATAAATCTAACAACACTGCATCGATTGAAACGAAAATATTGTCTGCCAAGATTTGGTTGCAGTTGCTGACCTTATGAGGAAATTTCTCTGAACTCGAGTCCATTCCACAACAATGATCCCTTACATGCCCAAACCTCTTTAAGGGCCTATCATTTATCGTAATAAAATTTCGAGCGATTCATGATGCACTTCTATTGGTTTTTAACTTATCCTTAGTTTAGAAACCTCTGTCGCCTTCCTCGTAGATCTGTGTGACATTCTGCCAGAGACAGCTGGCAATCACATTACTCTAGGATATACCCGGCCAGGGAGGATAGTAACCCTACACATGGAACTTCATTACCTCAATTATGGCTTAATGGATTGAATTCACTCTACTGTAGTAGAATTACTGTTGATTCGTTATGTTCTTTGTCTTTCCTACCGCGGTGATTGTATTTGTGTCTTCAGGATATCTACTGCGTATATCGTAAATTCCTGCAATAAACGCGTACGTACACATTATTTACTTCGAGCACACCTCCTCGACAGAACTAATTCTTATCCGAAGGGGGGAGGGAGATAGCCAGCATACTGATGTTTTGTGGGGTGATCGAAGTCGAAGTGTTCAATAAATAACGGTTTGTATGTTCAAAATGAAACAGCTTCTACAGACTTGCGAGAAACTAAATCAAAAGGAAATTAACTCAACGACCATATTTCCAGCTGTAACCTCATTTTAATTGTATACAGTGTGCACAGACGAAGAACCCATTCCCAGAATCACACGACGATCCTCTCGAAGTTAATTCGGCGGTGAATGCGGCTAATCTTCAGACCGAGAAAACGTGGTCCCAATTATGGGTTTTCAATATAAATAGTAGGGGCTCTTCGTCCATGCATGCTCAGTATGATTCATATGAGATTACAGCAGTAAGCCAACTGCGGATGGTTTAAATACAGGAAAGGTTAGGCAGATAAGAACCAGTTATTTACATCTGATGAAAGTTAACAGCCAGAAAACCAGTCGTGTTCTTCTGGGGAAATTTTGTCCTGTCTTCCAGATACAGTGTCATGCTACTCATATTGAAAACCATATTTCCTCTATCGGTAGGAGTTTATTTCCTTATACTCGAGTGAGGTGAGACCAGAAAGAACAGTATGCTTCATACAAGTTCCCCCCCCCCACCCCATCCCCCGAACAGTGAACAACGCCTTTATATTTCATGAAAACGTGATGTTGCGTAGAATGGAAAAAAGCACCTAGCTTCGATGGATGTCGCACACTCATGGTCACAAATAAAGTCGAACTCAGATCGAACCCAAATGAAAAAGTGGTGTTCAATGGAATGGAACTCACGAACCCGGACCGAAGTGGGACAAATTAGATAAACAAATAAAACGAATGCTGGAGTCACTCGGAAGGACCGCCAGCTGAGCCAGTGAGTGAGACACAACAGGGGGGAGGGGGGATTAATTCATGGATTGTTCAAAGAGACGATCAGTATGGAAAAGCTGTTGTAGATGCATCAAAAGCACAGGTTTGCAGGTGCATATATTTGTGTTTACGCTATCTTGATTGATCTGTAAGTGATTCCCCACAGATAAAAATCCGGACGGGTTTCGACACTGAAACATCACCCTTCCGTCACTGGCTTTTCAAGAACGACAACTCGCTGACATCACAGCAGTAGACTTCCATTACAGAGGGAAATAGTTTAGCCGCAGCACAGGGCTAGAATCGAATCAATCGGGTCAACCAATACAAATCCAAAGACAAAATCAGATACAGTAATTATGTCGGAACTGCCTACAAACATGAGAAACAGACCCGTAGATTACAGTATGAATTCAGTGGGATGTTACTCAATCCCTAAAGTAGCTCAAACAGAGTACTATCTACCAATAAATCTTTGAAGGCAACGTGATCATGGAAAAAAGAATGCTATTTCGGAAAACCAGCTCAATGAATGTGAGCACGTGGCTGGAACGGAGCTGAGAAAAGCATGCAGCTAGAGGATCGACATTGCTGGAGCTCTAACGCAACAAAGAACTTCTTGAACAGTGATGTTTGTCTAGTGGTTTGGAGATAATCGACTTTGATCAAATACAAGTATACCTCGACGGACTCGACTTCTCATTGTGCACTCCCATGGATGAGTAGTTATTATACTCAACAAAGATAAAACAGCTTCCGTGGTTTTGTGGTGATTTAAGCTTGATACTACATGAGTAATTAGTGGATTTTCGAACGAAATATCCTACACAAACAGTGGTCAGAGAAACTTGGCTCTTCATACAACATATTGGATCTTTACAGGTTTGAGCCTTGCTAGGTTCTTTGTGTTCCTCGTATAGAAGTAGAAAGCTATCTTAAATTTCCTGTTCTTTGTTTATTGCCTTTTAACTACCTCATAAATCTCCATGGTTATCCCCGACAATATGCATGATAGTCCACAAATTTATTGGTTAGAAAGATGACACTGTTACTAAAAATCTCTGATCAAATAAGCTAGATATTTTGCCACGTGGGACGTCATTGCACAAAGTTTCGCTCGAAGTGTTCACTTTTTTTCTCTTTTATATAAGTATCGCTGGTTCATTAAGTCATCGATTTGTCCTCTCGTGATTGTTTCTTCCCGACCCTAGGATGTCTTCAGGGCAACTGTAAGATGGTGAAATACAAGAGAACTTAAAATTGTTTATTTCGATCACATAATGTTCAGCTTGATCCAATTGGTATCCAAAGTCCGTAGAAGGACAGTAAATGGAAAAACATTTTTCAATGGGTTTTAAAGTTAAATATGACTATGTAATAAACAGTGATTCCCAGGTTCGACTGGCATTATCTTCAACAGGTTTGCAGGAAATTGACTGGACAGCAAGCAAACTGAGCAGTCATGTTTCCCGTCCCGTATTCTCGGGTGTGATACACTCAGAAGGAACAGCACGTGACACAGCACTTGGTCCTAAAACAGGGAACAAAGCATCAGTCTGTCTGACTGTGCAATGTTGCGTAGAATGGTTAAAACGGCTAGCTTGGATGTATACAGCTCACTGAAGGATGCAACATAAAGTCAAACACAGGCCGGAACAAAGTCAAGAACTTTGGCAATCTGCGGATGGTTAATCAACAACCTGGGTTGAGGTGGGGTAAAAACAAAAACGGTGACTATCATAGACTGGTAAACCTTGGCATCCTTGTAAACCTAACCAGGTAGAATGATCCGTTGGTTATCGATCCGGCTTGGATTTAAATTCTAGCCTGGCCACTACACGACCTTGATCCCACGGAACAATAGCCAACGCTTTATAGTGTTTTGAGCGGTGAACAAAAGTATTATCGTATTGAAATTCGGCTTTATCAAGTAGTCTGTTGGTCACCATTGGGAGTAAAAACTACAACAACATAAGAATAACGGTACCGGAATCATGCATGTCCCGAGGTGTAACAAGCTCAATTGGGCCTTTTGTTGAAGAGGCTAACTGAATTGTTTTCGTTGTTTCTTTGACCGAAAACTCCTTCTTCCTTTCGGATATCATGCCAGTAATAAGTCCAAGCAAACAATTTATCCTAATTAGGTTTTTTCGACCGTAAAGTAGACTTTTTCCCAGTTGTCCGTGCATGCTATGTGTGTTTTAACTCATGATAAACGTTGTTCTCTATGTACAGCAATTTTTCTTTCCACCTTTTGTATCTCATCCACGGCATGGATTAGAGCTTTCTTTGTAAGGCTCGTTTTGAATCACTGACTCTGACAAACTCTTTCAATGTCCACATGAGTATGCACTACTTGAGGTGAGACGAAGCAATCTCAGTTCATCTGATTTCGTTAGTTTCTTTAGATGACCCATTTTTTCATTCTTACATCTTTCTTTTTATTCCAGATGCATTTGTTCTTTTGCACTACCCTGCTATTTCATGCCAACTGAGTCCCATTTCGTAGAACGCGGATAATTTCATGAGACTACCCACAGCAAAGGGTGGCCCTACACATTTGGCTCTAACGATTATTACGTTTTCTGCTCGAATTTACTCATGGTCCATAGCTTTGTCCTGATATGAGGTATGACATATTGCACCGTGTATTCAGTTATTCTGATCGGATACGGTTTTTGATGGAGAACAAGGAAGGGAAATACCTGAGAAAGTGAGGGGGTCCTTCACTTTCATCGTGCACTGTATAAATGACTCAAAAGCACAGGTTCGCAGATGCGCTTCCTCGTGTGTGAGGTCTTGAAATCATGACCCATCATTTGTCTTCCACGGTACACCGATGGAATATTCACTGTAATAGAAAACTTCGCAGATATTCTACATGTCCAGTGTATTGTGTCACTCGTGTCTACCTTTACTGTGTTACTGCAGCGCTTAAACAACTAGTCGCGGCTCAATATTGTTGGAAAGATTGGATGTCTTTGGTATTTTCATATATTTAATGATTAGTAACGCATTTGCTCTGTTAATTTGCACACTCACATTATCCACGCTCTTAGTTTTTGAATCATCTGACTGCTCACTCCACGGCTGAAATATTGATCTGAATTGATTTCGATCAGTCTTTGTATACTTAACACTCTCACCTTTAGTGAATTGAGTGAAGTCACGGTTTTTTTATTGCGTGAATGTTAATGCATTTCCTCTGTACTTTTTGAGTACGATTCTTTTCTGATGTGATGGACTAAGCCGAGATATTTCTGATCATTTTCCATTTAGGTCTGTGATTTAAGTCACTTTCCACCGATACATTGATCATTTATTTAAGAGCATTGATAAAAACGAAGTTCGTTGTTTGCAAAACGCAGATATGAAAATGAAAGGTAGTAAATCACATACGAACCGGACCACACCGCATAAGCTTGATATGGGGGTTATGTGTTTCAGTCAACTTAAATGTTTTCAACAAAACTACCAGCTTGTTGTCGACTAGTAAGAGGATAAAACTTGTGTGGTAAACACCTAGACAAAATTAACCGCGTCTAAAACGTTTGGCCTATATCCTCCTTTGAAGGGAAATGCCTTCATTGAACTTTACCTCAATAATTTCAAAATCAATCAGTTGGTTTACCATGCAGCAACAAAGCTCAATCAATCCATCACGGAACATCTTTGGTGGAAATCATCATCAGTGGACAGGCTACTGCACCACCATTTGAACCTGAAACCGAAGTGAACGATTGTGAGTAGTATGCTTAAAAACCAGGCTGGTCGGGCTATCTCCTAATGTTTAACTTCAACGATTTGTGAAACAGCCCCATCTCGCCGCTGACTATTCCGGGATTGTCACGCCTGAGTACCACTGGAGGCTTAGTGGATGTCACTACTGTGAACCCCAACACGGATGGAACTGGTGCATAACGAAGCACTTGTTACTCAAGTGAAATCGTCGTACTACCCAATTTTCAATTATTGTCCATTTTCAATATTTGTTTAAGGTCAAACTGCTGAGCATCTTGCTACTTTGCAACGATAACTGAGACAACAAAATTGAAACTGCTCACAAATCCCTACTGAAATAAAATTAGCAATGCGTTGTTTAAATATAATCAGTTATCTTCTGTTCAACTGATCACGTGTAATTAGATTCAGAGGACTGTGGTATATGACGGAAATCGTGTACAGCTCATCCCTTCCAAAAACCTTCCTTATTTCACCAGGGGACCTTGATAGCTTTTTAAGCCCAGATCACATCACGCGGGTTGACTCTTCTTCTCCCCTGGTTGTGTTTTCAATGCTCGTGTCCCCTTCTAGTTTTGCATCCGTTAGGTTCGCTGAAGGAATAACAGCTGTCCAGTTGGTCACCATCAGCACCGGGAAGTTAGCTATGTCTTTTGACAATGGCAAAATGTGTCAGGTATGACACGGCCGAACATTTTTGTGAAATATATACAGTGCACAATAAGCTAAACATGATTTTGTCGATAACTGTTGTCTGGTAATGAACTATTTGTACACTGAGTAGTATGCGTCAATCCTCACACTTACAATCCTCGATTTTCGCACTATTTTCCTTCTGGATGTATTCCTTGATCTCATAGGTTTGGTAAGAATTTTTCCACCTATCTTGAGGTTCATCATGTGAACGAATAAAATGATCTTCACTCAGGCGCCCTATTACGGATAACCTCAGAGGCTAAATCGTGCTCGTTCCCGGTAAACTTCTCATTCACGGAAACTTTATCCTGTTCTGTCCACCCAAAATATTATCGGGGTGCCACAGGTCGCAGAAAGAAAATTGGACACAAAGGTTTAAAAGAGTGGTGTCTCAATGCTTTTCTCTCTGTCTGTTTCTCCTATTATGAGGCTCGAGAATTCTGGAGTATAAAGCAGTTCAAAGTTAGAGATTACAAACATAGCCATTCCAAAGTCAAGAAACGCTCTTGTAACTGCCATCAAATTACATTTTTGCAGGTCATTGTATTTATTATGCACTAGTTCCCTCGTATTTTGCTTATGATTCTCCAACGAATGCATCACATTTTGTGATCTGTATGGCTTGCCTGTATGACCTTTGTGAGTCATCGACTAATAACATCTCAAGGAGGTCGGCAAATATATCAAACTATAGCGGCTTCCTGATAAAGTGAGCATATTGAACAGAGGTATGGGTTGGCATATATGTATTACGCAAATGGATCATGAGTTACCTGGGCCGACTGCCACTCTTTGCTCAAAAGATGGAATGAAATTCCGGGTTTTTGCGTCGAAACAAGGATAATAACGCAACAAAACTGATTACTTAGAAAAACATTGATACAAAAGATCAAATTACTACTCGGTTATTGTTCGACAGACTGTCACAGGGTGATGGTCATTTTGAATAAATCGGAATATTTAGTAGGAGATACCTGATTCCATATCCCTTATCACCGACGGGCTTCGGTAGTGGACTGTCGTCATCAGCATTTTGATTTCTGGGAGTCAGTTAGAGCTTCGTAGGGCATATTCTTACAGTTTCTCTATTGTGCATACATACGTTTATTAGTAAGGAATTCATTATTGATGGTATAGATTCAGTCGCTATTATGGCCATCCGTGCGAACTATCGCTGTAAAAAGAAGCAGTAGACCATTATCAGTCTGGTTCAGAATATCAGAATATTGGCCAGTTCAAGGCCATGGAGCCTCTGCCCATGGTACGGCCTCAAGAGTAAGATAGGTACAGCCAGCTAATTAAGAGCATGTTAGGGCTTTTGAAGTCGTCCAGATTGATTTCAGGTACTTCATTACCAATTAACATGCGGGAAGTGAGAAACAGTTATCCGATAATCTTTGAGTATTTGTTTCATAGCTAACTCCAACAACTACCGTCTAGTTCCAAAAAAATCAAGCTCGTGAGCACAGTTTATTGAACAGCTTTTTAGCATGCAAGTGTCGCTAACAAAAGACACGTCAACACCTGTTTAACACCCAGGTCACAGCCTGAGCTAGTAGATTCGCGAACAACGAAACAGCGAATCAATGAGACGGAAAGAATTCCCGTCGTATCGGTAATCAACGAATTGTAAGACGGATTCCTCAGTGCAAGGTTGAATCAAATAGTTCGTGTTGCAGAAATTGATAACATTGTTTCAATAATCCTATAAACACAGTGCGTTCTGATTTTGTATGCTTAGAAGACTTGCAGCCAAAATAGTCTTCTCACTATGTCTTATGGGACTGGAAGGAACATAAAATCTTGCGAAATGTCATTATATATATATATATATATATATATATATATATATATATATGAATGCATAGTGGAGAGTATAACGTGTTGTACTAGATTCTTCATGTCTCAGTATAAAGTCCTTTACTTAGTCGTACAAAACATGATTTCAATGTATTTATTTTGGGTTCACATCGTGTATTCTTCGAACGAGATGCGCAGAACCCAGGTGTTTGGAAATCCACTTGTACTTTTCGCAGAAATCGGCGAAAATGTGTTTAACCAGCGAATGTTCTACTAGCGATTTGACAACAACTCCCAGACAGGAAAACCATGAGTTCAGCTCACCATTATTATCTTGTTCGGAAATATGCATTCTTAATTATATACGAGCCTTTCCTTTTAGATAGCAGTTAGAATGCATAGTTTCTATATGGTTTGCTAGATTTGCTAGCAAAGTGTGTCGTTTTTGATGTACGAATATATGATCAGAAGCACTGAACCAGTTTAGAGAATGTAAAAGTAGAGCCGTGAGTTCACTGTAATTTGTATTCGCTACTTTCCCACAAAATTTGGTCTACTTCAGTTTTATTGTGCTTTATTGAGGTAAAATTAAACGTGTCCGCATTCAAGCTGAGCTACAGAGCTCAAACTTGATTATTTATAAAATCAGCTAATATGATTTATTGCATATTAGCCAATTACGCTGTGTTATCGACTAAAAAACAGCTGATGATCTAACTGGTTCAGTGTCTTGGAAAGTGCTCATTTTTCTGAAGGCTATCTAAGGCTCCACAAGTCTTTCAAGAGGCTGCGCGTACACACTGCTAGATTGCGCTAAGGACATTTATGCTGTTCAGCAATATATGGTTACATCTGCCACGACACAACCATAACATTTTCTTTTGGACCATATTTAGCGTGGAAAAGAATAAAATAACATTTGGCAATACTCAGCCTACTGAAACCAAAGCAATGTGCTTAGAATGTGACGAAATATTTATATTAATCACAGATATTTGATCATTTGATATTTTACAGGTTGCTACTGACAATCAAATTCTCAGCGTTCTGCTTCAAGTAAAAACTGAGACCGTCAGCAAACATAAAGTTTTGCACTAGGAATATCGTACCTGTGGGTCTTTGAGCATCAAACCTTTTATACCACGGATTTGTGGGACTTACTATATCATTGATTAAAACTCAGAAAAGGACGTCTGCTTACATAAGCGACTAAGGTCTGCGGCCGTCACCCAACATTACGGAGACATTTACTCTCTATCTTTAAATCTTCTTTCATGTTGATTCATGGAATTCGATTGTCCCTAAATGTACCAGGGAAAAAAGCAAACAATATTCATTTCAGCTCCACTACATGGTTTGCTTAATTAGAATTTCAGATTTTGAGCATAGTTTGGCTAGTAATTTGGGGTAAGTTTTATAAAATTCGTTTAGTTTCTGGTTGGTAAATGCCATACACAAAATGTGAACTCGGAACAAACTCACCTTTTTTCCTGTACTTGCTAATACAACAATAATTCTTTTGTTTAGTGGACTGGACTGGACTCCACCTTTCATACAAAAACCTCAGACTTTGTTCTTGTTAGAGCTCAGCAGTGGGGCATGTTCTCCAGTCCGGTGCTTCCGAGTGTAGGGTTGGTCGGATGACCTGAGGTTTTTGCGTGAAACGTGGAATCCACACGAGAGTTAGCTTAGCAAATCAAGATCAGTCCCCCCCCCACCGTTTGAAAGAAACTGCCTAATATATATACTAAGAAGATACTCCATGATCATTCAATAATCAAAGCAATTATTAAGTTACTCAAGTGCCATAATAAGATATAAATACAGAAAATCGTGGAAATCATCTCTCAAAATAATACTCTAGCATAGTAGCTGTTGCCTATACTCGTGACGGGACTCATATGACTAGATATACATGCAGCAACCAGAAAAGGTAATTCAAAGTGGGAACTCTCGCGACTTATTTTTACCCACTAAACGAAATGGAATGAAAATGAACAACACGTACGAAAACTAATAAGCAACTGAATTCCACCGATGGAGACCCATCGAATATTGAAGAGTCCGAATATTCATCGAATATTTAAATCGCGGTGTTTTCGAAGGACACAGATAATGTCAAGCAGCTGAAAAGGTCATGAAAACTCTTTTACTTTGGGTAGCAGTCTTGCTGCTTATTTGGCTTTGCTTGGCTGAAGGTGAATGATTGCGAGTTGATAGAGAGGAAAGAAGCAACAGGAAATATATATAATGCAAGCTGAATTAAAAAGGAGTATTTTCATTGCAATGAAATAGGACGATGAATGTGATCACTGCCTGAGATATTGTTGCGTGATCACAGCCAACACGGATCACGAACTAGGCCATAACAATCATGATCGTGGTGTCAAATCACTTACTTTTTTGATATTTTCCATTCCAGAGGATACTGAAGATGATGACCAGTGCACGCAGTAATGCGGGCTATGTGAAGCGACACCAAAACAAATAATAACGGGAGCAAAATTCTATTCATCCAAGAATTGGAAATAATTGGGCTGCGTACAAACTCCGAACAAAGTTCTCTACTGTAACCGCGTAGCAAATCGAAGCTCTGTGTGAACTGCGAATGTCCTAGCCTAAATTTTCCATTTTGTCCATTATCACTTGGTCGTATTTGTCATTCGTTCATTACACGCATTTTCAAAGGTTTTGACCGTGCCAACGTACTGAGGAGGTCACTCTTCTCGTATATAATTACTACGTAAATAATATCCAAATATGAATAACTCGCCCGATTTAATTAGGAGACTTTTTCAGAACTCCCTTCTGCAACAGACGTTTACCAAGGTATTAGTATATTAACCTTCCCAATTTATACTCACATCTCTCCCTTACCTAAGGAACGCCTAACAAATACGACGAAAACATTATTCTCACCATATCACACTCCCTGATTTTTTTCCTGAAACGTTTGTGAGCCTTCACTTTTCGGAGTTTCATAGGATATATTCTACGATGAGCCTTCAAAAGGGCCTTTTGACAAACGAACGAACCAGACATGAAAAAGCAGTTCCGATGGATGCACAATTCATTTAAAAAATCTTTCTTTCTGGATATCCAAAACAAAATCAACTTTAGAACCAGTTAGTTGAGAACTATGCTCCAGTAGGCTCTTGCATACTCAGCACCAACTACCAAAGCACACTAATGAATGATGGTGATTCTTCAAACACAACAGAGAAGGCATAGAGTGAAGTAATGCGATTCGTGAAGCAATAAATGGCGATTCAATCGGCTAGATCACTAGCTGTGGTAAATGACGTGGTGATTTTGTCTGGGGTTTTGATAATGCAGATTATCAATGAAGGCCTGGAAAATGTTTCGTCTTTACCAAAGTGGTTTTTACTGGACTCTTTTCACATTTACCTACTCTGATGAAATTGGTCACATTTTTCTCGCCAGTCTGCTGCTGATAAAGAAGATTCGCAAATTCCGTCTTGCTTGACAAAGAACGGAGTACAGGATGCTAGTCATAGTCTGATAAAGCAGCTTATTGATCATGAGATACACAAAGAATATCAACTAGTTTCTCATGAGAGGAGGTTATTTGATAGTATACGTTGAGTGACCTGTCTAAGGGAATCCTTCCACTACACGAAAGGTATTTGACGGATCTTCAAATGATCATAGAGTCTTTCGGAAGAATATCTGGATTAGAAACCGGAAATGAGTAGGACCAGGAAAGTGAGGTTGAAGCGGATATAGTTATGCTAATTAGGAGAATAAATGTGTAGAAGTACTTCCACTGTGACACGTATTTCTATACTTCCAACTTGTAGGAGGATATCAACGATAAAAGACCACGACTGACAGTAACTGCGATATATTCAGTGGATGATTTTCTGGCAATATGCTCGAAATTAGTTAACAGGTCCACACTGGGTGTACATAAATCAGGATGATCAGAGCTGGTTTGATACAGCATAAAATATCAGAGGACTGGATACTGACCAATTTGATGTATAAGTTGGAACACCAGGTGTTAAGTTCGGTGAATCTGTCTTACTCTAGTTTCAGTAAAAAAATCAGGGAGTGGGACATGGTGAGAATAATGTTATCGTCGTATTTGTCAGGCGTTCCTTAGGTAAGGGAGAGATGTGAGTAGAAATCGGCCATAATTATGGTATCATATTTCGTGAAACAAAACAAAAGAACGCTGCCCCGTAAATTTTCCGTTTCTCTGTATTTTGACATGTAAATCGAATTATTCACTGGAAGGAATTTTTTAGTCCGACAGGGTTATCAACCGTGTGCAGTTTTTTGTAAAATTTGAAGGTTTAGACAAATGTTCATTGGAACGGGATTTGGTAAATCACCCCAGCACAACCATCAACCACGGAAGGTTCCTTATTTGCAGTTCCACCTTTTTGCAAATAACCGGGATTAATATCCCTTTTAAACCCCACATAAGAGATCCTTCTGCAATCAATTAGCAAGCACTTGCTCGGTTGGAATCAATCGACTGATCAGACTGACGTCCTAATCTGAACCGAGTAGGTAGCTTCAATGAAGGATCTAGAGGAAATTTCGTTGCTGTTAAACAAGAAGCACCAAAGAGATTATACAAATGAAGATGAAGAATGAATTATCTCTCGTGATGCTTTGGTAAAGGGATACGAAGTAATGGCTCACTTGAGGTACATCCCTTCACCGATGAGTCCATTTTGCGTGCTCCGTTCTTGTAAGTCATGAATGGATCTGTTTAAGTCATTGAATATTACTGACTAGATTTGACGATCGAAATTCTTGCTGTGAATGTGGGTGAGGTTATAGAAAACAGCTGTGGAGGAAAATTATCGAAATGTGGTTCTGTAAGAATCTATGATCATATTTCACTACACAAGCGACTCTAGTTCTCGCTGATTGACTGACCATTCCATTCCTGTGCTCCTCAAAAACCGGTAGAGGAACTTACAGTACTTGGACAAACCTGCATTTATAGTCCAAAGATGAGTAGCTGTTCTTCCAGAGCCAGCGGCTCAATTCGTTGTTTTCCTGGGGATATGGAATATTTTTTCTACTACAACGGGGATGAATTCTGTTATATTCTCATGTAGAACTCGCCTTATAATAGACGAATATTCGGATCGGTAGACCTTTTTAAAGTGGGTAGTATGCATCCAACTGCTCATAGGCTTATAAGGCGAATATGAATCGAGGAAGATCAGATATACAAAGGGATTCATATAAGCATATGGTAGATTACAATAGTTAAACGGATTTCAAGAACAAATTGAACCAAAAAGAAGCCTACTCCACAGATGTGGGTCTTCTAACCCGTGACAACAATACAGGCTCACAAAGGGACTCTTTTTTGCTTCGAAAGTATCCGATTACGCTGGACGAAATAGAGTACGTTGGCGGCCGTCTGGACTATGTCAACCGTCCTGAAACGATGTTACACCACGCGATAATTCCCAAAAACACGTATTAAGTGAGGTACTCATACATCACTAACACTTCGTTGAAGGTCACTGTGACCCTGCTCATGTTGAAGTGACCGGCAGATCATTTTTGATTACCTGTTGAGAGATTTCCTTCCGAAAGTTTACTAACAGCTGTATGAAATGTCGATCTTTCTCAACTGCTCGTTGCCAACAAATAAGGTCACCTCTTCCATTAGGATAAGCCCAGATGTGGTGGCGATGCCTCTATCCCGTCAGTATTCATTATTTTGATCCATTCCCCGCATAGTGGAGAAAACGGACAGAAAAGTATACGTACGACTTTTAATTTGTTTACCGTCTAGATTAAAGTATCCACAGGTTGGCCGTGTGCTGACAACAAACAATTTAATTCTGATGTGCTTCAATGGACGAGGAAGTTGCCCCGAAAGAAATATAAAGCGAAAAAAAATAATTTATTTGGTCTGCTGATGAAGCCCTGATATCATTTCCAAGGCTGGGATTGAAAGGAAACTCGAGATAGTTTAACAGTGAGAAACCCACTGGATCTGAGTCACCCCATAGCCTTTTGGGAACACCCTAAACGGTGAGAAAGAAAGATCCTCCAAGCGACAGATAATGAACTATTTCTACATTGTGAGACACCGGTGAATATCTTTGTTTAGGCCAAACACAAGTAGCAAGTGATTCAACTCATCTTCTAGGTTATATCTGAAGCTTATTTGAGTCAGCTACAAACAGAAGAGATTCGTCTGTTGCTTCACTGTGAATTGCTATATATGCCAAAAATGATTTGGCTTGTTCATTCACTGATTCACGGATATTCTCTGTTAACTCAAGGAGGCTGAACGAGTTAAAAATCACAACCTCGTGGCCAAAGATAAACTACAATCGTCAGAAAAGTTATATTTGAGTTGATGGAAAGCATCACTAGAGAATTATAACCTAACAACCGGTAACTGAAAATGGCCATTGTCTTGGCAGTAGAAAAGGTCTGTAAATTCCATGATAAAATTATTGGATCACAAGATAATTGGGTTTCACATTACCATTGTTAGATACACTGATGGACAATTGTTCGTAGTGACTGAAGATCAGCAAGTAAAAGACCAAAATTTACTGGGGGTAAAGAACAAAGGATTTGAATTAATATGAGGTGTGGTAGATATTTATTCCCCAATATATATATATATATATATATATATATATATATATATATATATATAATGTATATATATACTCCGTAATTATTTCCGAGAATATGAAATATTTTAGGAGCTTCTTGAGGAGAACTTCCGCAGAGTTATTGAGCTTCTGATGGCTCAGATATTGAGATGGTGAATTACAAACCGTACTTTTATTTATCATCCTCAAAAACGGCGGACTTTGTTCAAAGCCTACTGAATTGAAAACTACGGTGATTGCAATTTGCTGCAGTAATCGTCCAGCGAAATGAGCTAGCATACATTCTAGAGACTTATCTTTGTTGTATAGACGAATTGTTCAATATTGCTCACGCACCAAATGGTATCAAACTCAATTTCTTAATGAAATTTATGTTGCCAATATTCGTGAACTTTTAGTGATGTGAGATCATATAGTGATGCGAAAACCACCTTAGCGGTCAAGAGAAGAAGATCCAGTGGATAGCTCTTGGTTCTCCGACCCCGGCTAAGTCACCATAGTATTTCAAATAAGCATAGTCCACTCATTATGGTACTTCTTTTCGGAAAAGACCTTACAAATAAGATATGTCACAACTATACACTTAAATCCCCAGAGAAGGATTCATAAAATCGGTGGATGCCTACGTTTTCAGTTGAAAAAGTACACTCAGTTAAACAGTGAACCACATAGTTCGAAAGTCGATTCCGGCTGGATTACACAGCAAAGATTTGGTACAATGGGATAAGGTAGAGTTAACGTTTTTCCCTAAAGTTCTTATCGCTCCTGCCCAAAAGATGAAATTTCGGTAATGAATATACCTCAGTGCCATTTTGAAAACTGGTTATTGACACCAAGCAATAACAGAGCAGGAAACTTTGGGAAGTGACACTTATAATTCGTGCTTGATTTTAGTGGGTTTTTATTGATGTAGCCGTCTTTAGTACAACGTTATACTTCTTTTCATCTTGGTGTAGTCAGGTAGGCGGAATGTCCTCAGCGATTGAAATATATGCTATTTTGAATAATGGGACATACATTCTCGGTGATGCTTTTGAAGGGAAAAACCAGAAGTGCTACATTTCTTCAAAGATGGTGCACAGATTGTTATAGAAGGATTTTACGAACTGCCACTTTTTGTGGATTACCCTATTCGGTTGCACTCAGATATCAGTTGCACAAAGAAAGTGGAAGCTAACAAATTACTGAAATTTCGTGATATTATTATGACTCCCAGAGATGACGGGGTTTTAATCAATCCATCCTTCAAAGAAACACGTTTACTGACCAACATCCAGATTTTTGTTGTATCGTTCTTCTGGATTTCATACGTGACCCTTTTTTGACACGTTTCAACAGCGCAATCCGGATCTACACATGACTGCACTAAACAATGGATCGCGACGAATGAGTAACAATCTAATAAAAAATTATTATCCCGCAGCTTTCAGCAAAAGAAGTAACTGACAGATGACCACAAAGTAAACGAGTGTGTCTGCGCTGAAACGACTGTCAGAACCTCCATTCGATGGGGATGACCTCATCAGTTTGCTTGAATGGACCACTCAAGACAGCTGTTTCCTGAAACTGTTATACAGCCTCTTGCTACACTGATCATGTAACGAATGTGACACACATACCCTCTTCTAAAAAACGTCTGACTGTGGACAGTATCTCTTGGTTAAACTACAAATTCAATTTGGACGATGAGCAGACTACGCCGCCCGTGCCGAGCTTCAATTGGGCAACCCAATGGCTATACACATTCAGCGTGCAACGACAAACGGTGTCTGACGAAAGCGTGTTGGTCAAGTCACGATACAAGAAAAGCTCAGACTAATTAAGGCGATCCAACAGACCTGTGTGGATGTCCATCCGCAACCGCATCGAACGTAAACAGATTGCTACGTCTAAGAACAGGCAAGCGAACATAATTCCAGAAAAGTTGGTGCACAAGTAAAGAAAGGCTTTTTGACGAAAGCCGGACTAAAAGGTAAAAACAGTAAAGTCATATGTAAAATCCAAGACCTTCGTCGTTGATAGCCTATTTCTGATACCCCGGGATGCTTATCTAAGCGATATTTAGGTAGCGGTGTCAGCTACCTCTAATTTCAGTGACACGAATATAAATTCGTAGTTCAATAAAAGTTTCAATCATGCTAACGTGCAGACAACGGGCTTGCAAAGCCCACTTCTTTATCTGTGCACTGAACAATGGGTGATGTGATTACGCCACTCATTCTGAATGAACCCTGAAATATAACTCAAGATTTGTGGATGTGTATGGTATCTGTCACCCGACTACTGAATGAATGTCAGGTAAATAAGTCATGTTGCGGACAACCCAGTCGCAGTTTACAGGGAATCACTGATAATGAAACATAATCGGTAAAAAAGGTGGAAAGAGAAAAAGAAACCTGGTCAAGAGCATATATATATATATATATATATATATATATATATATATATATATATATATATATATATATATATATATATATAGTTTTTTAGTAGTGATTTTATGCACCCGATAAGACACATATTCAGCATTTACAACGCGTCTATGGATATATAAACACGGACTCGGAAAATATGCACAAATGTGGCCATTTTCACTCAGGTACACAGTTCCTTAAGTAAACCGGCCACGAGCATTGGATTTTTTTGTTGGTGATAGTATCATAATTCTCAAGACTTGCCCAGCAAACAACTTATTCATATGAAACTTCTCATTCCTACATCCACAGAATTAACCAAGCAAAACGAAACTGCTCATTTGCGTTTTCTTATCCAGTTCATAAGAAGTCAGTCGTAATTCGATCGCGGATGACATCATTTAGTCTGTATGCCTTTTTAATCGTATTGCGCTTAGTACGTGTGGGTTATTCCAGTTCTTTGTCACTTTGTGACTGAACACAACTGATTTTTAGACAATGAGCTATTTACTATTCAGTGAGCAGATATCATACTCTGGTATAATAGAATCAATAAATATATCTGGATATGCCACCAGCTTTAGGTATTTGTTTTATGGGTCTTCTTATCAAATTGAAATCTTTCTTCAGTAGCCAAGGAAAATAAGTGGAGTACTTTGCTGTCAATGTGGGAGGAGACATACAGTCATACATTCAGAATTTATCTTAGACGGAAGGGGAATAATGGAAATGTGGAGCGCGAAGTCGGAAAAGCAAACGGGAGTGGCTTCTTTAGCAAACCCCAAATTGGTTTACCACAATAGAGACATCTTAAAAATTTAGAACTTCACGGAATTGCAGGTGATGTGGTATTATTCCTCGGGTTCTTTCTTGATGACAAGCTTTATTTTGGCTGGTCTGTAAATGTCAAGGATTTTTCCTCTTGCTAGACGAATGATGAAGATATTGATTAGTGAAACCGGAAACGAGTCAGCATAATCGTTGAGTACAGTAGGTGTTAGCTCATCTAGAACCGGAGCTTTATTGATCTTCACCTGGCACAGCTGTTGGAAGACCAAAGAAACTTAGATGGTTGGAGGCTGAGATGAGTTATTGAAAACGAACAAGGAAGTGCAATGAGATTTTTAACTGATATCGAAGATGAGCTTTTTGTACATCAACGCTTCCTGCTTTGTTTTTCGAGTTATTACCACATAGGTGTTTTATGGGTTTCCTCTGCCAGAACAACTGAGGTTTCCTAAGGTGATATTTTTATACAACTTATTCAGGCACTCAACTCCAGATTTGATTACATTAGGGAGTGTTTCGAGCTGTGTTCTCTCTCCATGTTTACAAGCCTACTCTGTCTTTCTTCGCAGTTGTTTAGGTATTGGTGAAGAATGCCAATCTGTTTGGAGGTAGGTAGTTTCGACAGCGATAAAGAAAAGCTATGTGGTAGTCAGTGACATGTTCACCTACTTCAGAATGTTTGTGGTTTGAAGCATGGAAGGATCTGTGGGGTAACCAGGGCCATAAAATTGATCAGGCTGTCAGGCGAGTAATTTGCACTAATCATTTTTCTCGACGGTCTTATTAACATAGTGTACTGGTTAGTTTTACTGAACACTGTCAGACATATTTTAAAGATACAGTGATCAGAGCTGCTTAGGGTTGCAAGATTCTGAGCACTGGATAATTGTTGTTCATTTATATAAATCACCTCTTGTTGTGCATCGGGTCTGTTGGAAAAGCGTACCAAAAGTATCAAGCCAAACTGGGTGATAAAAGTAGCGTCAAGCTTGATTAAGTCACGACAAATTTTCAAAGGACTCATTCCACTGAGCAGCTACTAAGGTTGACAGGAGTTCAAAAAGTGTTCAACTTATAAAGCGGAAAACTGTGTCAGAAAAATGTTTTCACTGGGCATCGAGAGGAATCCGGGCAGAAAATATGGCTCACAGTCCAAGATGTGACAGCAAGTCATTTCAGTCGAGTACGTGAAGACTAGATTTGCTGACTTCCTCCGTGTATATATGTAGATAAATAGATTGATAATTTTTCAACTCAAAGACGACACATCGGTATTGGCTGGAAGACTGCCTTTGATTTTATCCTGCCAACAAGGATGTTCATCTCATCATAATTTATTCCAAGCTATTGGTCTCGGTTCAGTAAAATATCGGACGTGAATCTTCTTTTACTTTCTCGCACTCATATTCATAATTGTGTTCCTTACATACATACACTGTTGCTATCCTCACAAGTTATCTGTTCAGTCTTGTCGCCGTAACGCCTCAAGCTGTAATGGATGAACAGAAATCCTATTAACGAGAACGAAGTGAAGGCGGTTACGTGGGCCACCTCCACTTGTTGTGGCAAGCCTGAAATCGTTTATGCTTATTCAGCTAATGGTATTGATTGTACTTGTCTCACGTAAGAGATGCCGATAACATTTTAACGAACGATGCATGAAACACCACAAGGTAAACACAGCACCTTGTAGCATCAAATAACTTAGTTTACGAAAAATCCAATCTAGTGCTAAGACTGAGCGACAATTTGCTAATCTTAATGAACAAATTTATTGATGGCTTCATGCAGCTCTGGCATTACGCCTCAAATGAGGACTTCAATTTCCCATACACCACCAGCCTTTCCTTAACTTTTAACGAGATTGCAAAAGTGGTTGATGAACTATGGTAGAAACTATGCAACACCAGCCGCATTTATTTCATTGGCGGTACCCATCCTGATAAGGCAATCATAAACAAGTCAATTTAAACCAGGCGTAAATTACTAATTCTCCAAATTTTGGAAAACAGAAATATCCAGCTGAGAGAACCGATTTCGGAAGGTGCTATATTCTTCCTATTTGTGAACCACAAACAGACTAAATATAGCATATGAATGAATATAGACACAAGACCAATACATTTATTACGGAAACCCAACTGTTAGAGGTAGATTGTTGTGGACTGTCTTTCAAAAAGGAAAACACCGGGTCAATCTATTCTCGTCACGAATTTCTCTATCCTGCGTAATCTGTGTATTGTACCGCTGAGTGCCTTTTAGATCTGTAGTCCACTATATAAAGAGTCAAAATAAGAGAAACGGAACAAGAGATTCATTTTTCTCTGGGGGAAACGAAATTCTGATTGGATAGAAAATACACTTAGTATGACTGCAGCTGCATGGGAGAATAAACATAGTTTACTAGATCACCATACGTACCTAGAACTACTGTTCATGTATGACGCGCAAGTAAGCAAATATTTACTGGTTCACAGAGATTAGGATTTTCAAGTAAGAGGCATCCAGTTTCAAGTCACTGTAGAAAATGAGTATAGCGAATAAAGGTTTTTCTAGACACTGATTGATGACTTGAAAATTTTCCCATTGACATCATAAATACTACTGAGTTGATTTTTTATAGCTCCACGGTAAACAAAGTCCAACTCACCTTTGTTGCACACAGTTCACTTGAGTTCACAATGCTTTTCTGCTCTCATGAGACTAATAACCAACAAATGAGTGTGGAATCCAGTAATAAACATACTCACAGTATTTCGGAAAACCTATCACAAGTTATATTTTATCTTAATGAGCAAACAAAGCAATAATGTGGCACAAAGACACAACTGTGATAAAGATAACTGTGTGCAATCAGCGGAATATAATCGTTTTTTTCTGACGATGAATTACAATAAGCAATCACTTAAATCACAGTACACAGTTCAACAAAACAAGAAACACCAAAGCTTCACCCTAGTCTAACCATATGGGCATGACTTTCTTGTACTTGGAAAAGGTCATTGGTTTACGTCAACATATCAGTAACAACACGTGAAGCGAAAACGTGCTACAGCTTACTTTTCCCCAGACTGCAGCTCATTATCGAATCAGTGATCGAAAGATTCACATTCCATTGCAATCTTCGAAAATCCGTTTCAACCTTGAAGTTCCACCCACTTTTTCCACGTCAATGCTGATGTTGGAGTGTTCGGGGCACCCATGCGCCCATCATGTTATTACTTGGAATTTTCAAGCGGATTGATGTGCCGCTACGAAACAACGTTTGCAATCGGTCACTGGATCAAACAGTTCATTTTTACAATTGCTGATTCCTCACGCTGAAACAGATACACGAACACACACACACACACACACACACACACGGGCACACATTCTATAACGTATATTGGCACGCCTTACCAGCCTACATGAAGAAACACTCATTTTATTTTTATCCAACTTTCTTCAGGCATCACGCCATATTCAGTACTTCATTATAAATAAAATGTGGTGCCAATTCTCCAGGCACTCAATCTCTGATTCAGAGACCAGTTTTCCTGGTATGGTGAAGTAAAAACCTTTCTCGGAATACATTTTTTCTATCTATTAAAACATTGACAAGTAAATGATCGATTGATTCACGGTAGAAAATCTGAAAATCAGCTTCAGCGGTAAAATCCCACTCAAATTTTCCAAGTGAAACTTAAAAGTGAAATGAACGTGATGCTTACATGCCTTTTCATGTGAGTACCTGGAACTATCAAGCGGACGAGTGTTCCACTACCAAACACCATAATCAACTTGATACAGGACCCAGCTTTTGACTTCCAGGATTACCCATTCCGTACCCACTGACTCAGATGCACTGACAAACAGACCCACGTATGCCTGCACACACATATTTTACTTCAGGCATAATTATAAGTCTTACCAGCCTACGTGAAGACCCACCCGGAGCATCCATTCAACTAATTCGGCACCAAAAATTCGTAGCATTTCACGAAAACCTCAAAACTGTTTTACTCAGGCTAATAGTCAACAATTACTAGTACCTTTTGGATGAAACACATGAGGCCTAGAGCTTGTTTGAAAT
Organism: Fasciola hepatica; assembly: GCA_948099385.1. Classification (NCBI taxonomy): domain Eukaryota; kingdom Metazoa; phylum Platyhelminthes; class Trematoda; order Plagiorchiida; family Fasciolidae; genus Fasciola; species Fasciola hepatica. Next base: position 1,624,917 of record CANUEZ040000217.1, on the reverse strand, counting down.
TACGGAAGAGCATTATAAATTTAAACTTGAAATACGTTCCTTAATTATAATGGTACTTTGTCTGGATGACAAGATATAATTTCAACGGAAACATACGACTGGTTTCGAGGTTGATGCCGCTCATCAGCTATGCGTAACCAGTACTGTTCCGCTCAGTCAGTTTATACTTAAACACTCAGCAGTAGGTTCATCGTCCTTATCTCCTTTGAATCGGTAAGAGTTTGCGTGAACCAAGAGTTCATTTTTGGAACCATCTCTTGATTCTTCGAGACTTATTTCATCAGTTGGTCGGTACCAACTTTCAGAAAGATGACTCTCAGTCCAAAGTTGGAATTTCCGATATAAATAGAACGGTATTTTGTCTGGATTAGAATAAAGCCATGGGCCAACAATGAAGTGCCGGAGGACAGGGATGATTAGGCTGAAGAATACCGGGTACGCTTTCCTGATTAGCGGCAACAAAAAGAAAATCGGTAGTGTGCTTCATGAAAAATTATCTCTTTTTATCCAGATACAATGGAATATTACTTGTATAAAAATTTGTTTTTTCGACAACGTGTCCTCCTCGTGAAGATTGGTTTTGACTAACCGACGAAATAATCCCTAAAGAACCACTTAGTTTTCTGAAAAATAAACTTTTCGCTCCTATTGACGATTTTTTTTGAGGAACATAAAGGAGTTCTTCTTCTGTATCAAACACAACCGTGCTGGTAGCTGTTTACTTGACACAAATAAAATGTGCGTTCATCTGACTAAATGGAATCCCCACATAAATTCGGCTGATCGTTGAGCCGATGTTTGCACTGATCGCTATGTTTCAGCGGCCGTTGATCGTCACAGGTAAGTGTGTTCGGACCGGACGGGCCAATATTTCTTTTACAAGTGACCAACTGGCTCGGTCCAGCTCTTCTTCTGCATTGTACTGGACGGGGAGGGCCAGTATCATGACCAACATATTTGCCGGACTCCACTCATGTGTATTTTTCATTTAGGGTTATATGAACGATTTAGGACACATAATTGGAAAACCTTGATCATCCTATGACAAGGGTAGTTGTGGAGTGTCGGGAGGTCGTCGTGTATAACGTGGTACTGAGGGTGGAAGTTTCTTTCGCTCAGGATGGTGGTTTCCCTGAGCGCCTTTAGTACGTGGTCAGGACGGTAGTGATTAGAGAACGTTGGACTGATCTCATTCATGGCACAAACATTTGATCACCTATTCACGGATGTCAGTTTGATTGTTGTTCATACTGTCTTCGGAGAGGATTTGTCTACCCAGGGAAGTCCTGAAAGATTTACAGAAAGGTGAACTGGTTTCATCTCTGTTAAAAGTTTATATTATTTTATTCCCTACCGGGAAGGTTAGAGATAATCCGTGTGGCAGTGAGTTCGTTTTCATTCTTCACTGGATTCGCCTTAGTCCTACGCGTGACTCATCTAGCTGGCTACGAGAGATACACACCGTTTTGGTGACTTTAATGATATCAACGTCAGTATGCTGACTTCTATTATCATTGCGCCAATATTAGTTCCACTACCGTATGTCAGTTATCAAAGCGCGATTTGGTGTGACGAGAAAACCATTCCGGAGCCTAAACATGTGGAGGTGCAGTGAACTAAAGTTGACAGAAGTATACGGCTAGGGATAAAACGTGCTCTGTGAAAGTAAGAAAAATAGTTCTGGGAGAATCACACGTTTTGAGAAGCACAGATACGGATTACCAAGATGAAGTGCTAGTCACGCGAAAGATTGTGAAACAACCAAGGTCTTTTCGTATCTGATTGAGGATGGTGATTTGCTCTAACATCTAAAACAAATTTGTGTGGTTAGGATTAGATGACGAAAAATGAATGAAATTGTCTGGAAGCATTGTGATAAACATTAAACTAGAGGAAATGCAAACCGCTTAGACTTAGTTAGAATTCCGTTCACTGGTACTGATAAACAAACTGGTTATTTCAATAACCATTCTAATGAATCTGATAATCGTACCTCATCAACCAGTCGTGCTTCCCGGTAAATCCACTGTCGAAGCAGTTTTGCTTCTGAATGACTGAAAGCTGCTCCGGTCCGGCGCATAGGTGATTATATTATTACCGCCACTTTTTACGGAGATGAATGTAAGTGACCAGCCGTTTGTTTGGCCATTCTATGTTATCAAGAAGGTCATAATTAGTAGAATTCAAACTGATGTTGTCAATCACCAATCTTGTCGAATACTCTGTCCGGCAGAGCTGTGTGGTTTTACCTTTCGGTTTGATGAACTGAAGTGAATTTAGTAGAATTTACTTACATATCCAACATTCACCATGTGACTTACAGTGTGGTTTACCGTTTTCTCAAGCAAACAGTGTCATGCATTCACTCTCGTGTGAATTCAGAACATGTCATAATATGATTTCTGTTACCGTTTTTAGTGTTAATATCAAAATGTCGAAGCTCCAGGGGTTTACCATCGCCAAAATAACACTCTGAGCAGTATCCCAACCACAAGACATTACCCCAGCGGTGGGGTCCAGTCAGTTAACCCAAGCAATCTTGAGGCAATAACAAAATGAGCTGGAAAGGAACAGATACGTGAGCAGAGAGGAGTGTGAGGTAACAACAACACCGACATACTCGTCGTGGAAAGCTGTAGGTCACTGCATATAGGGAAACTAAGAGGGAGAAAGGTTACTTAAACGATGAAATCTGTTGAGAATCGGCTATTGATACGAACATATAAGGCCAACAGACGAAACCAAGTCAGATATGGGTTGAAGACACGAAGATAACATCATCCACATTTGTTATAGAAAGGAAAATAAAACAGTGGAAGAAGAATTATCACGCGGGTGTGGAGGCTAGGGTGCGATTATAGGCGGGGTCTAATGGTCTAAGCGCACGGGAACTGCTTAATAAATGCGAGAAAGGAAATTGTGTGAATATCGTGGGATCTGGACTCATTGTAAAGATATTTCTTGAAAGACTGGCTGAAATTTCTTGTTCAATCCCAGCAAATCTTGATGGTATCTTTTAAGTGTTCCGCGGCCCCTTTTTACCACGTAGGACTGACATAGCCTACACGAATGTAATGAAACGGGTTTCCGTCCACTTAAAACCAGTCTTTTAGTATCTCGCTTATTATTTAGTGGTATGGCTTAGAATACCATTTTTAGCACTGCAAACAGCTTCCCAAAACTAAATCTACTGTCGAGTGAACATAGAGTATCCAATACTTTCGTCTTGTCGCTGCTGAAACCTGACTTGTCCTCACGATACAATTGATTTCGTGATAATACCTAATTACCAGACGAGCTACAAAATGACTTCTGGAAAGAATTACAGAGTACTTCCTCTCGAAATGTCGCTGTGCTCATTTCAACCGACCTAAGATATGTATTACTCTGTCGGATGGTAATGGATTGAGATTTTTTAGGGAACAGATTTGAAGTGCTATCCTCGAGTCCGGTTTCTCAATTCCTTCAAATTGACTGATTTATGTAGCGAATGCAGCCGTCTGTATCAGTTTTATGTTATCTGTGCGAGAACTGTCGACCCCTAAGCAGTCAGATATATTGAACCGAGGAGGGTGAGTTCTTTCTCCCTCTATGATTTAGTTCGAAAAACGTTTCAGCCATACTACAACTCTCGGAAAAGCACCCAAATACCACGGCCGCCGAATCCAATAAACCGGTGAAGCTGAGTTTGAACCTTTAGAACCGTGCAGGTTCTCCTTGGCAAGGAGAGTTATTTGACCGTAAGCTGGTGTTGTTAAGCCTTCTTCAGCCAATCTATTTTATCATTCTTCAGGAATTCTGACCCTAAAAACCATATTCTACCCTTTAGAACTTTGGTCGTCAACTCTCATGAAGCAGCGTTTGTAGGATCATTTCCGTAATGAATGTCGCGTCACTAGTTTTCTTCTGCCAAGTTTCGTATAGCGGATATTCTGTAAGCCAAAAAGGTCTAAAAGCGAGATACCTTGCTGCAGAGAGTTTTCAGACCGACCACTGAATCCATCCAGTACACCATCCGGTTCATGAAGGCGGTCCACTCCGTTCGAACCCTTGAAACCAGACGAGCTGATACAAAGGTTGCAGTCAGTTCGAGAAGTGCTATGGTGATAAGCTTTAGCAACGCCACACAACATTTATCACAGAAATGAGTGCTGCCGAACTGTTCCTCTTTACCCCGGGGCCGCAGATAGATTACCGTGTTATAATCTGGCTGGGACACACCGGAGGAGCATTGCATTTCAAACAATGCCTTCGTATCTGAACCCGCCATAAGGCATCTAGGTACCTGGGAGATTCAGACTTCCCCCATCCTACCTACCCACCTTGGTCATGCATAAGAAAAGACTCCTGTCAAACAATCATCTATGTTACCTTTGGTTCTGCAAAGATTCTGGAGCACTTATCAACCTCGTAGGACTACGGGAACAATAAGACCGAGAGGGAACCGAAAGTCCAAGATAATGACGGCTTTATTTAAGTTGAACACTCTTGACCCGGATAACATTGCGCCTACTGATAGCAGTTTATCATTATCATTAAACAGTTGTGTTGTGCCCCGGATTCAACACACCTAAGGATAGCGTGCTTGTATGGAATATCAAGCACCAAAGTATTGTAAACGCACCCACACCCCTCTGGCAGCCATATATTCTATCGTTTAGCGTAAGTTGTCTCTCGCTATTCCTCGCATCCTCTTTTTTTACCTCTAGAAAATTTTTCTGAAACTTATACATTCGATCCGTGACAGCACTCAAGACTTTGTAGCCTTCTTCGCATCCAATTCCGCTTTGTCGCCCACCAATAACTAGTCTAATTTATCGAGCATGTTGAGCCTATCTTTAGGAGCCAAATCTATATATGAACGTCCGCTAGTTCTGCTTTTCCTTATCACGTAAAAACATCTGACCCGAATTACATGTACCCAGAGTTATTGAAGAACTGTGCACCAGAAATTCTACGTTATTTATTCAGTCAGTGTTTGCGAAAAAACGTAATATCCCTACATTGGAATACTCAACAGGTTTTCCTCATCTTAAAATATGAGGATCCATTCCAACCAGCGACCCACTTCCCTGACATCAGTTTTACCCACCATCATGAAGAAAGCGTAATTGCCGTACGGGGAAAGTAACTCACTCATAAGAGACTACTAATATGGATCTCACCCTCGTAGATCCACGGGTGATTGATTTCGGCTTTTATAACCCACATTTGATCTACTGCGAAGTGCTATCGCAGTGAGTAACATGGATTTGAATTATCACGCGAATTCATTTCCTTTACTCGAAGTTGTCTCAACCGACATTCCATTACGATCCTATTGGGTGGGAATCTGTCAGGCACACGCTTAGGTTCCGTACTACCCTACGGTATTCTTTGATTTCTTTGAATGAACTGCGTTGCAGCTTTTTCAGCCTTATTCTCAAGTCTACAAATGGAACAAGCCTCATCTGCTCCATGTACTACCAGTCTTCTCATACCTCAACGGTAAGTAGAAACCATGATCGTCCTTACGTCTGCGAAACACTAATTCCAGATCTCGATCGGAATGATGCTTGGGGCCAACCCAAACGTGTTTAATTCAGTGTCACACAAAACCGCTAGTTCTCTAGTTCCCTCAAAACACAGGATTATACTCAACAGCGCAGTGCATTCGAATCCAATATTTTATTTCCACAGCTTCCTTGTTTACCAGAAATATTTCATTCAAAGTTCAATTTCTTTGTTACCAAATCTAAATGCATTAGGCCTCGAGAAAGTTAATCATGATTGGTTGTCGTTCCGTTGTTGACGATCGTATTTTACGAAAAATAAGACTGTCCTACTTGAAGCACTGCTAGTTTCAAATATTCAATAATGTCCAGAATTGAAAAGTGGGGGAGAACCAATCCCATTCTCTATTTTCTTTTCGTTGTGATTTCCACGCACCATCAACTATTACGGTGTAGTCAAGCATTAGTAACACTAAGTGTCATAAGTCTACTCTTTTAATGATTCCCATCAACCAAGAAGATATGTAATGGTACATCTATTATTCTCAAGGAAAAATATCACAAGAAAAACGCAAAACTATGAGGCAAATATTTATTAAATATGATAAAAATGATGAAGAACTTCGAAAACTAGAAATCTTTGGGATAACATGTCAATTATTACTCCATATTAACCAATAGCCAACAGCAAATTAGAATGAAAAACCAGAATAACTCCCCAATTCATTCGTGGTACGTATTTTATTGACTAGGAAGAACTTACCGTTTACCTACAACAAGTGGTATGACTAGCATGGTATAAATTATTATGGCATAAATTTGGTAGTAGTAAATATAAGAAAACTTCCCCTTTCACATATTGTGATTATGAGTTTGAATGATCTGGAGTTCGGCAGCTCAAATCTCCCCATGACAAAACCTGTTTTTGTATTGGTTTGACTTACTGAGATACTTCTGAGCACCTTGAGTTCCATAACACTATAAGTGTCGCATTCTACTCAGATTCGATTAGACCAGAGCCTGAAACCGCAAAATGCGTCATTTGACTGTCAGCGTCTCTCAAACTAGTGTCAAGGAAATTAAATCCATCTTGAAGCAACTTCTAATTTACCGTGCTAACCCCAAATCATGGATTCCCTCAACTGCTGGTTCCATTTGAAATACCGCCAATTGGCCAGTCAATGCCGAACCCATGCAACCAATAGCTGAGACATCAAATGTCCGCAGAATGACCGGGAAATACCTAATATATATATATATATATATATATATATATATATATATATATATATATATATTGGTGTCACGGATTGTAGAAAATTGAGCAGAAGGTAAACGTGAACATACCACCAGTTTTGTTACTCGCTCCATGTAGATAACCGTACCATGATATATGAAATAGTGTGAGGGGAAATCATTGTAACTCATCTGAGCAGTAGGAATCATGGAAAACAGTTTGCTGTCGTAATTTACAACCAGTCAAACAGTGGATATAATCGTTTAATAACTGACAGTCTACCTTCCCATTTGATGGACCGATTTGAATGACAATTTAACTGAACTCCTGTAAACCAACAAATTGTACTTCTGTTCATCTTAAAGAGAATAATTTGTAAATCAAAGTCATATGAACATCGTTCCTTCAACGTTCATTCAATGTTCGCACAATTATGAGGGAATACACACTGGAGTGCATTTTCCCAACATCTTAGTAAGTACGAGAGTGATATGACTTTGTGAATACGCATAATGCCCCTATTACTGTGCCAGACGTAGCTTAATACCAACAATTTAATGAGTACAAGTGTTCACGTCCATTTTGCCCAAAATAACGTCAGATCAATACGCATTTCCGTATTTCACGCTCATCTGTAATGAATAACGCATCATAATTTAAACATGGTCGTTATGAGTTAACTGGGGTAACATCACCGTCAAAGTGTCCATTATTTCGTTATTCTGAATGTGTACGAAAACTTTTGATAATAGGCCAAAGACCAAGAGATTACCATCCCCATGTTCAGGATAGGTTGATACTTTAATTAGTGACAAGAGATACTTTCATGAAGTAATTCCAACAAACTAGACGAATACATTTTTTAGTTCGATACAGTCTGTATTTATCTGAATATCTCGGATACTACTCCGTTGTAAATTTGATCATGGTATTTTGGAGACCAAATGATCTATGTTATGCATTTAATCACATCGAACTCAGCGAAAGAATTGTCGTGCGTAGACAGTAACATAAAGGAAACCAAAATATTCCAATCAAGGAAGGACAAGGTCTAACAAACCTTCGAGTTGTCTAACCGATTCAAAATGATTCAGCCTTAGCCGATCCACTAAAACAGAATTTCAGTCGGTAAAGAAATAGCAATATCCACCAGAGGATATTGGATGTAAAATAATCAGACCTAATTGGATCGGCGCCTAAGTTACAAACATCACTCCAATCTGATATACACACATTCAGGGTATTGAAATTAGGGACGCGTCGACCATTTTGTTTCCACAATTGGATCACAATGGCCATGGTAAAATTATGATGTATGATTTATTTCTAATGTGCAGGATGTATGAAAATGCACTTCCTCTATATTGGACTATAGAGGTAGAAATATTGTACATGAGAGAATACAAGTTAGCTGTTAATATTTCAACTCCATTAGTAAAGGCTTAAAAAACGTCTGAAATAATTCACTTAAGATAGATACCCGTCAGCATAATAATAATGGAATAATAATATACACGTGAAACAACATGGAATAAGCTGGAATATAAAGGAATGCAGCTTATTCCCATGTGCACGCTTCATACTCAAATATTTTCGCCCACCAACACCTTTCACGGAATTGTGAATTTGATGTTTTTATCGTGCTTCGGTCTTCACGGAAACCTTAAATAAACAGATCTGTCCTTATATTCATTAGAAAAATGAAAAGTCCACTTACCTTCAATTATCAGCGTCAAGGGGTAATTTCACTCCAATTGCGACGTCATCTTTACGCACTTAGTGAAACAAAGTTTTCAAGAATTTTTGTCGAAATCATACATCGACATCTCCATTTATGTCATAGCCGGTCTTCGTTCACGTAACTATGCAAAATCTATGATAATCACAATGACCCATAAACTGATAATACACGAAATGCCTGAAACCATACTTCCAGGCAAAATGATCGATATGAATGGGCTATAGATTCTTTTAGGTTGTGGATCACAAACAGATAAATGCTGCATATGGACGAAAATGAGAACACAACTCATTCACAAAGACAACAGAAACTAAACTGTATGGGGTACAATACCCAACGAGAGGTCTCAGGAAAGCCCACACTGACAAGCTGATTTAAACACATGATGTATTGAAGTAGCTACAAGATAAGTCAACATATCATCGACTTCCATATTCAGTGCCATGGATGGGATGAATGTTCATCCTTCCAATGACCAAATATACCTAATCAAATCGACAAATTGTACATTGCAAAAAGCAAAACAGAATACTGCGGTTATGGTAAGCAAGAACCTGTGTTGTTCCAAATATTGTATTGGTTGTGATAATACAAATACTTGGTTGTGCAAAAACCTTGTTAGATAGGGAATAGTCGAAATGTTGTAGGGCCGAGTGTCTGCATTTAGATATCTGTATTGAGAACGGTTGTAGAAAGTAGACATACATTTGTCACGATCTATATGATGCGGGGGAATAGTGTCGGTGAGAACCTGTGCAAATAGCTTTTGAAAAGCTTGACTACTTTCCGATGTGCTGAAGTGAATGAAAATCTGTTGGAGAAAGCCACCGAAAGATGGCGAGATTTAAAGTTATTCGGCAATAGTCCTCAAGCAGGACGATAACAGGCCAGGGAGGCGTGGCGTATAACCAGTAACGTAGGTAGTATGCAAAGACAATGGGTTTGACACTAATATTAGATACGGAGTGGGATTCAAGTTGTGAAACATGAAAATAAAAATAGACATTCAAATGAATGAAACCAAAATATTCCCATCAAGGGAAGACACGGTCTAACAATTCTTCGAGGCGTCTAACTGATTCAAAATGATTCAGCCGTACCCGATTCACTGAAATAGAGTTGCAGTTATTGCAAAAATGGAATACGCGCTGCAGGACAGCATATAAGTGGATCAAAGCCTACGTTACGAACATCACTCCAAACTGATATATGAGTAATACCACTCTTAAGGGTAGAAAACGTCAAACCGCAGGTATACGGCCTACCAAATACGACGTCATTCGCATGTTTGATAAAAAACCATTCAAATCTATCAAAATAGGTGTACGTATAAAATAAAAATGGGGACAATCTGGCTTCTCAGGAATCGCCAAGGGTGGTTTTAAAAGGATAATGGGTGTTTCAGTTATAAGGAGAGAGTCGCTTTCGATTACCAGAGTAATCTGCCAGCAAAGAAGCAAAAGAAGGCTCTGTACCAGGACGGAAGAGAAGGGAAGCTAGTTATTCCGGTTCTTCAGTTTGTGAGTACAGGATTTATCACTGAATACTATTTTGCACGAGTCGTCCAATGCGAAACGAGTTGGAGACAGCTGGATAGGGTGCTGGAGAGAAGAGACAAAACACTAGGTGTCACTTTCCGAACAATGAAACAAACTTCCGACTTCATACAAATGAAAACAATGTGAGTGCAACCGCTTGAACAAGGTGTTCCAATTGATGTTTGTTTTATTGGGCAAATACTGAACACAGTTGACTAGATGGCCATCCGCCCATGTAACATCTGTGCTTGTATGACACAAACACTTAAGCATTGATGTACTGTTCGAGATGAATCAGTAACGAATGAATGAGACTGGTTTAATTAGCAGTTGGCTGCATCCGTGTTACCCGAATTATGATGACATTTTAAAAACGATGAATTCTTCGATGGTTCTTCCCAGCATTATCGTGTGGAACACTTGATGATGTGTAATAATTCTCCGTCCCACAATACTATTCTCAAATTTGCGCCTACATTCTTGAGAAGACGCTTCGTTTGAAGTCACAATGATCTACTGCTTCCACAGGAGTCGTTTGAGGATGATAACATGCGAACCGAGAAACGTAGTCAGGATATTGCTGAAAATGGCTTACATTAGGCAATCATTTAGTTCGCACTAATCAAGTCGGTAAAAAACATGAAACACCAAAGCTTCACCCTAATCTAACCATATACGCATGACTTTCTTGTACTTGGAAAAAATCATTGGTTCACGTCAACATATCAGTAACGACACATGAAGTAAAAATGTGCTACAGCTTACCTTTCCCCAGACTGCGGCTCATTATCGAATCAGCGATCGAAGGATTCACATTCAATTACAAACTCCGAAAATCCGTTTCAACCTTGAAGTTCCACCCACTTTTCCCACGTCAATGCTGATGTTGGAGTGATCGGGGCACCCATGCGCCCACCATGTTATTACTTGGAATTTTTAAACGGATTGATGTGCCGCTACGAAACAACGTTTGCAATCGGTCACTGGATCAAACAGTTCATTTTTACAATTGCTGATTCCTCACGCTGAAAAAGATACATGAACACACACACACACACACACACACGGGCACACATTCCATAGAACATATTGGCACGCCTTGCCAGCCTACACGATGAAACAGTCATTTCATTCTTTCCAACTTCTTTCAAACATCACACCATTTTCAGTACATCATCAGTACTAAAGCGTTGTCGTTATTCATCAATCACTCAAACACAGAGTGGCTCGTTCATTCTCTCAACAGGGTTTATGTTAAGTTTTTAGTGAGCCATGTGATGCCCAATAGATGCAGTAGCACCTGCTTCCCTTAGAATAAGGCCTATGTCGCTGTTAACTTCAACTTGCTTCATTGTTTATGTATGCAAATAATGTAGAGAAAAATCAGTAAAATTTACAATAATAACTGCTGGAAGTGTTCTTCTGTGTTCGCTTACCATTCACAGGTTCACTGAATAATAATACCAGTAGAATGGCTTTTCTCGTTATCCCGTAATTGGTAGTTGAGCAGTGCTCATGATGCCCAAAATGCTCAAACCAGAAAATCCAAGTTCACCCTACCACACCCAGTAATCTATATTTGGTTGGTCGCCCTCGTTGTTGTAGGCAACTCGTTCTATACCAAAGCAAACGGCCCGGCAACATGCTATTCTGAAACTATCGATGAGCGTCCGCTGATCGAAGAAACCTCATTAAATCTTTCCCCTTGGTAACTCTCACTGTCTACGGCACTGCCATACACTCTCAAAAATTAGTTTCATCTGGGCATCTTATTTACTCCGTCACGACAGAAATTGCCCTTCGCGTTGCAAATTTCAAAATGTCACGACTTTTATTCTCCCTGATGATCTTATCCTGTCGCCTTTAAAACAAACCATACTCAACGCACGTGACATGGCTCACTGTAGGTGCCAATGCATAAAGTTACCTAAAACATCCAACTTTAAAATGGCCCCTTGGTATTCCATTTCTCAGACGACTCACCGTCTCTGGAGTTTATCAACAATATTTTCTAAATGTAACACCTCTTCAGAGGGAAAGGTCTCGAGTTCCTAAAAGCTGTACTGTCTTACCATTGCAAACCGGGGTCTACCATTCAGGTACAAACTTCATTCATTGCCCTATAGGCAAGAAACCACCAACTGAACCAACTGCGCCCGCTGGCTACCCGCAAAAGGTCGAACTGGACTTGAATAACTCTTCATTCCCGGTCACATTCCGTCACAAAGGCCCTCAACTAACATCTTTCCTAGTAGTTACTGCTTCAGCTCCTCGACCATATGCATTCAATAGCAGACTGATTCTGTATCGAACCTAAGCCCATCATTCCCAGCCCCAAAGCCAAAACTGGATACAAATAAATTACCAACCTCAGCGGTTCCAGTTCGCACCTCTCAGTCGATACTTCAACACGAAATATTAACTGTCGCTCCCACTCAAACGACACTTCAAACCATGCACTCGATGCAACCTCAGATCTGCCACGTTTCAGCAATCCAGCCAAGGCTGTTCCAAACCTCCTATAAGCACTCCTGGAACCCCACTTGGGTCTGCATTTGACCAATTATTCACTTCGAATTAAAACAACATCGGTCCCCATCCATATGCCCTGGAAGCTTATTTTCTAATCTTAACGGAGTAAACCAACTGCGCTATCCCCCACCTCTATCTCACTTCGTCGACCCTATGCGTACTAACCACCCACCTCCTTTGCTAACCTATATCCCTTCTTGCTTAGCTGACACCAACCAACCACACACCAGACTCAGCATACCTTTGCCCTTTCCCCTTGCTTTTCACCAGTCCTCACCCAATCCTGAACGGCCACTTATATATACTAACAACAATTCCAGGGTCGGACTTGCTTCTTGTTGCCCAACCTCTGGTATCCAAATTCTTCACACACTGGCCCCCAAACCTCTCATAGGCCTCTAACTTTCCACACATCTGGTCACTCCTATTTCCACCCCACCCTCCTATTATGTTCTAGTAACTCATTTGCGTCCCTTCACTTCTACAACCTCCCATCAGTCTTGTACTGGTCCTGTCCAACAGGTTCATTGTCCGCTGCCCAAAAATCATTTCCTTATTGACTGACGCGTACCACGTCCCTGGATCTATCGCTATCCGCCCTACGGACCATATCAATCAACTTTTCCAAACTAGTTTTATTGATCATCTACAACCATTGTCGCCTGGTTACACCAAGCTTTTTTGTTTAGTCCACCAATGTTTGTTCAATGCCCAAATAATTCAATGTATAACCACTCCACTGGTTCCTCCAAAGCTCTTAACGAAACAGAAGCCCAACTCAACTACAATCGACATCATCTCCTGATAACCCACTTTCTGTCGACATCTGAAAGGTTATCTACCACAACTTTTAACCCTTCTAAGTTACTCAACAGGGGTATCTGTTTCCATACGAACAGGCTGTTGTTAGTTCCAGAATAGTGGAGACGATTTTTGTTCTTCGTTCCAACCTTCGTAGAAATAAACAACATGGAGTTCCGAAGTCTCGGTCATAGGTTACATGCTAGTATGACCTCCTGAACCTAGGTACTACGGCTGTTGATTTTGGGAAGGCATTATTCGTTGTCTAGTTTGATAGGTAAAAGACTTATGGTCGTGTTCCAAACTCCCACCTAACTGTTTCCTGCCTTCATTTAGCATCACCGACACGTCACTTTCCTAGTAGTGCTCATATCTCTACTTTCTCAAGTGGTCCTCATTGTCGGTCATGCTGCCGACACGAGACGTGCTACAAATGGCGTTGTACAGGACAGTTAACTGGGCCCCGGTATTTCATGGTACTCCGTTCAGATTATTGGATGGTTTTATGATAGTCTAGTCATTCAAGCCTAAATATACTACCTCCACACTCAGAAACATTCCCACAGATCTCTCTGTTGTTACCCATTGGTTTCACCCTTGGATGATGAATGTTTCACCGATAAGTGCAAGACTTCCCTCTACAAATTCCAATTACCCTCTAGATGATGGGATTCCATTGGTCTGTCGACCCTCCATCCGTGATCTGGGTTTCAATTACTCGATTTCTCTGGGCGTTTCGGAGCACAGGGCCATCCAAGTGGTCAGTGCTTGACGAAGAATTGACCTACTTTTCATTTCTTTCCGTCTCTAGGACAGTATTACTTGCGTCTACAAATACCATATCAGACCGTTGCTTACATTTTGTCCAATAATATTCCGTAGTATAAAAAATGTTTTGGATAGTTCCTCCACTCAGCATACGGGTGAGTTTTACTGAACCATTACTCGAAAAGTTCAGGTCCCTTAGCTATAGAAAATGATGCCAACACCTGAATCTCGACCCATCCCGGCTCACCCACTCGAGACTTAACTTAGTTTTCTTGTATGATTTGTCCTATGGTCAATCTTTTACCTCTGAACCACTAGGCATTTCTTCTGAAATCTCTTATCTACTTCGGCACAAGTACCTCACTATGCGCTTCACCATAGCTAAATCTGCTCTGCGATCACATCCCTTCCTCATCGTCCACTCTAAATTCTGGGACAGCTTGCCCATCAGTATCTGAACATCTCAACCCTCAACCACCCTCAGGCTCCGTCCTTTCGTAGTTTTAGTTTGCCTTCACATACATTTATTGCATCTATTACCGATAATCCATCCAATCCGTGATAGGTCGTGTGGGGGCAAAGATTTTCTATGGACTGGTGACAAATGGCTGTCTCTAAGTGAATCACGACTAAAACAAAGATGAAATGGTCAGGTAACCGGAGAATAGAGAGAGTGACGTAGCACGGACGCGATGAGGAACTATGTACACCGTGGTACTTGTTTCTCTACTTTTAGTTTATTTAACTGGTCAGATATGGGTTTGCCTTAAGAGTTTTGTCTTTTAATCACGTTGTATTGTCTCTGCTGTCAGCGAGTTGCCACCCTAGAAAGCCAATGATGAATGGGAGCAGTACCAAATGGTGGTCAAGGTTTCAGTGTTTGAAGGATCATTCGATAACCAGATCAAAAATTCAACTACTCAGTTGCCAAAAGTTAATTATTCTCAAGGCTTTTCTATCCTGAAACATCTGAGCTTCATACTGATTTATCATGGAGTTACCGGAAGCAAAGGCAAGACTCAATGCGGGACAAAATGGTTGAAAGCTGACTATGGTGATCGTTGGAACACCTTCACCTTTCGATAAACATGGTCGCCAAAAAGACAGTTAGAAAATTACACCATTGAATCCTTCACCTTTGTTCAGCTTGTAAATATTGCCACACGGTATTGTTTACCGGTAACCTAATCACCCATGAATATTTTATTCGCTTCTTTGACGGCCTTTGCAATCTCCGATGTCCTTTTATCTGTGTCCTTCTGATACTATCTCCTTTTTCTAAAGGTAAAACTTATACCTCTTGACTGAAACAGAGGTATAAAACGGCAAATCTTCACCCTGGAAGATAACTTGTATCTTATCCTGACCGACTGCTGTTTGGTCAGGAAATACAAAATTTATTTCAGTTTCTTGCCTGTTCATGAAGCGAATACCGCAACAACTATTGACTAGTTTGACATTTCTGAATGAAGACAGCTATGTCACTACGTGGGTATTTTACGACAGATTGCCACAACGTGATCAGGGGTTGTTATGTAGTATAACGTGAGGTGACAAGTAAGATGCACTTAGTTTGATGTCCGTGGCCATCAGTAGACTGTGGTGGTACAGAGAGCGGTTCTCGCGATCCTGGATGGTGGTTGTTATTCAAAGCGCAACGGGTTACATACGTACTTATTGTCCACTGCGCAAGGCAATTATTGCTAAGGCCGTTTGCATAAGCTATCTGCGACAATACATGCAATGTGATTCAGAAAGTGGAAAACTTTAGCGATTCGAAGAGAAAAGCACATTGATAAAGTGGTTCTGTTATCATACCTGCAAAATAAGTCTCAGTCAATGCTAAAACCAAGGAAGCCGAATAAACCACTTAGGTTGACATAGATCCTGGTTTCACAGATATGAAAAACAATGGAGCAGTTCCATGTATCTACTATGAAATTCGGTTACTAATTCGCTTATTACTTTGCGAGAGGTGTGTGTTTAAGTCTGTTGGGATGATGAAGCTGAAAATATTTGTATATTTTCGTTGAATTTGTTCTAAAATAAATACTAGAAAAACAAATGTCCGTTGAAACGTCACAAAGAGGTCAAATATGCCACGACTTTATAAAATGAATGCCATTTACTTGTCCAAAGGAGAGCCGAACGCTTTGCTCTCGCTTCCTGAAAAATCAAGATGACGTCAGAGACTTAGTATAGCGAAGAGTTCGAAACATATTTTTATGAGATCTTTATTCCGGTATGAAAGCGGTGAACTCAATTACCAACGTGTCTCAAAAATGAACCCTTCTAATACAATACGGTCAGATTAGAATATTTTGATGTGGCACTCTAAGAGTAACGGTCTTTGTAAGAATGTACGACTGGATCCACTGAAAGAATTGTACGAATGATAATAGTGCCAATATTCCAATAGGATTTTGATTCATAATTCCATCTCAAAGCGCGGTTTACATTAATTTTACACTGTCATATGGACAGCCGAAATAGCAAATATGCTGCCTGAGTTCACATGTGCAAAACATGAAGATTTGATAAATTTGTCAGTAGGTAATCGTAATTGCTGTCTAGGAGTGAATCATACAATACGGATACCTTTCTAGTAACCGATGATCTGACTGGTTCGGTCACCCGGTCAGTGCTTAGTTCCCGAAGCCAATTTGAGAACGCATGTCTTTCAGCATACTGTGCCGGATGGATGTCATAGGTTTATGTTTCCGTAAAGGTGGTTCAACTGCCCAGGAATATGTGGTTTGCTTCATTGAGAGAAGGCGGCACAAAACTGTTTTAGACTGCCTTTTCAGTTGCACAGAATGAAACAGATTAGAAAAAGCTTGTTGTGTGTGAAGAAAAACAAGTTACATGATGAAATGACGAGACCCAATCACGCTTTCCTGACAAGCACGTCTACCAGAAGTTTGGCTCCAGAAGCAGTTAGGTGAAAGCCAATCCAGAGAAGCTCCATGCTCTCATGGCACCATCTAGAAATTCAAATATATTCAGATAGCTCATCAGATTTGTGAAGACCATAAATAAGTGAAACATTTAATGAGACGATCAGATAAGCAGCAGCTACCATGATAATATCTGCGGAAATTCCTACATCGAGTAACCGAAGAGCAACACGAAACAAAGAAAAATCACAATCCACACCATGTTAACGAAACGGAAGCAACGGACTGAAAAGATACTAATGTGGTTTCCGTAAGATAGACGATATGTTGATGGAAATATTGACAGCGGAGAACGAAAAGGAATGACGCAAAGGAGATAAAAAAATATAATAATTATCACGCCATGTTTGATCGTCACGGAAAACGCGGTAACAACAGAGAAAAAGAAACGGATCTAAAAACAGCGAACAACAACGAGCACTGAATATATATATATATATATATATATATATATATATATATATATATATATATATATATATATATGTATAAGCCCATTATAATCATTGGCAAGGTGATGAAACAAAGTAAACATCGCAAAGAGCATCAGGATAAAAAGTGGTAGAACAAGAGGAAAAGTGCGAAAAGTTGGCAATGCAAAGAGATTGGACAAGATAGCGTTGTAAGTGAAACAGTTTCGTCCCGTAGTTTTATGCATGTTGTTGTTGATGTTGATGTAGATGATGTTGATTTGCTGTGCAATAATTGTTTAATTGAAAACCCACCATCTGTGGTGGATTTGCTTTGACCGTCTGCTGTATGTTGGCCAATAAATTCTGGATGGTATTTCTTTGAGTTCCTCTCGTTGCTTTCATCTACTGACTTGTTTTCTGCAAGATTGCCTCTCGCCACCTTTTCATATTTCACATTTTACCGTTCTTTATTGGAAGCCGTATATACTTTTTTGCCGTGTTTCCTGAAACTTGTTTTCGATTTTCCCCCCCCCTCCCTTACCACACTGCTGTTTCCCTTCAATTTAGATTTTTCGTTGTGGCTCTTGCATTTCATACTGATCTTGTTATTGAACCGCGTCATCATTGGCTAAATTCGAGCATACACATAATTCTCGGATTTTTCAATGATGTTATTTTCCTAGACTTCCTCGTAAATATGTTTCGAAAACAACAAGGTTTGCACAAATTTTCAAAGAAACATCTTCCTTATCAACTTAGGTAAATTATATATTTGAATGAACGATGGGCGATGGAATCCATTAAACAAAGGACTTAGGTCAAACAGGAAGAAGAAAGGGAGAAAAGAAATGAAGAAAAACTGGCATCCTGAAAATCACCAGAGTTAGACGGAAGCGAAGACGTGTAACAATTACCGCATGAAGTGAACTTTGTGTGATTAGAAAAACAATCACGAATTATGTTTAAGCTACGACGTCAAATTTATAATCATATATAGTATTCAAGAGAGTACTGTGATGAAAATAACCAAATGCAAACAAACACCAAATACAACTGACTGCATGCAACCAAAATGGCAACCGACTACTGTATTCAGGATTTCCAGTTTCAGAATTTCAGATGCTCTCTAGAAAGGTTGTTGCTTTCAGTCTAAGCTATATGGATGTTCAATAATGAAGGACTTTGAAGTCAAAAATGGAATAGATCTTTATATACGGCAAACAGGAACTACTGCATTTAATGCGCAATGTATAGTACCAAAAAGAACCAACATAAACCATTTCGGGAATATTCATCACTGAGTCAGTTTGGAGCACTAAAGTAACTGCTACTACATTTTGGTGGAACCATTTCACTAAATATGGCGGTATATTTAGAATGAGTTAAGAATCGTATGCGATAACCCACTTTTTCACGTGAGCTGATAAGATTTGGCGGTGTACTGAAAGATGAATATGTTTTGTTCTTCCATGTTGGTGTGTGTGTGTGTATTTTGGTGCGCATCCCTCCTAGCTTGTGGAATGAACGATTCAGAAGCTTACTGGTTGGTCACGTGACACGTCGCAGACGTAGTTTGGTGGTGGAATACTCATCCACGTAGCAAGAGGAATTCGGTAATATCACGATCACTCCGACATCTAGTCTGACGTGGAGGAATTGGGTGGGACGTTACAAACAAAGCGGATAATCGTAGTTTATACAGTATTTTCTATGGTCGCTGAAAAGGTGATGTGCTACCAGCTTGGAAGTTGTATTCTATACCAGATTTTCCCTCTATTTGTTGACTGTTACATCGTGGTGTGAATTAATGTCATTTTCTGAGCACCAGGAAGTAATTCACAACAGAATGAATTAGATTTGAGCTTTGTGTGTTGTGCCTTGTCGAACAAACTAGTGCAAATTATATCATAGCCGAATATTGTTCTTCGATTACATATCACTTTCCCTATTAGACTGGTATACTTGTTTCATTTTAACTATGATTACACGCTAGTTCTAGTGTAATGATTACTATGAGTTTAGATGCATTTGTCTAATAATCGGATTTCAAATTCGTAAATTGAATATTATTCCCATGAAAGCACAACACTTTATGGGATTCAACAAGATGCTTTCCCAAAACTTCCGTCTCATGTGTGAGTTTAATATTGTATTGCGGAGGTTAACTCAACGGTGCTTGCGGTAATAATCAGAAAATACTTGGAGGACCTGTCGCCTGATTCCATATCATTACAACAAGCATATGGTTTTCACCACCACCCATTATGAAGTCACTACCTCTTCCTTTGGTAATTCCACCGGTGATGTTTCCTATGGTGCCTTGTTGTCCACAATTTTACCTTTCGTGTGCTTCTCTTCCATTACCCTTGAGGAAAATACTCTCCGTATCGAATATGCAGATGACATCATAGCCTGTAGGTCATATGCCTGTGATTCTACTTCTCAATTCTCCGAAGTGACATCACTCAAATTTCAGATTGATCTGATACTCGCAGCTGAACGCAGTTAAGTTAGGAGATATCGTATGTTCTCTGCTTTGATGTGTGTACCAAATATCAAAACCATTGCTATTCTGTTTCACTAAATGTGGAATACCTGAATCATCCTGTGGCGGTTAAGTAAGTTGACGAGTTGTTTGTTTCCTTGGGTCAATCATATAAGTTTCACGTTTGTGAAGGCTAAACTCTCTTTTGCGTGCTTATAACGTCTTACTTTCCATTCCATACCTACTAGCATTGTGAAAAGCGTTGTATTTTCATGTTCCACTGTAATGGCTATATGCCTCTTTTGTAATCTGTCCTGACCTCTTGCTGAACGACTTTAAGATTAACGAATAATTACTTAGACTCTCATCACTTTCCAGTGACATGCTTCGACAGCATTTCACTCACTTTACCACAACCCTAAGTACGAACTCTTGATAAATATATTCATTAGGCTTTTTACTGACTCTGTTGACCAGCTTTATACGGAGCGTGTAAAATGTGCATTATTTTCTCCCTGCGTGCTCTCTACAAACATCTGTGTGCAAGCACTCAGGCGTGCGACTATCTCACTGTTCCCTATCTAGAAAGGTTCACGCCCGAGCCAGTCTACGTAAGATCGCAAACAAAGCTTCAAAAACAAGGCTGGTGTACTTGATTATGTAAGGTCTGGATGTTTGCCTCTTGAGGTGCATACATGACCTACTTGAATTCACTTTACATCCTGTAGTATAGAGAAATTCATGATATGTTGACTCGTCCTGTAGATACTTCAATACAACAAGCGAGGAAATTGTAACGCCCTTTTCGCGTTATTCATTTTTCCGCGTTTTGCGATGGACTACTATTCCAGTATTCAGACACTACGGCTGGAACACCTGTTCTCTGTTTTATTGGTCAACTCCCATGATCTTTGCTCAAACTGGTCAGCCATCTTCAAGTTTGGAACACCAAGAGACGGTTTTTTCTGCTACAGCCCGTTGGTAATTCACCTTGAATGGAGGTTTCTCTCCTGTTATCAGCTCTTTCTTGTTTATTGCGCCATACTTCACTGATGTACTTATTTCATCATTACAGAATCAAGAACAGGTACTGTTTACCAATAAATGACTGTTTTCTGACATTATTATCAAACTCCAATGCGTTTGTTTCGGTGACAGCCAGTGCAGAAGGTGTGTGGATACCCATGATAATATCGTCCTGCGAACCGGAGGAACCAAGCAGCCACATTTTCCCGTCGCAAATGGCGCAAGTACAAGCGCCTCTCTAGGAAATTTAACGAGATGAAGATCAATTGCGTTGCATTTCAATAATAGCCACCGTTTCTAAGTTTCTTTCGCCAAGTAGTCCCCGTAAATTATTATCTTCTATCTGACTCTCCTTTGGATTTATTATTCAGTTAGCTGGGAGTGTTTTCAACAATCTTATTACAAATCTTGCTCATTCATCGCGTCTTAGAGCAGTTGAATACAATAGACATGAATTACCGTTTTACCTGCTAAGAGTTCTTTACGTCTTGGTAATTTCTTAACTCCCTCATACGCCCATTACGACTCAGCATTAGTTGATCATCTGAGTATATAAAATGTGTCCTCATCAGTTCTTCTGATCACTGAATTTCAATTCTTCACCCTGAAGTTGATTGTGAAAGAGAATCTTTGGCCAGCTCCCTGCACTCATTGCTCACTATCTGCAAACGATCATGCACCCCTGAAAATATTCTTCAAATTACAAGATGGTTAATTCGTCCCTGTCTGCCGAATATTCCGTTGGTATCGATGTGGTTGCCAACACAAATAACCTGCAAAGGGCCAACCCCGTGATTCCACGTCCACTTTTTAGGAAAGAGGTGGTGATATTGACAAAGTGCGTATATCAAAACACGCACACAGGGTCCCCACAAATGTTGTTGAACAAGAAGTTAGAAGATTTCTATCCGCAACATATCTACTATAAATACCAACATTTTCAGGGTTTTCGTACTTCGTGTCAACAATCAACCGATTCCCTTTCAACCCAAAAGCGGTCAACCAGCAAACTTGTTTACCAAAGACAGTTTGACTACCTTACCTTTATTCACTTTGTGTCTTGTGTGAAACAAACAAAATCATAAATTAATGGGTCACACTGCGCCGTTTGTCTTGGTTAACGGGGTACATATCACCAGAGAACTGTGCTGCCATGTGAGTAAAAGGCCGCTGTGAGATGAAGATGAACGGAGTTGGTGGATTTCCAGAAGATACATGTATGTACTAAAATTTGTCAAAGAGTAAATATGGTATCAGCACATTAACAACTGATGTTCGCGAGCACCAGAAAGTCGGTGAGAAAAATACTAGAAAGCATATTAGATGCGACGCTAACCAGACAATTTCTCCCTTGATTTCAACAAGAAAATCTGTTGCGTTTCTTGTAAATCGATACGATCACCGATTCCCGATACCTTTTTGAAACTTGTTCTCTCTCCCTTATATAGCCGAGGAGTTGTATCGGTGCTTGTGGAAATGCTGAGCTACCGCCTATGGAAACAATCAGAAGCTTCTCATCCGGTCTGGCAGCCGTATGTCATTTTTCGGGTCGTTCATCTCAAGTAGAAATTCCGTTGCTGACAGGTGATTGATATCTACATCTACAGCTGTAACGATCTTGCTAGTTAGCAAACCTGTTGTGGATAAAGGTCTACTGGATTGATTTTCCAAATGCTCGCCCCGCGAACTAGTAGAGGTTCTAACCCAGTGAGCAGTTTGCCTCTTTGATCAGTCCGGAAATACCTATCTCATGTGGACAATCGTTTCTGAATATACATAAAAGGTTGCGGCTGCTGCCCATCGCCGCCCCTTTTACCATCTCTTTGCACTTCAATATCCACCTCGACCCATGTTATTTTCCCAGGCCGTGAATCCTTTGGGGTTCGAAGCACCTTAGTACATCATCATATTCGGAATCTAGAGGAATAAATCTACTCGCAACGAACATTGCAGCTGTGGATGCAGGTATCCACCGTTTTGCTGTGTGTCTAGTGGTCAGACCCTAGGCGGCATTTTCAGTCCTTAACAAAGCCTGAGTGTTTTGTGTCCAAAGCTGTTCTGGAAAATGGGCGCTTGAAAGCATCCTTACCTGAGGGACAACTATACTTGGAAAACAGATAGACGGTTA
The DNA here is from genome assembly GCA_948099385.1 of Fasciola hepatica. Classification (NCBI taxonomy): domain Eukaryota; kingdom Metazoa; phylum Platyhelminthes; class Trematoda; order Plagiorchiida; family Fasciolidae; genus Fasciola; species Fasciola hepatica. Next base: position 1,601,799 of record CANUEZ040000217.1, on the reverse strand, counting down.
AAGTACGGTGAAAGCTGCGAGAGCATACGGTTGACTTTACGGTTTCTTTGGCCGCCAGCGAGAATTGGGCTGATATGCGAACGGACAAGAAGGTGATCGGTGTCTACAGACCTAGAACAAAATGTTGACAGTTTTCAATTGATCCACGCCAAACGAGAGCATTGTGATAGATCTTAGTCGAAAGCTGTGAAGACGCCAGCGAACGACAGTTTAGTCAGTGCTTTTTTTCGTTCGTAATCTTTGGACTCACAGGGAATGGACCGTAGTCAGCACAGATATGGATGAGTCGGTCACCGTTATTGGTTCGATTGACTGGAATGCCAATTTGGTCTCGTATACGCCTCTCCGTCTTGTCTAGGCTTCTGAGTTAAGTATTCAAATCGTCAGCTACAACCGTTATGTTCATAAAAGCGCACTCTGTGAAGCAATTGAGAAAAAGCATGGCAGAATGCCTATTTAGTCTCAGCTGAGCTGCAGTCACTTGGGGAATACACAGGAAGGACGGAAATGCATCAACCTTCAATCCCTTGCTGTTGAAATGCTCTGAACCATTCGACCAAACAGCACACAGTCAACTCCTGACTGTGGTCCAGTCGAGCAGTACACACTCAGTTTTCAAGCTCACAGCTGTGACAACGCCAGCTTGACCACAAGCACTAGATACAAGATAATCTGATGTGCGAACAGTGAGACAAGAAGCCGAGTTTGTACCTGGAGATCGACGTGCTCACACTGAGGCTGGGTCTTGTACGAATTTTCCAGAGACACAACACACATCTATTTTAAAATGTTCAAGGGTTCTAGATGGGACAGCTTGTGGCCCCGCTTGGCAAACTGTGTGGACGCTGTAATGAATTGGGCGAAGCTAATGCTTGTCTAAGAATTGAGTCTCCATTCTCCTCTGTCTCTAAGTTACTGCCCTTACTGAGAGATGCAAATTCTCGTTCGAGAATAGCTGTGGTTTCTCTCATTCACTTAAAATTTGGATTTGGATAATGATTTGCCGAGAGACAAAAGTTAATTCGCGATGGGCCGCTGAAAAATTTTGAAAGACGCAGTTAGGGATGCTTTCACTGCCCCCAAGATTAAATGTGTTTCCCTGTCACCAAAAATCCGATATTGGAATAAATATAAGCTAGCCCTGTTTCGCTCATTGGTGATCATCTCCCAATCCAAGGGGACCTGATGCTTTGAAAGGGCATCTTTGGATGAACGATGAATGCTGGTGCAATGTCGGAGCCCTCATCTCCGTGATGGCTTCACAACGAAGGTCAGTCTGACAATTAGCGTGCTTGAGTTTCCTAGTACTGAATAACTTCGATCACCTTGCATAAACTACGAACTTTAGATGAAGAAATAAAACAAGACATGTATCTTTCCCGAGTTAACGTGTCACTTGGGTGATGGAACCTAAGTCATATATACTGAAATATCAAGCCGTGGTCACTGGATTCTACCCAGGTAATGTATAGCATTGAACGGTGGTTTTTGTGTGTGATCCAACTCCCATGCTTGTTTGATTCCGAAATTTATCCGAGCGGGTTATCAGTGGGGTCAACATTTGCGTTGTTTCACTGTAAATAACTATATCTGAAAAGATGGGCTTGGTTTTCCAGTCCATCTATCCATGGGTATTTCAGGGAAGATTGATTACTAAAGGAAACGGGTATAAAACTCGAAGGGATACGTCGAGAACATACGGAGTTTTTGCGCAGTCTTTTGGCCAGCAGTGACAGAAAATCACCAGATAGGCTCCACTTGAGGTGATGGAAAGCATCACAAGTGAGCTAGAGATTTTCAGTCTGCCAGCATCAGAATAACGGATGATACTGCAGATCTTGTTCGAAGGTGATGACTTTATCTGTTTTCTCCAAAGGACTAATAGAGGCAGCTGTTTTATGAGAGCATTATGAAACCTTTCGTCGTATTTTTCATGTTATACAATTAACAGTGATATCCTAGTTCAAGAAACGTCCAACTGTGAACAATACTCGGATTTGACCTACGAATTAAAGTTGATAGCTGGGTTACTCAAGTAATTTCTCCGGAGCGAAAGTTGCACAAACTGATGACTGAACACATTCAGCTTCCGATGAAATAAATAATGTCAATTAAAGTTCATGCTGATAATGTCAGAATTTATAAAATTCATTCCTGCTCCATACCCCATCATTTTCCGATAAAGTATTGTCAAGTTAACCAAAACGTTGCACTTGAGATGTCTTTGCAACACAAAACACTACTGTTGATACTGTCTGTTCATTTTATTAGCTTGCTTTCATTTCTACCATTCCTAGAGGAATTTTACGTCGGGCTTGTTGAGCTTGGTTTTGTCCAAAAGTAGCGCACGAAACGCTAACAAACCTACGGCATTTTTATGCGATAACGTCTTAATCAAACCGATTATAGTGACAAAATTTTAATACAGAATCGTTTCAACCGACTAATGCATAAATAGACGTATTTGAATTAATAAGCGGATAAATCGAATCATTCCATAAGACGCTCCGAAGATGATGTGAAATATAGACAAACTGACCTCCGGATAATTGAGAAAACACCAAAGCGGTGTGCAAATCCATTGACCTTCGTTAGTAGTGACTTATTCTCGATGCTCCCGAATATTTTATTGAACATCCTTCCCGCTACACGTGATTTCTGAGCAAAGTATACACTTGCTGCATTTTCTGATTAGAATATTGGACTTCTCATATATCAATCCCGAGGGGTGTTGAGGGGTTCAAGACTCTGAGCTGTTAATACAATCACCAGGGAATAAGCATACGTCACACTTCTGTGACAAGTTTCAGATCAAAAATAATTATTTGTAATATTCTGAAGGACCTGGATCACTATATTCGTATAAAAAACGTGCATTTCAAAGTAACGTATCCTAGTTAGGCCCAAAAATACTTTTACTTCAGACAAGCCTAGAAGTGCATCAGAGTTAAATGGGGTCTTTGAAGGGAATTCAGGCATTTGGGGTATATAACAATTCCCACTGTCTGCACTTTATCTAAAACACAGAAAGATTAGATCAGTGCCTCGGTTGGGTGATCCTCTTGTGCAAAATACAGAAGAATGGTTCAGTGATTAAAATGACTCAGCATACTTAGTTGAGCGGTTTAGTATTTAGCGATGAGAAACAGTTTAATTTCGATGATTCCGATGTGGGTATGTACTCACGACACGACTTCTCGAATAGCAAGCTATACTGCAATTGTCGGGCCTTTGGTGATAACATCATGCTGGCCAGGTAAACCGTTCATAGAGTAGGAAAATCTCAGTTAGCGGTTTCAGAAGCGAAGCAGACAACCAACTCATATATCAGAATGGTGACTTATTTATTTTTCCTGGTATTCGGGACAGTCAGTTGAGTACCGTGAAATCTAAATATTACGAGGTGACCAGCAATTTAGCTGACTTCTTAGTCTCATGGCCATTGGGCAAGAACATCGAAAACCATGAAAACGTTCACTCACAATCAAGATGTGAACCCAATTAAAAGTTTTTGAGGTCTGTTAGGAAGACGGACCTGTGTGGAATGGAAGTATTTTTCTTCGCACTTTTTGACGTCAAACTCCCTCGAGGACTTGAAAAAAGAAAGGCACGATACCACATCATCTGGAGATATGCCTCGACGTTGCGCATCGGTTATTACTGATAGAGAACATTGTATTACGTATTGCAAAGTTTCTGTTCAACATTAGATCAAAGGTGGTGTTATTAGCGTTTCGCACCCTCTGAGGAACATTGCCCGGACTAAATACATTCTTTTGTTCTAAACGTCAACACGTTTTATTTATTTCTTATAGTAATCGGTGAAATAGTGATATGCAATTTTGGCCACTCTAATTGATTTGGTTCCAAAGGAATCGCAATAACCAGGGTGGGTTTGATATTATTTCATGCACTCTAATAACATTTGTGACGCAATAAATAGAGGATTGTCAGTGGTTTTATTGATTTAAATTGCATTCCGTGCCGATGTCTGTAGAGACTTAGTTGGAGAATATCTATTCCAGTTGTCTTTGTTCAGAGCAAATGTAATCATGTTAAAAGTGACAAAGGGAGTGAGTATTGATTTCCACTCTATAAGCTCGATCGATGCAACCTGGCTTACTTTCAGCATGTCATTTTGCCAGTTTACTAAAGTTTGTTTCGCACGTTTATGATACTTAGTTACCGATAATTTACCTAATTCTAGTAATGAAACAGACCACAATGATGTATACAACTATTATTATTTGTAATCATCGGCAATACTGCAGTAGAGAGGAGGAGTAGTAGCAAACTGATTCAGTGAAGACACTTTATATTAGAGATGGATATCCTGTATCCACCTATTTTTACCGTATATTTCATTATGTTTGTGTACCTAGTGATGCCAGTGTCTGACGCGTTCTTGTTCACATTGCCAAGAAGAGTTTGTGCTGTTTTCTACATGTCCGTGATATTCCATTGATATCAGTGTTAAGTGATATAAGACAAATAAATTTGCATTTACGGAAAAATTTGAAGATATTCTAGTTTTCACTCGAGGATGGGCTCAGAATCAGTTTATACTTCAAGTTTACGTATTATGGTTCATGCAGAGCCAGTACCTAAAATGTGGAACGTTTGTTAAAGAACATTCAAACTAGCTGTTAGAGTCTGGTCATCAAGGTGATTGTGTATTTGTTCCAGGCTGAATATTGACTTGATTGGATTAACGTCAACGAAATTGTAATCATATTCGAGGGAACAAAAAGAGAACCTTAAGTGACTGGTTGTTTTATGTGAATGACGTGAGTCGGATCATATTCATGTCATCTGTGCTCAATATATGGCACGTACTTTAGCCATGTACATTTCCAATGCAATGGGATAGTCAATAACCAGTATCATTTCAACTATCAAAGTCGTTGCTTTTCATCTACTGAGAGAGAGATATATATTTGTTTTTCTGTCTCATACAATTTTTATGACCCAGTTGCTCGGAATGGATTCTATTTAGCATACATCATAATCGGATTAGTTAAGTCATGGAAGTCTGGTAGCCCCAAACATCCCGCAATGATGTGCGAGTGACGTTTTACGTAAATCGAAGGCAGTTTCTCTCAAAACACGGATTTAACCAGTCATTCTGAGTTTACTGAGATCCAGATAGTCATTAAAACGATTTCCTAAGGAATACGTACGATATTTTTTGAAGAGTAATGAATTTGTATTCCTCCCCTAATTTCGACCGAATAACGAAGAAAAATAATAACGACAAACTAAAGTCCTCGATACCTACAAGTGTTATTATGTGAATGTACTTAAATATAAAGTTGGTTACACTTATCCGATCGTTGAGTCGTATGCAACATTGTAATGATCGAGTTTGTTCCCGATATTCAGTTAGTCATGGTACTAACGAACTTAACACTAAGTTTGTTCTCAGTCACCTTGGTTTCGTCATCCAGGGGCAATTATTTTTACAAAAATGATCATCGCCAGTCACCATGAACTACTCTCGAATAGGTTGCACCCAAAGTTTTCCACCAGTGACAGTTCTCTGCTTCGGTTGAAGTTTAAAATATACCCCCGGTCCCTCTTACATTCTTTCAAGCAGACCGGTCGAACTGAAATCTCCCTCCGCAATTCCTCACATGACGAAATGCTTCTCTTACAAATGGTACTTCCTCCTGCGCATGTCTGGATCTCCACTGAGTGTTAAATTTTACCTATGTGAAGAAGTTCATAAAGATAGCCAATTCAATCGTTGGCATGTTTTATCCGTTAGGAACGCTCTCTCTCTCTATAACGGTCATGTTAATTCACTCATGTTGAAAACGATGAGGAGATCGAGAGAATATCTTGACAACGTCAGGTATTATTTGAAATCACAATAAATGCCTCTTCTATTAAAAAAAGAATTCCACTACACAGACGCACTGCGTGCTAGCCAACTTTTACGATGGCACTACGGTAGCCACCAAGGACAAGGCATTCTGACTCTGTAGATCGAATGAAACTTAAACGAGTGAACTCTGCTGCGGGCTTTCATTGTATTATCAGTGAATGCATCCAACCAGAAAGCGGTTCGTCAACTTCAGTCATCCCAGAGGGTGGCGTGCAAATAACCCGTTTAACGCCACTGGGGCAGAGTTTGTTCTCTTCCGTAAGTCTAAAATAAGTCTATATATTGTGTCGCCATCAATTCAGAGACTTCTTGCCCTAGCTGTGACTAAATTATTTATTACTCTTCTAAAAGAATGTGCGAGGATTTATTATAATCACGGTCCAATTGGATTATCCTTCTTTCTTCTTGGTTTTCCAGTAATATTTATTGTTGTTTACTGGTATGAGTGCGAAGAGCTGTGAAGGAGATTCTTAGCCAAAATGTTTGTCCTCGGTGTATTTATTTCTCTTCTAAGGGTAACCTTGAGCCCGCTTTCTATCACCGACAGCTGGAGACCAGTAATTATTGTTGTCATTATTGCGGTAATCAAAGTGTTAGACACATCATTTCATCCCATTGTTCTAGCTTCAACTGGTTTTGAAACCAAAGAGAATGCCTTTCTCAAACGTTCAAATCCCCCTGTAAGTTCTCCCGATGACCCCCACAGTTTGTCGAAATACCAAACTGGTCCACCATGGAGAAATCATGCTTACTCCACCATTTGAACGAAACCTACGACTGATCAGCGGAGTCTGTACAATAAAATTTGCAAAACTACTCATTTCCCTGTTAATAAGTTTCGTGGTCTCTACCCCGATTACTCACTACTCAGGCGTGTTGTGTTTTAGAAATCTGTTTGTATGTAATCGTTTTTCCATTCCTTCGGTCTGCCTCCCTTTGGTACTGATTTTCTCAGTCTCATCGACGTAGAGTCCATCATGTACGCGATGGAATACGTTTCTTTTTAAGCGCCTCCATGTTGCCTTTTTCGACTGCAATGATCAGTGTGTAGGTAGACCTTTGAATGTTTTCTTTAGAACATAAGTTTACCCATTGAGTTTAGACCCGCTTTATCAGAGGGTTACTGTGCGGACTAGACCTTAACGTTGCTCAAGTCTACACAGAATTGAAGGCAAATAGCTAACAGAAGTAGTTTTGCATGACTTTATTCGTGAAGCTCTCTGGAAACATAGCATGAAGAACCATCATGAAGAACAATTTCTACACGGGTGACTCCTTTTCATTGAACTCTGGAACTCTTCCAGTCATAACTAGAGGAATTCCCTAACGTTCGAGGCTCCTCCAATTGAAGTGCACCAACAAAGGTGAACTTCATTTTTTCCCATCCAAACCAGCAACCATTGATGTGTGTTAGGTGAGCATCCAACCAGATACATTTTCGGGGGAAATTCCCACGTCAAATAACCTTATTCTGAGCTCTCTACGGATTACCACATACGAAGCACTCATAAGAGAAACAAACACATCATGATTTAAATCACCTGATGGAATCAGCATGTGCCCTCATTTCATGTATTTGCAATGCAGCCTTCGCACCCCGTGATACTAGCCCCATCGAAAAGTGTCGCTACCGCAAGTCCAACGAGTAGTGCTAGTTCTTTGGAACAGTCTTGAACTGAATCAAAGACAGCAATTTACGGCATCTTTTGAGCTTAATTAATTAATTAATTTTCTGTACATTCTACCTCTGAATTGTGTATTCGTGGATTTTTACTTGATTTATCCGGCAGCTGATGATCCATTTCACGATAAAACACGGAGAAAGATACGGCACAAAATACTTCAATGTATTGGCCTCCGCAATTTTCCTATCGTCATAAAATCCGATTTTATTGGACCTCTTCATCGCTGTCATGATAACAATATGAGAGATGAATGAGGCCCGCTCAAATGACCTTGGTGCCAATTCTAACACTGTTGCCAACCGGATTTTCCATTTTACGCAGTTTTTGACGGATATCAATAACATGTAGAGTATATAAACCGTGACATTTTCAAATATGAAAGAATTTGTCTCTACCTTTTCGCCCAAGCACAACCATGAAAACAATACTGATCCAATCTGAATATAAACTAGGATAATTTATATGATATCGTGGATCATAATAATTTTCTTTCCATACTTTGTCACATTTTAGCTTACACTACTCAGAGCCGTCTACTCTAAAAACCAAGGTAACACAAATTTAACTACTCATAGGGCCTCAAAGTATCAACGTAAATAAGAGAAGCTTTTGAATATCTGAGGATCCGTACCCGACGATTTGATACACCCAAATTAAGTCACTGAGTTCGAACCACATACTAAGTACAGTTCCGAATTCGTCACAACCGGCAATACCCGCATATATAGTGACGGAAGCATGAACACACTGGAGGTTCTGTTATCAATATTACCTCCGAGACGACCACATTCAAACAATAATAATTTGTTTTCAGTGTATGGGAAAAGCTGCATGGTGCTTATCGCACTTCTGATTACAGAGGCAAAAATATGGCACTTAAAAGAGTGTAGGATAGCTGGTAGTATCTGAGCTACCTTGGTAAACTTTTATAAAAATAGCTGAAATAATCCATCGAGGTTAGAAACAAGTCAACGTAGAACTAATCAGACAATAATGGGCGCATGAAGTAATACGACATTTTTTAGCACGTAAAATAATACCTTGTATTTTTGTATTTTCCGGTCTCATTCTCACATGTTCGGGGATCGACACTGTGTAAGGAATTGCAACGTCATCTTCACGTAGATTAAAACTAACCAGGAATAGCCTTGAGTGTGCCATTGAATAGTTACAATTTGTACATGAAATAAACCGTGTGCAGCAAGAAGAAAACTTATATGTGACCTATAGATTTGCCACAAAAACTAATTTTTTTCCGAATTTTGACCATGCATTTATATCCATAGTGTAATGAAGTGTGTGATATTCCGTGTTGAAAATGATCGATGTAATGTGTAAATACTTCAGTCTGCGCTGGTTATCATATTTGTAAGAAAATTCACTGAATATCGATGACACTTTTTCAAAACCCCAATCGAGGAAAACCACTTCTTCCGTTACAAAGATCAATATCAAGGGGTTGTATATTCTCTTAGAGTGTGAATCAGAAATAGACAAACAGCGCTATACAGATGAAGATGAACACACAGCCCACTCTAATGCACAACAAAAACCGGTAGCTTGGAGGGCAGAATAACGAAGGAGACGTTTTGAAAAGGCAAGCATTGATAGACTAGATTTAACGTATGCATGAGAATGTTTGCAGTGAGAACGTATGAAAAAAATCGATATACAGTTCACAAGATCATTACGAAGCTGGTGTGTGAGGTCAGTAGAAAAAGTGTAAATGGCATCTGGTAATTATTACTAACTTGGGATATAAATAAGTGAAAGCTATGTTATCGGAGTATGCCACTGGACGATGATGAGGGCTTACGTGATCAGAAAATAAGTTGAAGGTAGTTCACCAACAGATCAAGAAGGAGGAAAAGGGTAGCATGTAGCCTATAAGGTTGGACATATGGTAATACGCGTAGTTACGGAGTAGAGTTTCAGACGTGAAACCTACGAGTTTCTTTTTTACAAAAGGGTAACCAAATTTCCTAATCAAGGAAACTGGATGTCAAGTAACACTACAAAGTACTTAACTGATTCCGAATAGATCAGTTGTTTCAGATTTATTGAAATAGAACTGCCGCTAATTTGTGAACTGAAATTGACTAGAGCAGGCAAAATAAAGCCCTACCGCATTCGATTGTGTTAAGGCCTAAGTAGTAAGTACCAGACTAACCTCAGATTTGAGTAATGTCATTTTGGAGGGTAGAAGAAGCGAAATCGCAAGCAGACGGCTTACTAACTATGACTTCATCTGCGTATGTGATAAGAAGGGTATTCACCATCACACATGTGGAGAAGGTGTACGCATAAAATAAGCAAGAAAATATGGTAAGAGGTCCTGTAGCCATAGTGATTGAACGTCTGGTGGTTGTCAAATAACAATCTGCTAACAAAGAAGGGTGGAATACCAGAATAAAGGAGAACGGATAGCAGTTTGTCTTTGTTGTCTTTTTGTGGAGACAGGCTCCATAACAGAAAACAGGTAAATGCAAGTTTTTCATTTCAAGAGGGAGACAGATGGAGAAAGGGCATGGTATCCCACTCTTCTAACGGGAACCGAAATTCCAATTTGATAAGAAAGCATGCAGCGTGAAAGCTTCAGTGTGAGGAAGGTGATCGAAAGTTTTTTGTATTCTCTTGCTTTCAGTTTCGTACGGACTAATGAAAATCATAAAAGGTTTCCCTTGTCGGGACATTGAATACGAAAAGGACACCGTTCGGACTTTGTCATTGTGATAATGATATCTGATAATATCTCCTCAAAAAATGTGCTCAATTTATGATTGCTTGTGGGTATTCATTTGGCCACTCTCAACTTCAAAGAAGTATCGCACAATGAGAGAACCAAATGTAATGGCCAAATCTCAAACCACAACAGCATGAGCGGGTTTCTAATGCTGAACAAATTCTTCGCTGACTTTGATGAGGAAAAGACAATAACGCTGGTTCGGAAGAGCAACTGGAATTTTGTGGTGCGCAAGTTTCGTTGTCAACTTAATACAAGTAGCTCTCTATTCACGGAAAACAGAACAGCATTCAAACAATAACTAACAAATGCTAATGAAGCAACTATCCGGATTACTTGGACTTTCATTATAGCTGAAAACTTAGTCTCCTTAGCTTTACGCACGATATGGGCTGTACAAGGCTACAGGAAACAGAATAAATTCCTATCGTATAACCGTTTTTTATCGTAAATTCGTGTGATTCTAAACAATGCAGTGAATAGAAATACAAATGCAAATGACTTACAGCCAGGTGAGCAACCAGAAACAACAGTACAGAAGGTTATCCGATAAATCAGGACAGTGCTGTCATAAACGGCCCACTCAACAAGGAGTCAGACGATTCTGTAGCAGTACAGACAGTAAATCAAGAAGCTTTCGAGCTAACATGAAATAAGAGCTTCAGTCACAGGATAAAAAATAATCTATAATAAGAATATACAAAATCGTATTTTCTGAGGCGTCACCAATGTATAAGTACGAACCGTAGCAGTTGACAATGAAGGAAGTGATATGTGTCGACGTAAACGGATGAATCTGGCACTCGACTTGTTTGTGCCACGCATGTGCTCTGTGGCGTGAACTGCTGGGCTGGGTCGGGAGAACGGACCTCCAGTGAGCAGTTTTGTTCATGAGTGAAAGCTCAGCTAATTTTTTGCACAATGGAAATGTACAGTCGTAAGACAACAGAGCCAGGAATACAATAGTAGAATGTTCATGCACTGTTTATCATAAAAACGTAAATGTGAACTGGGTTAGTACATTAGAAACGGAGAATTAGATCATGATTGCTCGGAGTTCATGATGCATGTACACACTACTCACGAGTAGGACAAACGAGAATGTCATCAGAATATCAACTAGAAAAAAGTAATTTAAAGCTACTATCATACTTTTCACTAACTTAACCTAAATTCCATGGACTTAGTGTAGTGCTATCTGAAAATGGCACGGTCGGCATGTGCATTACTTGTAAATGGATGATATTTTGGCAAATCAATCAATCTCAATGTAACTTAAGCATAAATTCGCGGATGGTTTCACACAACTGGACAGTATAACACAGTTGACCGAAAAGTCTCATTCAGTGCTCATCTCCTAAAAGACGTGCCACGGAATTTCGTGAATCTGCTAAGATCATCGTAGTACCGTACTTCTAGCCGCGGGATGGTCTTGGGTGAACTATGCAATCTATTCGAAACAACCGGTGACCTTTGACAAGGAAGTCCTGTTTCACTATTCCTGTTCAACTTTATCGTCGAAGTCCTAAAGCAGAAAGCCGTGCAAAATTTTTAGCATGGGGAATAGGGGTTTGGATAAACCAACAACTAGTGAAAAAGTATGCGGTATGGAGCATGCCTACGATAATCTCTGTTTGTTCCCGTGCGCGAAAAGTGCGCGAAGTGTACTGGGCAGACTGGCAAGAACTGTAGCTCCATTCAGCATGTGCTTTGCATCTTCAAAAGGTAAAGCGGTGTTGCAAGACAAGACGTCAAAGATTCCGAACTTGATGCTCAGTTGGGGGGAACTAACAACTGTTGACAACCTCAGCTACATCGGAAGCGGCGTGATGACAGATAGGAGCACAGTAGTAGAGGTGAACGCGCATATATCCATGGCTCAGGGTGGGGGGGGGGGGTACGCTGAACTGAAGCACTTGTGGCGGCGACCTGATATTTCACTGAATTTGGAAGGTCCCGTGTATTGTGCCGCAGTGCGTTCAGTTTTGTTGTACAGTTGCGAGACTTGGGGTATGCGTGCAAAATATATCCTTCGTCTTCAGGTTTTCGACCATCGATGCTTGCGTAGTATCGCTAAGATTGGATGGAATGACTGAATCAACAATACTTAGGTTAGAAACCGAGTATTGGGTACCAGTTCAGGAAGTTCTTTATCCCAGCTTATCCATCTTGATATCCTTCGCTGATTATAGCACGTGTTACCTATGGTAAATACGCGTCTACCCTACCGTGCCCTATTTTCTGTTCCCCCTCAGGAGGGGAAGAAGTAGGAGCTTCTCTTCCTGTTGAATGGGGCCCAAAAGATCCTTCATTCATTTGGCTGGAGACTCTGTAGGATATGGCTGCTAACCGTGAACTGCGATGATCGTGTTGTCACGTTCTGTCTAGTCATAATTTTTGATCAATGTGTGTTTGGACAGTAAGACTGTGTATTGCATGTGTTGGCTACTAGGGAGTTCATTCATTTTCCCACCCCTGTAGCACTACTTCCTGTCCACCGCGTATAGTCATTCTCTCAACGTGGAACTTGGAGAAAAAGGCCCTGATCAGTGGGGCTCGCCCTGCTGTTTAACGCTTTGTTAAGAAGATGATGATCAGACAGCATTCACAACCGTGTGGTCCACAGCACAGAAGTCATCTAATATCGAAAAAAATTCCCGCACATCTAGATAAAAGTGGAATTCCTCTACATAAATCAAAACATTTTCCGAACTAAAGACGTCATACGCAAGTGATTTTTGGTTCAGTAACTTTTACGAAGAGTGACCTAACATTTTGCCCATCAAGGAGGGCAATATCACTTTAAAAGTAGAATTAAATCCGTATCTCTTTGCTTATCAGTATGCTTGTTTTTGTTGTTTCCAACATCGTTTATAAGATCCTAGGAGAGGTGACAATTTTTAAAAGCACGCTAATCATTAGAATAATAAACCATGTGGATTGTAGCAGATGCAATGTAATGGTTTATCCGTGGAATGTTATGAATAAGGATGAAGTACCGAGAATCGAAAAGAAAGAAACACAGCCAACTCTGAGACATCTAAACCAATTCTGCGGTATAAAGATAACAGATATGTACGTAAACATGTTACACTGTGAATCTGAGGTTTTCACACGAAATCAGACGAATGCAGTATACTTTTATTTCGTGGAATATTCAAGATACATACTGGATCTCACAGCCAACTTCCCATCCCGTAGTTCCACGCTATCAGGTTTCGAATGTTGTGTTTGAAAACAATATATAGAACTTATTTCAAGATACTGTGAAGACAAAATTATCTGGAAAGCCTCCAGAAAATTCAAACATTTTCAGCGGCTAATTGGGCAAATTATGCTACTTCCAGCCTGGAGTATTTGCATTTGTAATTACTGAAGGAGTTTGAGACGAAGAGTTAGGTAGCTCTTACTCCACTATAAATGGGTACTACCGTACCTAAATTGCGCAACATGGTTCACCAAAACAGTATCATAAATTCATCTCCCTAATATGCTTGAGTTTGTTTTGAGTGCTTGAAGGTGTTTGAAAGGAAAATGCATGTTTCTGTTAGTTTATTTGCTTGCGTGAGAATATTTGTGTGTATTTTTATGTGCTTTATTGTGTATGCACCTGCGGCTTTGTCTAGGAATGCATCTGTCTGCTGCGGCGGAATAGAAGATCGTGAAACTGAACTGCTTGTTCCCGTTACTTGTCACAAACATAGAAACTTAGTTGAACAATCGCCTGTCTGACAGTTTCAGCCATTGTTAGAAGGAGCTCAGAAGCATCTCGATTATTCTGACAACTAGTTTGTTGAGAGACAATTAGGGGAAACTTCACAGTTGAAGCACACTGTTTGAATTTCGAATGTGATTCGTCTGAATCCTTTACGTGTCACAATCTGGGACCATGTATTCTATAACAAAATTTTTATTTCACGTGCAAGCTTTGGTATGTTAGTGTGAACTGCTCTCTTTTTCCGAACACAGAAAATCACGGTAACCGCCCTTAGGAGAATAAAACTGTGTAAAAGTGTGTTCTTTAGTGTAAATAATTGTTACACCTGATGATAAGCTAGGAATATGCGAATGATTTATCCATCTTCAAAAAACCTTTGATTTTGAGTTACACAAATGATGCTTTGATGGGAACTAAACAGCCAGCATAAAAAAATCACTCCTAAATAATTTAGATATAAAACATTTCTACATGTATCTCAGGATGATAGCATAGCTCTCGTTAGATAATTCAATAACATTTTCATACCTAGCTAGTTCTCAGCTACATAGCTCACCATATTTTCTATAGACAAACAAACTTACGCATTTAATTACGTATAGAACCTTATAGAATCAACTGGAAAGAGTGTGAACTTTTGCTTAATTGATGTCACCAGCCGATGCCTCGAGGTAACCTAGGTAGAGATTCACCGGCCAGCAACTGGTCACCATGGGCAACTCAATTTTGGAAAGGCGTCATCATCGTGCCTGGAAACACGACGGAACATTCAAACTCCCATCATCACGCGCACATAATTACCAGTGGATTTATTTACTCATTACCAGACACCTTACTCTCCTATTTGTCATTTCTAAGTTCAACAGATGAGTTACTTATCAGGGACCGCATACGTAATTTGATGTGCACCAGCAAAGCTCACTTTGTTTCAGGTCTTCACGATCTCTCACTAACTCTCATCGAAAAATGGGATTCGTCTTTTGCCGTTCAGAAAAAGTGCTTTGTGGACCAATGTTCAGTAGTTGTTTCGTCCCTGACACATTCAGTCTGGGGATCATTGTTCTCATTCCAAAGACCACCAACTCAGCGGCAAATAATAAACGCTTTCGCCCAATAGCCTCAACACCAAACGCGCTGCAAATCACAGGTCATTTTCACCCGCGTACAATCGCGTTCGAAAGTCTCGCACGATCATTTGCAATTTACAGATAGATACACACTGCATGCTGAAACCTCCCGTATGCACACTTTTCCTATATCTGTGAAAGACCTATCAAAGTAAGTCAGGTATTTTTTATTGATTCCTTTTCCACCTTTGACTATATTTCTCAGCCACGTGTCCTCCTCAAGCGATAACACTTTGGATACTTGCAAGAGGGGATTGACTGAACATCAAAACACATTATCAACAGTTTCGCAGTGCTCCAGGATGCCTTTACTTCCTCACTCTTATTTTCCACTAATAAATGAGGTAAGACCACCAACTTCCTGTTCAACGTGCTGCAGTACGAAAGTTACCTCATGGAGTTCCTACCGATCAGTGAAATGTGTCTATTATAAGACACTGGTTCTTCATGTCACGTCGCACATGGAACCCATCAAAATATTCTCCTTTCATAGTATACGAATTATGGCACTTTGCAAGGTGTGTGTACATAACAGAGTTTAACAACAACGTCAAATTTATTTGGCAGCTATGTAAAAAGCTGTCATCCGTGTGGTACACGCCGTTAGATGACACAGACCTAGATCAAATGCTCGTCCGGATAGGTCCTTGTAGTGAACTGCATTCCAGTTTTGTTTGATATTCATTGCTTATCTTGATAATAGGATTTCTCTTGACAGTTGATCGTCGTCGAAATCACGAATGACTTGATTTCATTTTTCCAAAAGTTCACAGGATTCCTAATCGGAAGGGAAATTGAGCCAATTAAAGTGCTCGGGAGAATGAAAATAAAACATTGTTATCGTAATAGCGAGAAAAATATTCACTGAAACTGAATTCACTCAGCTCTACCGTGAAGAAAATCACAGCAGACCTACTGTGGACGTCAAGTTTTGTTCGTTTGTTGGGATTCTTGCCGGTTATTCCACTGTGAGTTGGAGCACAATTTACCAGATTATACACAGAAAAACCACCACAAATACGCATTTCAAAAATAGAAGACCCAGTATATCAAACGAATGAGACGGTTCTGTACGTACCACACTCCAAACACAGTGCCGGAAATTCCTGCCTGTGGCACCATGGGAGAACACTTCCAGGAACTCTTGCTCTTCACTGGAAATAAATAGCGGCAATTTTCACTGTCTATAGTATTAATTGATATGAAGAATTCATTGAACTCCTAACGGAGAAGAGAGTGTATTGTTCTTCTCAGAGGTTTCAAACCTCAGGACTTTTGTTTTTGTGACGGGTTTATTTTTCATGAGTAGTTGATATATGGTGAGCCGTGGAATGTACAGAAAAAATCAATTCATAATAAGACATCCACTCGAAGTTGTATCGCACCGAATTTCAATTTGTCATCAGCCGATATCATTACCTCAGATCGGAATAAAGCAGGTTTAGCTTTGTTAGTGGATTCCAGGTGAAGGCAACTTGGATAGTGGGAAAATGGTCACCGTTCTACCTGAAATGTTCGCCTAATTCAGTGAAATAGACCACCTGGGAAGACTCAGAATAGTGTTTCATGCCATGTTCCACAACAAGTGTTTAAGTACAGTCATGCAAAACCATTTGTGTGTTCTTTATTTACTTCTACACTTGTGACAATATAAATAATTCGAATGTATATTTCATACAATTAAACCCCTGTAGCCTAGATTGAGAATTATTCGAGAACACTTTTCTTGTTGTGAAGATAGAAGTGGATTTGCGACTCGAGCGTCAGTTGGAAAAATTAAACATAGTGGAGCAGCAGACAGAAAATCTTTTTCATAACCAACTTGGTCAACTCTATGAAGATTATACAATGGTAAGTTCTGAAGATATAGACATACCCTGTGATTGCTATTGTGTATCATTATAATATTTACGGTACACTGTCGGTAATTTCAATAAAAATGTGAAATCACATTTAACAAATAAGCTCATATTATCCCAGCAAAACCATCGCACAAGAAGAAGTACAGAATCCTATATTAAAGGGGAACAGAAGCTTGGCTCAGAGACACCGCGAAGATGAGGAAAGTACCGTGCGATCACAGAAAAATAATCGGGTGTTTACGAGATAATGGATGACATTCAGCATTGATTTGAATAGTAGCAGTAAAGTTAATACTTCGAATATCAAACTTGATGCATTCATAGTTGAATTGCTTTATTGTGTTCTGAAAAAGATAGAAATTCACACTAACATTTCAGAATCAACACGTGACATGAAAATTTGTTATAGAATTCAATGTCTTTAATTTTTACGTGTTAACGAATAGGCGATTCAACGAACCATAGTACAAACTTCAATAATCTGCTTCTACCGTGAAGTTTCACCTAGTTCTTCCAAAGCAAACTTGATGTCAGAATGATCGTGATGCTTCTGGGATCCTCCCAACAGTGGCTCAAATTGTCAGACAGATGACTGTTCTACTAACATTCCGCTATTGTGACATGTCACGTGACCAAACCGTTCATTTTCGTGGTTCTCTATTTCTCACGCGTATACAAAGGCGTTCATAGAAAAACGCACACACACATGAAATCACAACACACACAAGTAGACACACTAACAAATATCATAAACTACTCACACCGTCAAGCATTAGAAACGGACTCAATGAAACACATTGATTTATGATGCTCTTTTGGTGAACCACGTGACGTTAACTCGGTGCATCATTACCAAATTTACGTAGAGCATGTGATATTTCATCTCCATTTGTAAATGATCCAAAGCTTAATAGAGCAAGTAATCTTACTTGAAAGGGGAATTAATTTTCGCAGATAGCCACTGGAAAAGCTGAGGTTGCTGAAATTAGAAAGACCGGTATATAACGGACGATTTCTTTCAGTATCGTGTACCAAGTTGTAAATTTTGTTTTTGTTACTTTCGGAACAATAATGAAGCTGATTATTGAGAACTATTGGATGGAACATTGGTTGTGAGGCCATGATACTTCTCAAATTTTTCACGAAAGAAGGATAATTCTTTCGTCTGATTTCGTTTCAGAATCACAGTTAACTTTATAACGTGACAATTGAAATATTTGTCATTTTACTCGTGAAGTAAAGCACAAGATAAGGGATGAACCTTATATTCAAATGATTCTGTGAATGTGCGTTACTTGAGTATCTTCACGTAAGGACGAGCCTATTGGTCCTGTATTTAGAGGGACAGAGGTTTTATATGGGTGAGAAGACAAAGAAGAGAGAGCCTTCAAAGTTCAGCAGTCCGTGGGTGAAAAGGAAGCTGAAGAAAGGAAGTGCGACAACTAAAGACGAAAACTTGTTAAGGATGACTAGCTGCGTGGGTACCTGAGGATCGGGGAATTGTTTAGGTAAGGGAATATTTTAAAGAAGCCCAGAGGAACCAAATCTAATTGGTACCAGTAAACAAGAGACAACGAGACAATCTTTGAAAACAGAAGTCAAAAACATAGATTGCACGATGTATCCTGGATCATTTCGCTGCATCTTTACAAAGTGCATACTGCAGTCGAAGTGATTATTTTTATAGCAAAATAAATGAACGAAATGTTTATAAACAAAGGCAAAATCACATGACGCACACATTCACACATGTCTATCGGATGATCACACAACAATTATCACACCTCATTACCACGGCAATGATAAATTGATTACAAGTTCGCGTTCTTTGCAAAGTTCAGGTTTGTGTGCACGGATCGACAGGGCCTCCATGTATCTTAATAGTTTGGTACTGGTGGTCGAGTAGATCGCTTTGAACGCTTGACTTGCGTTGACGCAATGTTTAGTCTCCATCGATAGGCTACCGACGGCAGATTGGAAATTAAAGAAGGGTCGTCAGTCAGCCGGAATAATTTTCTTTGAATCCCGTTCAAGAATGGAGAGGTAGACAAAGCTCTATCCCACACGTGACTGCTATTTCCAAGAGCTGGTTGGATGTCAGCTTTGCACAGTGGAGGCTGAGCGGGCATGAAGTAGCTTCTGGTGCGGAACAGAGACATTATTTCCCGCGCAGCACGATGGGCCAGTTGAGAGAAAAAAGGGGACTAACAGAGATGAGAAGTTATAGATATGCCAAGAAGATAGAATCCGTGAAATGCAGTACATTTCAATCAAAGGATAAATGAGAGGAAAACGAATGATGTTTCAAAAGCTTGAGAGAACAGTGGTTTTTGCAGAAATAATTGCAACATAGTTGAAGGAGCCCCAAGGTAAGAGGCTTTCAAGGTCAGAGTATAAAAATACGCAAGCTGTTTAGCGGTCAGGATCAACGTTTGTGTTGTCATGGCAGGCAGTGCGGTTAGAAAAAGAGGAATGAAGAGTAGATTCATCGGAAAAGGAATGGATTGGGTTAGGATTGGTGGACAGGAGATCGGTAATAAATGAAAGAAAGTGGATGTGCGAACGTACTGAACCTAGAGGAAAGCCAGCATTCACAGGGAATGGTTGGGACCCTGCCCATCAACTCGGACGGAGATGATTCGCTTTATGAAAAAACCTGATGTCCACCATACGAGAGTGGAGGACAACACGAACGAGGACAGTTTTGCCAGAAGACCTACGTGTCATACTCGGTCAAAGTCTTGGACATGTCGAGCTAGACCGTGTGTGTTTCTCCGTGGTTATCGCGTGGAGTGTACCAGGAGAGTGAGACAAGAGTCGGGATATCATCGGTGGAACGACGAGGTCAGAATCCGCCCTGGAGATCACTCAGCAGTCTTTCGCGGTCGAGAAAAACACTCCGTTGTTCGGGGATGACAGTTTCGAAAACTTTCGAAATGGAAGTTTTGAAGCAATTTGAGCGATAGGTATTCAGGTCCAAAAGAGGACCGCCTTTGGAATAAGGGGAAAACCGCGGCGGTTTCCAGGAGAGTGGAAAAGAAGGAAGTTGGAAAAAGCAGCAGAGAAGACAACGTAAGAGAGCGGCCAGTTCAAAGGCACACACATTAATGGCTGTAGGTGGTATACTGTCTGAACCGGATGGTTTCCATGGGTCCAGAAAAGGCATCTCTTGGGGGATCTTTCTGATGATAATATGAGGTAGTGAATGGGAAAAAGAGAGAAGAAAGGGAATCGGAGGATTAGGATAAGCAGGCAGGGTGGGGTTTGAGACAAGCCGAGAATCAAATACCTTAGCTTTCTCGTGAGGTTCACGAAGAAAGTCACCAGAGGAGTTATATATGGGAGGGAAATTGGAAACGGCAAATGTTTCGGGGGACTGTAATTGCAAGGGATTGAAGTTTTTGGCTACCGGTGGTTGGAGAGAGTAAGATTTTGGCTTTCCGTCTCATGAAGCCTTCTTTTTGCTGTGTGTGGTGAGTGCACACTTGTTTATGGCTTGCAGGAAGCGGCGGTGGGAGTCAGGCGTGAACAAGTGGCGCCAGCCGCGAAATGTTGCATGCCTCAAGCGTATAGCACGATCACATGCGTGGTTGAACCACTCAGGAGATTCGGGTTTGCTGGGTTTGGAAAAGGGAGGAATAGGAAGTTGCATACTTCGGAGAACAAAGTCGGTGAAGACAGAAACTGATAAGGAAACGTCTGAAATTAAGCGGAAATCATTCCAAGCATAGGTAGATAGTTGGTTGAATTTAAGTGCCAAATAGTGCATCTTGGGGTGAATGATGGATGGGAGTGAGTTTGTTTGATAAAACAGGAAATAATGCAGTAGTCGATAAGCTAAGTGGAGAAAGCGCGGAGAGGCTTGAGAAGAGAGAAGAAACAGGAGTGAGAACACGATCAGGAGTATGGGCACAAAGGCCATCTCGATTGGGGATGCGTGTGAGGAGGTCAGTAAGTTGTCACAGACTGTCCACCACAGCAAAATGTTTGCGCCGCGGAGCCGAAGAATCCGGTGAGTGAATCAATCATTCTCGACGGTGAACATCAAAATCTCTGAGATGGAGATGACATTTTTGAACCGTGACAAACAAGTACTCAAGGCTCAAAAATATTGAGTCGAAGATCGCTTTTGTGGGTGAACTGTGGACAACAAAAGTAATGATCTAAATAGGAATGTCTGAGCTACAGCAACATCAACAGAAATGTGCGACTGTATAATCCAAAACTATGCAGTCTGGATGTTGCGACTGACTGGTGAAGGGAGGTAAGAGCACCAGTTTTGGGTGAAAACGAGTGAATGTCTTGGTTTGGGAATTGAAGGCTGGTGGTGTCTCAGGAAGAAAAGGTTTGAGTTTCGGTCAAAACTAGTGGGAGAGGGAAAAAAGATTAAAGAAACTACTGTACACAATAAATACTGTGACTCAATCCGCTAAAATTAGTGGGAGTGATGATTTCGTGCTTGATCTTGGTGTGAGCAAGAGAGCGAGTGCGTGCGTCATTCTGAAATGTCATGATTCATAATGTGCCAAGGATATCGGCAACCATGATCCTACGAATTGAGATGGTGACCTACGTGAGAGGACAATAGATCAGACGTGGTAGAGAATGGAACGACGGCCGACAGCAGAATTAATTCAGGTGCTCTTGAATTGGCTATTTCGTTCAATTTGCTTCCTTTTACTTCACTCTTGCTCATGACATTCCGACTACAAAATTTGTTATTATATCTGCCGTGGTCTACGTAGTTCAATATTCTCATGTTTAGCGTGCTCCCATAATGTGACACTTCTCTCGATTCGTAAAACGAGGTTGGAAACAAAAACCACAAGCATGCTGATAAAATGAGAGCTCTGAGGTTTAATTCTTCTTTCAAAATGAGTTTGTCTTCTTCGGTGAGTTAAATATTCGGTTGCCCGAAGAACTAATATGTAACTGCTGCGGAAGTCCATAAAGTTTGCAGAAGAACTCTGCTTTCATTCGGGTAGACGGTAATTCATTATCGTATTAGATGGGTTTATTGCTGTCAGCCAACATGGCTAACATGGTTTCGATTGGGCATAGGAGTCTGGGAATAGCACTTGTGTATCGGTGTAGAATTCGGATACTCTGAATAGTTGAGGATAGGGAAAGGATGAATTAGTATACAATAGCTGACTTCGTTAGTTATGTTGTTGGTCAAACAGTTTTGAACATGTCTTCTTACCTGTTTCGTGTATGTGAAAAGCCTCTATGCACGTCCTTTCCAGCGAGAAGTAAAAAAGGGTTCAGAACACAAGGTGCAGGCGAGCGTATGTTTTCGGTGATTTCATTCTCAAGCCATTACAATCACATTCATATGAAAACGAATTATTAGGAAGAGTTGGAAAAATTTCACTAAGTCAGTAAGGAGAATTAAGGGTGACGAGGGACGGAAACCCGTGTGAATGACCAGATTATGTACCCGGTGAGAATTAGCTCATGTCAAAGCTGCGCCCGGCCGTGTAACACAGTTGTAATGACTGTGGGAGTTGTAGTGCTTGGACTGATTTTCGCTGCTTTCACAGCTCAGGCTTCGAGAAGCCAATGATAATTGCCTCGGCAGTTGCTAGTTTCCGGGGGCTTATTGCTCCGCAGACTAAAATAGGATTGCTTTTAGTACTGGATGCATTAAGTCAAACGGAAAGTGAATTTTTTGAAATAATCCGAATTTCACAGGTTGGTCTGGACGGGATTCGAAACCAAGCAAGATTGCATCTGAAACTTTAGTCTTATGTGTGCTAGTCCAGATGGGTTAACAGTCCACGCCGAAGGGCTTCTGACTTTTCATATGGATCCCACAGTTAACCTCCGAAAACAGCAGTACATGGAATCCGTCATAATAAGCCAGCTTGTAATTAGGTTTTCGCATGCGCAAATTCAAATGCCTTTTGGAGTTGTCTCGTAGCTGGGGTGGTACTAGATCCTATGTGGTACCCATTCACGGCTTTGAATCCAACCGTGGTCAAAGACCTTCACCATTTGGGTCAATTCAAATGTTGCCAAATCTGTCAAACTCCAGTATATACCGGAGAATAATTTAACATAATTTGTGATTAATAAACCCAGCACAGGATTGACACTTCTGAGGATCTAGCGATTGTTTGTTATTACAGAAGAAAGTAGTCAATATATGACACCTTGAATAAAACTGTGTACAGTACCATGATAAACCTTTATCTGTGTGAATAGCTAAATTTGTTAGGAATTCATTTCAGGGTCAAAGGGTGATCCACTGTTGGTCAAAGCTGTCGTTACGATCCCTTGTTGTTTGCATATAGCGTTCCCGGTAGCGTATCAACCCTCGTATGTTTAAATTTTATATATACTAATGAAAATGATAGTTGTTTTTGGATTTCCAATTTCCATATGTCCTAAAAGAAAAGTACTTCGGAGTGTTCTTTGAGATGCCGACGAACATTACAGAGATTTGGTAATTAAAGGTCCATTAGTTCTTTTTATGACTGCAAGATAACGGTATGGAGCTACCAACCTAATCCGAAGGCACTGTCAGTGGTTTGTCCATCAGAAAGAACCCACTTATTTTAAAGAAACTGGTCATGTTGGTCAATTTTACAGAGCTTTCGAAGGAACCCCCAAGACAAAGATCAGCTTTTGCAGGATTCACTCGTTAGTGGAATGCAAATCGAGCTACTGATATCGTTTGCAGTAACCTATACAGAAAAGCGAACCTCCGGGATGAATACACTGCTGGGGTGCTCAACCTATTTGCAATCCAAGTAAATCTCGCAAAACTGTGAATAGCAAAACAATTATTGCCTACTGAAAAGACTTTAAAATGGCAACACGTTTACCTGTTCGGGATGGGTTGGAGTCAATCAATAATCCGCATTTATAATTCGCTTCCTATATTGCGGATGATACTAGAACCGATCTAGGCGACTGGAGAGTTATCAACATTTTCTTTCGATCGGAATTCTGAAAAACATAGCTTTTACGCGTCCAAATGAGTGCTCGTACTGGAAACTCGTGTATGGTCTGACATTTTTAGGAAGTGTAGTTGAAAGTTCGCATCGGTCACTGAAAGCACAGTCATCATTGCCGCAGAGATACAGCTGAATGTAGCTTCCCCCCCGGGTATATTTACACTTTCTCCAAAATGATCTTCCGTCGACCGTAAGCCTGTAAAATTACCATGGCATATATTAAGCCATTTCTTTATTGCAAAATTTGCAGAACAGAATAATAACAGTGTATCAGCGAATTTACAGTCAGGGTTACAACATTAAATGAATAACGAAATTTGGCGCAATCAATAGAAGTGCGAGCGAGATCATGTAAGAAGTACCTCCAGATCGGCGGAAAGATCACGGACAAAGTGGTTTTTCTGATGATCCCTCAGGTCGATAGTACGTTGTTTAAAGTGGAATATGGTACATGAATATGACTTTTGTTACCATGTTTAGCCTATCTGCCTCGCCGGAATTGTTTGATTCTAGAGCAACCTCCAAAATTGTCTATTATGTTGACCGCAACGTCAGCAATTCTATTTCCTCCCCAAAAAACTCCATATTACTGACATTACTATTTCCTGTGTACCAAGCCATATGCTCTTACCATTTTGAACACTGCGAATTTTCCGTCATAAAAGTTCGACTATGTTTATGGCGAAGAGGGACGATTATACAGTTATGAAAATACTCAAGCCTTTTCCCGTTTACAAGTGTGACTTGCATTACCCATCATGATGTCGTTTTCTAAGATTTTGTTTACTCTAAAGACGTAGGATATATAATGGCCTTCACAATAGAAATCTGATTTAAAAATTGCTTCGGTAAAGGTTGCCATCAGTAACCGAACTGTTGGTTAGTCGCATTGTTTTCAGCGGCACCGCCGTGTTGTTGTAACTTTGTTTTGTTTTCTTCGCCGATTTGAAAAGACGAATAATTTTCCATAGAATAAATCTCCAAATGTAATGAGAAGAATGTGATAATGGATGGAAGTACAAATGACACGAAACTATGGTTGGACAGTGACATGCTTTTTGGACTCTAGAACGCTCTTTCTAAGGAAGACTATAGTTCAGTAAACGCTGTACTAGCAAAATTTATTCCTAAGGTGATTTTCTAGACCACTCGTCTTCTTTAGACTCATTCCATCGTGTCTGATTTTCGCAAAGTGTGGGCTTTTGATTGACCAACATCGTTATTGGTAGATCATGTGGTAACCAATCGCAGCAAGCTCTTGTTTTACTTGTAATATCAACCGCGGACTGAACAAGATGTGCTGCCAGAATTTCGTGAGATGATCGAGGTCCTTTGCCACCGAAGTAGGTCATGTCAATGGAAACACGACACACTGATGACCACAATATTCTCGACTCCGAAATTTAGTCGGGCTTTCTTTTGAGGTAGCATACTCTGTGTTCTGATAGTTCAGCAGTAAACATTCCCCTACCACAAAATAGAAGATTGAGTCACAAACAAAGATGGAGTTCCTCCAGTTAATTCTAGAAGGAACAGCGGGTAATAATTCTGTCATTCCAAGATTGACGATTAGTTCGACTGATTTGTTGGTGAATAAATTCCAACTGGTAGTTTGAAACGGGTTTAGATCCCTCTGGTACTTATTCACGTTAATCAAGAAATCGAGGGAAACCAATTCAATTATACCAAAATCTGCACTTTGTGGGTTAGACTTTATTTTTCGTACAAGGAGGCTCTCCATGAAATGTTTGCAACCAACGATCATGTTCTTCTCTTGTGGATCCAAAAATAAGCACTTCTTCCTATTATGCCATCATTCAAGTGATACTACCCATCACTCTGTCAGTTGCAGTCTAGAATAAATCGGACGAAACATGCAGTTCGAATGGTAAGAAGTTTTATTGTAAAATGCTCTTCAAATTGTGTATTGCTGCTAGTGGTTTGAAGTCCGGATTCAGTGGAACATGCAAAAATGCATCATCTAAAACTTTGTTAGAAAAATACTTGCTGCTTAGCAAGCATTTCTGTCACATTTCTGTCCGGTTCTCCAAAAGGTGAAGCTAAATACCTTCTAGGTGACAGAGTTTTCGACTTTCATTCTATCAGTAATACCACCTGCCTAGGTGGTAAAGCACAGACAATTCAACGCGCCTTAAACCGTTTGATGACTGAGGCATCTGGATACGGTATGCACTTCGTAGGTTCCAAGTGAAACTTTACTTTTGTAAGACTGGAAAGTGATTCTACATTCTGCCGCCTAATTAGAGGTTTGATGCAAGCACAAAAGTGTCTTCAGCTGAATCGTAT
The DNA here is from genome assembly GCA_948099385.1 of Fasciola hepatica. NCBI lineage: Eukaryota > Metazoa > Platyhelminthes > Trematoda > Plagiorchiida > Fasciolidae > Fasciola > Fasciola hepatica. The sequence continues at coordinate 1,575,508 of CANUEZ040000217.1, read as the reverse complement.
GGATTATATGGAAATATTTTTGCTGAAATGGGGTAAAGAGAGTACGATCGTCAGTCTATATCCTATGAGGAGCTTTACGCTTGAATAGAGGTGCTGACATACTATAAGAGATGGAAGATACGTCGATGACACTTTGATCATCATCGACAAAAAAGACAGGTAGAATTCATCCTAGAAGAATTAAACAAACTACATCCCAACATCCATTTCATTACGGAAACCATGAAAAACAACGACTTAAACTTTCTGGATATCAAACTAACTGGTAAACCCGATGGGTCAACCTCAAGGTCAGTCAACCTCGAAAAAAAGTGTGCAGGTCAGTACTTACTTTTGGCAGGCTATGCGCCCATTTCCTACAAGCACCATCTAGTTCCCACACTTTACAACCAAACAAGACGGATACGTAGGAATGACGCAGTTGCTGATAGATTCAGTCTGATCCGAACAGCGCTGCAAAACAACGGATAACCAGATGCATTTATGGACAGACAGAGCATTACAAGGCCTGCGAAATCAATTACAACATCAGTACCACGAATGGAGGTCAGAATGTGCCTTCCATTCAAGGATGATGATCTCACCCAAATGCTGGAAAGACGACTAAAGTCAACTGTATCACGAGCGTATTATGCAACAAGCAATACTTAGATTATTGCAGGAGAAGCAAAGAGGTGATAGGGTGGAAGGCAGTAGTAAGTACATTTTAGGAGGAGATAAAGTGGAGTGCCAAGTGATTTGAGTATCAGGGCATAAAATGTATCCTTTCTACTATCCGGAATGACTGAGTCGACATCGGAAGACCTGATGGACTTATTCGCTGATTGTTTATGGAGACTAGTTAACAAATTCATTGAAGCCACCCGGTAGAACAGGCATAACCTTGGTCTTACATCCCCACTTGGAATACAGCTGGATTAGCACACAATAAAAGGAAGTAAATACAAAGATAGATTATTTGATCAAATGCTTCTATCTGTCAGGATCAGTAAGAGTTTGGATCCGTGTGCACAGCTGAATTCATCATTGCATTCAAAGGAACAAGCCCCAACTACTATACATTTCTGGTCCGATGAATACACGAACTGAAGCGACGGCTTTCAGAGTTCAACCCGAACGACGGTAGACCAACTCGTCGGGGTAGGACACATAAAGCTGTAGTGAAAAGACAGACTTTGTGTGAACCCACTCACGCACACAAAAGGACTGTCCGTGTACGTTTATAGGACCAGAGACTAAGGAGCAATACGCGTACGAAGTAAACTAGCATCCATGGCGCAGCCGGAATGAGAAAAAAATTCGAAAATATAAAACATCTGAAATAAAGCAATCGTGTATGGTACAAAAGTCAGTTCACCGTCTACAACACTACCCTCCAGAATATAGATCTATTGGGTGAAGATACTCAGAAAAACCACGGTATTTGAAAATGAACAGGCTCAACTATCTTGCGGCCAGAACGGGTTGTCAGCGGTGGACGTGTCTGAGTCTTCCGGAAAATATTCGGATCACATGAAACATGAAGATCGATAGCAATAAGGATAGAGTACGGAGTTTCCGTGGAGGGAACTGCGACCATGCAGCCCGAATCGGGGTTTACTACTTTCAGGTGATCAGCTCTGACAATATTGGATATCACGGACTTATCAATGCGAGAAATATTTATCCTTATGGGAAATCACAAGAAAAGGGAATAGAGTATGCCGGATGCAGTGGGGGTTTAATAGCTTCAAGAAAAGGAAACCAAGACGGCATAGTGTTGAGTCTTTGGGAGGCAAAGTATGACGAAAGTATAGTCAAGTTGGGAGAGAAAGGAGTGATGCCACCTATAAGTGTAATTGGCCGTCAAAGTTAGGGGGTTAGAATATGTGGACTTCGTCCAAAAACTTAGTTCTTTTGACGGAATTTGTCGGAGACAGAACTGTATAGGGAAAGCCAACGTATTTATTTAGGGAAGCGCATACATACAACGTGGTTAGCGGAAGGACGACCGTCCACTTCACTAAAATAGAGCTGGAGGTTAGTGAATTCTTTAGTAATCTATGTAATCGCTCCACTAGTCCGTTGGATAAACGATGACAGATAGTCGAGTGAATATGTTGGAATCCAACTGAAAAAGTGAAATCACGGAAAAGTTGGGATTGAAATTATGTACCTTTACCCGCGGTGATCATGGATAATACACCAAACATAGAAATCCTATATTGTAAACGCGTTTTTGAAATTTATTCATCTAATATGTCAGCTATGGGGACAGCCATAGGCTACGGTCATAAAACGACCCACGCATAGGGTGAGAAAACGGTATCACTCGACCAATGGTAACGGGCATAAATATCTATATGGACATGAGAATAACGGGCATTGCTTGTGGGTATTTCGGCGGGGGAGGAAAGTACATACCGATGAATCTGGCTCCGTCAACAAGGTATACATATTCTTGTTCAAACACAAATATCACCGTTCATATTCGGTCTCACATTGGTCACAAGTGTATCATTTCCATCAGGATGGGGCAGGTCTTTGAATACCAGGAAGGACTATGAGCGATAGGAAGTGCAATTATAAATTGAGTCGGTAATCATTATTCTCTGAACTGAAAGATATCATTTGAATGGATTGCTGACAGTAAATCAAAGAATATGGTTGTTCACTAGGCTGATATCCAAGCAGCTCAAAGACTACTATGATAAAACAGACTGGCGAACAGGTTCGCTTTCAGTGACTCATGCTCATGCTGTTACATCACAATATATTACGACAGGTTGAGGAATTGGACCAGTTAGATAGGTCGCGACTGACAGAGATTAATGGTGGCATAAAAAAAGAAAGAAGACAATTATAATCCAGGCTTTATTCGAGACCGGATTTGGATTATTTCTCATGTATTATGTCAGTACTCATCTGGTCTATGGCCTGTTGTAGGGTGGAGGGAGGGCCAAGGGAAGCTTGATAATACACACAAATTGTTTTTGGGCACACAAAGGGGGTTGTGCAGGCAGAAGCCGACAAACTCCGCTGTCCGGGATGAGACAATTTGCTTGTGTTGACTGTCGACCCCGGTTCTTATACAGAGCACGAAAAGCCTCAGACACACCTGTATGATTGGACTGAGCTAAGTGTGAAATGACTGCACTATTTAGTGATTTAATTGATCTAGTGTTCAGCCAGACAAAGTGATGGTCGCAGATACGTTCAGACAAGTGCCTGGTCATGCGGCCGATGTACGTTGTTTCACAAAAACAAGAGAGTGAGTACACAAAAAATAGGGCTGCAGAATCGGGTATTTTGCCTTTGAACCGCAAAATCACTACTGGTCTGGGTTGGAACAACATCCGCGGATTAACTGCGTAAAATGTTTTGCTGATGACGCCTGACAATCTTCTCTGAACAATCTCTGCCATTGCGTCGCTTTTGAATGACAGTTACGTATACTGGCTTCCTTCACACCATGGAACCTCTTGGAGTTTACCGCTCTATCTATATCACCTCATTAACAAGGCGGTCCGGGTATCTATTCTGAGGAATTCAAATCATCGCGCCACTGGCTGAGTGGTTTTCACAAGCGATATACAACAGAAAAACCTGGTGCACAGAAGCACCTTCAAGAAAGTGGGTTGACTTATTGCTCTCCCTTGTTTTACGAGGTGAGCAGCGAAGCCTACCAGTACGGGATTTAGGCAGAACCCAGCACGCAAAAACACGAGAACTTCCTTGTAGAGATAAAAATAGATCAAATAATAATTCCAGCAGAAATGACTTCATACCTCCAGACTGTTTATATTGCATTAGCCGAGCCATTTAAGGATCAATTGTTCACAAACATAAAAAAACAATGAAAATTGAAAGGAGCGAATTTTGGGTGGGAACTTAGTGAAGCATAGTTTATGGGGGGTAGTGACGTCAGTGAAGAATTGTATCAGCCTGAAGATGAGTTCAAACGTGTAAAAATACGAACAAAAATTATTGTAGATGAAATTAAATGATCACTACTTAGCTCTAGGCAGTTTTTTTGTGTCAAGGGCTGTCGGTTTTTTGCTTGCTTGCTTTAGGACAATTAAGTTCCGCCACCGGAAAAACACTTTAGACTGCTGTGTTCGCAGAGAGTCGAACCATATTTCCCCTGGATAGTCTGGTGCACGGTGTCACTCTTACGCAAAAGTGAACTAAATTGTTTCATTGCAAGCCGTCCTTCCCTTATCCCGCTAAAGTTTACTGTCTTTTGGCAACCGTCAAAACTTTGAACTGTTACCTGTTCCCTATACAATTAGCGGGGTTTGCGGTATTTTCCTTAGTTTAAGAGCCAAATGCTACAGTTTAGGAGCATTAGGCAGTAGACTGGGGGCCACCCATCACAAACGAATGAATTCCATACGGAGATCAAATTTGTACAGTGTATTTTACGAAAGAAAAGAAACTGTAAATCATAAAGGTCTTCGGATGGTTGGGTAAATGTGAGATGGGGCCTACCGCAAAGAGCACATGCAGTTGCTGTGATATCGTGAATTGATTTACGGTAGATTTCTTGTACTAAACGAAACCCGTACATCCTGACAGGCTGTACTTCTGGTTTCCCTCTGAGCTTTTCATTGCTCTCTTCCAATTGAACTTTTACCGAACTTTTTAAACAAGCAAATACCTCCTCAGTGGGGTTTAAAAATGGATCGTAAGGAGGAAAAAAATGGGAAGAACATTTACTGGTCAAGCGTGATTTGGATGCCTGTCGACGTAATGAAGCATCATAGAAATGAACAATACATCAGTATTGGGCTGCTTAGTGTTTGCCTGAGCAAAGTACTTTTCTAAGAATCCCTAGAACATAGGGTTGTTTTTTTTTCACGCGACATCTATAATGTAGCATCTAAAGGGTCAAAATGTATGTAAGAATATTCAATTTAGCCCTCTTGTTTGACAGATCGTCCGATCGACCGAGGGCACCAAATGTCACATTGGGCTTCTTCTACGTAAAGTTGGAAGGAAGAGTTTCCTGAGGCTTGAAACCCTTCTTTTTCGGGCGGGGTTTATCTTGGTCTCAATCCTGTTGCGCTCAATAGGTTGAACTGTAAGTTTTTTCGTGTCCTAGACAAGGTTATCAAGGAGACCATGGATAGATGTGGCACTAATAGCCGATCTGGAACTTTCAGACTGTTACTGTTTCATTCCGATGGTTTTAGTCCAAAATATTGTTTAACTTACCATTATATTGTCCAAAATTTTCCTTTTCTTGAGACCTCGTTTCAACCTATTTTCCTAATCTCATTTTGCGATGTCATAGCATGTTTTATTTTAATCCCAAACTGCGGAGATTACAGCTTTGAACCCTCACCATTACTGACATATTGTACAATGCCCATGTGATATTCACTGATGACAGTTTATCTGTTGCGTATACTACTTTCTTTTTTGCGTTAAAATCAGAAACACTATGGGTAGTACCTGGTAATCCGGAGTACTAAAAAGTAGCCAAAACACTGCCAGCAACATACCAATGAATACTCATTTACAGAATGCTTCACTACCGGGTACCAGAGACCGCGGCCAACATTTCTAAAAGAGATGGAGTATAAGGAAAATCAGGTCCGAATTAAAGAACTAGAAACACGTTCCATTATCCCAGATAATAACATGACGAAATTCGAATGAACGTTAAATTGTGTAGGTGCATAAAGGTTCATTTTTACACCCAAAATCTAAGACATTCCCTGAAAGTAATCCTTAGTGTGATTTTGGAGGATCGGTCTTACTTTCGGGGAAACAGAGTAACTTAATGTAGCGTGACATACTAATATGATAAAATGTCATACCGCATTCTCATGTCTGCACTCAAACCTTATTGATTAGTACGCTACGTTTCATTGTATTAATTTAGTCACCATCTGTTTTCTGGGTTTATCTGATGAGATCAAGTGACTTGTAGATCTGGAGCGTTTTGCCCAGAAAGTCGTTTTGTTTGCAACCATACTAGTACAGATCAGCCTCTCCTCAAAAAGCTATGTTTTGTCCCTCTAGGGTTTACCAACAAAGGCCAGACATTCCTTTCACCCTCTGGGTCCTTATTGTAAAAAGCAATGGACTCCACAGTAGATGCATGTTTTTGATGAATTTGGGTGAAATGCAATCAAGTATCATTCAAACAAATCCAAGTATTTCTATCCATTTAAAAATGCAAGAAAGCTGTCAGAAGGTTTCTGTTAGTATCAATCTGAAGCACAGGTAATAAATTCCAATAAGGTAACGCAAATTTGGTGGAAAGCTTGTTGTTTGGAAGTACTAGCATCCTAAAATTTCGACGGATTTTGACCCGGAAAGTGCTGATCACATTTCACTGACAGGCAGTTCTATTTAACATTTTAGAAGAAATATTATTATTTACGATGCTTCTTTTAAAAACGAATTGCACAGTCATTATTAGCAACCATATTCACAGATCTTTTGAAGAGGGCTGGAAGAGTCCTTTGGTGAATAGGGAATCCGAAGTACGCTGCGCTTGATTTCAGATATTGCTAATAGATTCTTTAGTCGGAAAAGGTATCACGACTAACTGGAAACTACCAGTACCACAAAGGAACCCGCAGCGAGAGAGGAACTGAGACTCAGGAAAGTAGGGTTAACATTTTACAAAGATGACCTTTTGATCACCACCTGTCAAACAGCTACACCGTTTTACTAATATTTGTATTCATGACAGACGATTGAACTGAAGGACGGTTTCAACCCTCTGTTTACGATTGGTTATTTACAAGGTCGTTTCATTCCCCGAGTAGGCCATTTTTGTGATCGTTTTGCGTGGTAGATTCGTGCCATGTTGAATAGTTTTCGTCTGTGGTGTTCATTTACCGGATTCGGACGTGACGCTTGCAGTTTCATGCATTGCCGATAAAGGTGATCGGAAAGTACCAGTCGGACAATGAGGTATAGCTCTCGAAACCCACCAAAGTCGACAGGATTTGGTGGTGCATGACAGTATCGTTTTCCGGCTAATTACAACAACTAGCCTAATAAAGTCATGATACATATCGTCGGTTTGTTGGTGCCTATATTCGGTCAAGGGGGAGAAGAACCTTCCCCAAAAGTCTTCCATTCAAATTTGTGGTATTTTGCTGGCACCTCGCCCGTGGATGACCCATTACAGTTAGCAGACGACCCAAAAATTTCCTGTTCAAAATCATTAAAAAAGCAAATCGACGGCCTAGGAAGTTTTTGACAAAACGGAACGAGAATAACCAGTCAGCTGACAGCAGTTTTCCATGAAATCAGTTAATGAGGTTTGTAATTAAAAAATACCGTTCAGATGACCCGGCCACAGAAAATGTTTCGAACTAATGCTCTTCACACAATGTTTCGACTGCGGTCTTCTGACATCCTTTACAGAAAGTTTGTTTAGGGGGTTAATAAAACGAAATAGTGCTTACTTTGAGAACTCTTTTATGTGGTGGGTGGCATAGAAAAACAGATAAATAATATTTCATGGATGTTGTATAGTGGTCCAACCCATAAACATGAACTGTGTTCCGGAATGTAGAAACGTTCTGCATGGTGCGACTGAATTGGAAGTGAATGACGGGGTTAACCATTATGATAACACAGTTACGAAGACAAATGACGATTCACGCGTACTCGTTTCAATTTCGGATCAAAGTTCGCGCTCTGCGCATATTTACAGTAAAAGTTGGAGATCTAAGGAAAGTAATTGTTTTATTTAGCCTTTTCACAGCTCTTCAACAGTTCAAAATGCAGTTTGAAATAATTTCGGTTTTTCAACACACCAGTTCAGAAATGATAGCGTGGTTTCTTTTTCAATACGCCTTAAATTCGGTCTCAAGAATAAAACCTAATCTAACTGTGTGTACTGGGTTGTCTTCCCGTTATTTGTTGACTTGCAGACATACACACACCCAGTTTCACATCAGTGAACACAAGCTCGCTTTACCACGTACATTTCACGAAAAAGTTATAAAACTATGACAATAAGATACTTGAAGTTATAGACAAACCGACAGCAAGCCCACGAAATGTCAATGCAGTATCAAGTGGAATAGTTCAAAAGGGAGTTGTGTATGACTAATCAGCTATATGAAATAAGAGCGTTCGCATTGGGGAACATTCATTCGGGTAGTGAATGACAAATGCGCTAGCATGTCTACGAGGAAATCGCGTGATCAGACGGGAACTCTAAAGGTTGCTCATTCACAAGGACAAAGCAAGCGGTGGGGTCCAATAAAGTAACCCAGACACCCATGAGAAAATAATAGAACGGGTTGCGTGAGAGGGTGAATGTTGATGAGGGTCTGAAAGCAACAATGTCGACGCAGCTGTCTTGGAAACCAGTGGGTCCGTGCAAGGAGGGACACGACACGAAAGAACGTTTACTTAAGCGATAATATCTATTAGGACCCAGGCTAACAAACGGTGAATTCAAATTGTTTTGCGGATCAGTGCCTATCTATAAAAGGGTGGGTAGAATATCCTTTTGGCCGAGGATAAAGAGGATTGCTTAACTAATAAGACACCGGCTTATCGGGGTACTAACCGGCAGAAGTCGTTCCTGAAAGATTCAATGAAATGTCTGAAACTAGAAAATTAGATAACGGCATGATTATATACTGAATCAACGCTTGTGCAGTGAAAATAAATGAATCGAAATAATGCTTTGCCGAAAACAGCATGAGAGTACTAGGTCAAAATCACCATTTGTATTCAAGCAGCAAAAGAATGATTTAAAGGAATGCGGGGAAAGCACGGATACGAGAAGCCGCAAGAGGAAATGTGCACACATTGGGTGGAAGATTAGGGAATAAAAGTTAGTCAGATTCAAAAACGACCGAAAGAAAAGGATTTGATGTTGCAAAGAAAACAGGAAAAAAAATAATTCGGAAGGTGAAGGAAAACTGTATAGCGAATTTATATCAGACTACAAATAGAAATGAAGATTACGATGATATTGAAAATAATGATTAGCAAGAAGAAAACGGTGCTGATGAAGGTGAATAAAAAGTTGTTGGTCATTATTTAAAACGGAAATGTGGATGATGATGATGATGATGATGATTCGCATGGTCATGATGATGTTGATGATGATGGTGTTTACGACGGTTGTGATAGTGGCAACGTCGACGATGGTGATGACGACGTTGATTATGATGACGATGAGAATGATGGTGTCGATGGTGAAAATGAAGTTGTTTCAGATGAGTAATCAGACATTAATAATGGGGATAATGATGTGTTTGATGAACTTCGTTGTTTTAGTTTTACTGTTTTTGATGTAGATGTGATGGTTTCATGGCTGATCCACTCATTCAACCTCTTGATGAGACAACATTTTTCTTTTTTTTGTGAAAATTAGTTCACGTCTGATGAAGTTCAGTTCTCTTACCAACAATGGACTTCAATATGATGCAGATTCTGAAGTCGTTTTTTGTACTTTATGGATGATTTATTTGGCATCTTTGATCAAAACCTTGATAAAAATTGGTTTTGACAGTCCAAAGTTAGATTGTGGTGATTCCCAAAGATGCGGGTTTTTTCAAAAATACTCACCAGTTTTGCGGGAAGTTACCAGATCCTTCGAGTAATGCAAGAATTAGTTGTTTATGATTATCTATGTGTCTTCGGTGCTGCAATGAAGCTTACAGAACAATGGTAAGGGCGTTATCAAAACTTTTTTAAAAGCTGTGAATCACATAATCAATACGTACTGTAGCAGTCAGAGTATTGATCCCGTTGACGGTGTGTAGATCACGGACGTGTAAGCCTGATAAGATAAGTTCTGATAACTTGATTATCAATATTCTGAGGAGGAGAGACTGATGTTCGAGTTATTAGATGAAAGAAACGCATCCTTGTGAAAAAGATAATAACAGGGCAATAAATGTATGGATAATGGGCGAATATAAACTGAGTGTTGGTGAGGATACCATTATTCATCGTCACACAGATGATAGGAATCAAAATATCCACGTTGCTTGTGGACCAGCTTTTTAATGGTCACGTGTTCGATGGTTTGGTAAGAAATATTCAATTTCATGAAGGTTTCATTAGTATCGGCATTTACAAGTTAAAGAGTGTCTGTATTAGATCTTGGTTCATGTTGTTATGAACCCGGTATGGTCCAATTAATAACCATTAGCGATTTTTTTCAGGTCTGGGCAAGTCCAGGAGTTGATTGCTGAAGAAATATGAAATTTTCAAATGTATGGTATCTCAATTCAAAGATCAAAGGAGATAGGAGCCACAATGAGGCCTTTTAACGTGTACTAGCCGTTTAAAAGCGATACGGAAGCCAAAATTATTCAAAACAGTTTATCAGGAGCAATCAATGGAACATTCTGAACAGCGCAAATACAAATCCTGTTCGTTTACAAACCGATCGTTTTCTTTTTGGTTAAGGAATATAATGCCAATTTCTTCAAACATTTTTTGTACATTCAGTTACCTGTTTTTGTAGAAATGGGTAAACTGGTTGCAGAGCTAGGTGCTTTTTCGAAGGCGTTTATGAATACCATCAGGCTTGGCTGAACACGGGAGACAATTACGAGTGATGTGTGCTCACACCTTTTGGAGCCAAACCATTCAGTAGAGATGATAAACGCTTTTCGTTTCAGCTTCAATGTCCACAGCAAGAAATCAAAACATGTCAAGTGTCGCAGCTTAGCCACAGCCGAAGCCGCGGGTATTTGTCTCCACAAACAAATTGTGCAAGCACTTGTACTAACTTGGTCCACTTCTTGTTCTCGAACAGGTGCGAATACCTGAACACTCCACACTGTGAACAATTTCACATGCGCATACCAAAGTGCATGGAAAGACTCGAATCGTCATTCACCTTTCTTATTTATTGAGTCGTATATAGTTTTGTGTATTGGTATGAGTACGAACAACTGAGAAATAGCTCGTTCGCTACACTGTTTATTCTCAATGGGTTCTCCTGGATTTTCGGGATATATTTTAGGCATTATAATTATGTTTCTGTAGATACTGGAGCGGGATGGCGCAGTTGTAACACACACGCCCTCCAGGTGAAAGGGCCCGGGTTTAAACCCCGGGTGTGGCAGAGGATATGCACCACTAATGAGCTCTAACAAAAGCGAAACTCGATCCTGGTGCTTCCAAGTGCTGGTTGGTTGGGCGACCTTAGGTTTGTGCGTGAAAGGTGGAGTCCGAAGAACAGTCAGCTAAACAAAGACAGACCTTATATTTAGTGGAGTCCGTGTATGGCGTAAATTATATTTAGAGGAAAGTAATTATTCGTCTATTAAAAGGCAAATAAAAATATCATTATCTGCGCAGCTTTGGTGACATTTTCCGTTTTTACCTAAGGTTTTCTCAGCAGAAGAATGTTACTTTATTCCGTTTTATTTATTTATCCGTTTTCACTAAGTATTAAAGCTACAATGTGTCAGGACAGACGGTGACACTAATTAAAACTTGTCAGTAGGCAGAGACCAGTGGTGGCGGTAGTGGTTTTGGTGGTCTTCGAGCCCGGAACAGAAGTGTTCAAAGTCCAAAATGATGACGATATCCTGACCACCTCAGTTATGGGACGAGAGACTAGAGTGTATCACCAGTATAAGTAATGTGGTCACTTATGATAAGAAACAGTTAAGGGTTCGTTTTTCCTTCACTGTATTCTTGGTATCACAGTGAGGGTTTTGACAATGTGGATGACTCCAATCCGACAAATCAGTCACAAGTTAGATATAACTCAATTTTCCAAAAAGTTTATTTTAGTAAAGCAAAGTTGATTGGACATGATTTATTCCCTGTCATTTGGCCTCACAGTCACCGCCTCCTCTCTGTTTGGCATCATATATATAATGAGAAACAGCTGATTGCGTCGAATTGAATAAATGAAACTCAATGTGCTCATTATCCCAGGCTACGGTTTTTCCCGTTGTCACTCAGCCTTGTCACATCCCTAAATGGCCGTGTACGATACTACTCAGTTCACAGAAACATAGAGCTGATAATAACAAAGCGATCATTGTAAATACTGATAAAGGTATAACGATGCATGCCATTTCGTACCTAATTCCCAGGAGTCTTCATGAATAGTTTCTCTACACACACCGCTTATGGCTGGGCGCAATTCGGGACTTTAGTTCAGCCAACTCATTTTTTCAAAAGAGCTAGCCACACAAACAGAGGTAAGGTAGTTTGTTCCAACAAACCAATGCGAAACCTGTAAAACAAGATAAATCAATTAGTTTCTTGAACCCAGAACGGCTAGACTGTGTTTCAAGGAACGTCAAACATGGATTCTATGTTGCACGTACTTGCTATTTATTTTCATGTCGAAGTCTACTAACCGCATAGACATGATTGATCCCAATCTGCTCAGATACAAACCCAACTCGAAATACATTTCACTGTCTAAGCACAGATAAGTTAATTAGCATTATCAGCCGGAAATTGTGATCTGAAGACTCCGTAAACTACCCAAAGCATTACTGTCATTCCATTACTTATCCAAACCTATGGAAAAAAACCTTCCGATGGCATGTAACAACATGATTGACTTACAAACAAATGATAAACCGCATTATACTAGCTAAATCTCATAGTTCATGTTTTAATATTCTACTAGGTGTTAATCACGATGCAGGTGGCACTTTTTGCTTCTATGGTCTACTCATTTCGTGAATATCAGTTTTGCGTACGTATCGAGTGGTCATTCAGTTTTTGCTTCTTTCTCAATCCCGATACTAGAAAACTTCAGTGATCTGAAAATGTTATGTGGGAAACCCAAAATGGCTTACAGGTTCCTAGATTTCAAGGTCATCCATAGATCTCGACTTATCAGGCAAACGACTATAGGTTTATGTCTAGGCGTGGCAATTCGTTTACACAATACTAAATAAAGTATCAAAAATATTTGATCATTAGGATGGTGCTTCGAACGAAGAGCAGAGAAATAAAACTGGTGACTCACCAAAATACGCACAGAGTTACTAACGTCAACTCTCAAGAAATCCCATTCAGTTGACAGAGCAAGCCGACATGAACAGGTTTGACGTGTAGTCCAAAATGTAGTTCAAAATACATCAAAACTGACATCCGATCTATTTCATCACAGTACACTCACTGAGGTGGTGTGGGATGACAATGACAGAAAAACGGTAAGACTGGTGACTCACTAGGATTGCGTAACGTATTTACACGTACGAGAAACAACGTTCGGTTGGCTACCGACTCAGTGATAACCCGTTTTTCGTAACTTTGTAAAGCGTTATCCGTTTTGGAACTGTATGATAGAATTACAAAATCACGCTTCAAGGTCGCCAACAAGTTTCCATTGGTATTTTCACGGAATTTAATTTCCAATTTCTCTCATTTACTCATTCACGACAACTAATGGAACATAATTCAAACATACATGTATACTGACTGACTGGTGAAATTTCAACAGCTTCTCAGTTATAGATATCTGCAGACGTGTGTAAGTGGAAACTGGACACACTTGGCAATAAATCAGTTGGATTCTAATTTTGATTTCAACACGACAGTGTCTCAAAGTAAATCTGTTTTGAATTTCCGCTTTAAGTACCACTGTTTAATAAAGATATATTCGATTCTTGCGCTGTTGCAATCCTTATCGAATTATACCAAAAATATATTTTCTGCAGTTGAAATGTGAACAAACGTTTTTGAGAAACACTTGTTTACCGCGAATCGCATATTGCAATGCATTGTTCCCAAAAGATTTCTACTACACATTCAAAATAATATTTTATATGAGTAAGTGTAAAATGACAAGGGGAAGTTTTTTAAACTAAAACTTCACTAACCATTCATCGTCGACATGGTGAAGGGACAAGTAAAACTCTGCCCATAATAATGCATTGATCAGGAAAACCAGAGATCAATCTCATTGATCTGTACAACAAAACTGAATGGGAGTAAAGTACAGCGAATTGTGGAAAGGGCCTCCTGGTTCTGATTCGCAAATATCAGCACAATCGAAAATAAAAATCACTGGTTGCAGAAGTATGTGCTTTTGTCGACTGTTAGTAAATATATCATTTTGACGGGAGATGATTTCCGAAACTTGGACGAATCTACAAATTTGTACAGTTCCAACAGTCAGATATTGACCGGATTTGATCAGAACGTAAGCTTAGCATATAGATGCTTCGTTTACCGACCACTCTTTCCAAACCAAGTATTCCAGAATTGGAGCAAGCGCGTTTAAGTTGAGATTGAACACATTGAACATCTCAGGTGACCGATAAAAAAGTGGTCATTTACCAGAATATCTGCCCTCAGACTGAGTGGTATTCAAACTAATAAACATGGTTCCAGCACGAAGAAATTTCTTTTCGCTTTAGCACTTCAAACATTTATATATATAACACTGGATAAAGGAAAATATATGTGCAGCTATGGATAATAGTGAGTAAGAATGTGTGCACCATACCTGATAATTTGACAAAATACTCCAGCTTGGAGAATCATGTCCGTTGTGTAAAAGACACCAAGTGTAAAATGACAAACCACATATATGGAACAGCTGCTAAGAAGAACAAAGCTGCACATATACTCTTTTATCAAAGTGCAATATACGTTATTGCCAGAAGTGATATATTTGAAATAAATTTCTTTGTGGTACAAGCATGGAACCCTCAGTCAATGGCCTCGATGGACCCGTAGCCCTAACATATACAGAACTAAAATGGGTCACAGCAATATTTGAAATTCCCTCTTGACCCCAAACCGACAATTCAGTCACAAGTTAGATATAACTCAATTTTCCAAAAAGTTTATTTTAGTAAAGCAAAGTTGATTGGACATGATTTATTCCCTGTCATTTGGCCTCACAGTCACCGCCTCCTCTCTGTCTGGCATCATATATATAATGAGAAACAGCTGACTGCGTCGAATTGAATAAATGGAACTCAATGTGCTCATTATCCCAGGCTACGGTTTTTCCCGTTGTCACTCAGCCTTGTCACATCCCTAAATGGCCGTGTACGATACTACTCAGTTCACAGAAACATAGAGCTGATAATAACAAAGCGATCATTGTAAATACTGATAAAGGCATAACGGCCAGTCCACTTGGCATTTGTTGAAAACTGCCTGGAGGAAAATCAACAGGTGGTTTGGGAGATAATTTGACCACTATCGACATAGTCTTCTTGATCATCTCCTACTCGCTCTTTATGATCCAAACCGCTCCTTACCCTTTCTAGGTCTATTGAGCTTGAGTCACTTCACATTTTGCTCCGCGTGCCTAGTAGATGCACTGTCATTAGACGCGATTGATTGTGAACGCGATTCTATAGGTGAGAAATATCAGCAAATAAAATAAACAAAAAGCACAATTGAAAGTTCCCGAGCTCACCGAAAGCATTAATTCAGGGCAGTCACGAATATCCATTCCGAATGAACTGGGGATCAATACATCGTTACAAAGAAGCAGACGCGAAAGATATAGAATAATAATAAAATTCGTGTAAATGCAAGAAACTCACTGTCTGGGGTGAACGAGTTTTGTCCACTCGGGAAGAGTTAGGCTCTCGAGTAGAAAACTCAAGCAAATCCGATGATATAAATGTGTGAAACAGCATTCGTCTATTATCTGTAGATAGTAGGGTGCATTCGAGTGCACAATACGCATAACGTGCTGGTGGTATACAAAGACGGAGTGTGTCGTATGCATATACAATTTCATGTGACGAAGTCTGTACTGAACTTTGTCTTTTACCAAATCACAAAAACAGTATAAACCATCTGTCCGAGTTTCTTTTATTTAACGGACTCTTGTTGCCTCATTTTGTCTGGTAGCCTAAGTTAGGCTGGTGAACGTGGTGATATTGATTCGTTGGTGCTGGGAGGCTTATCATAGCTATTCACATTTCGACCATGCTGCACAATTCCTATCGGTTTCTCTCCTCTGATTACCCTTCTTTATACCGTCTTTTCAGGCTAAAAATGATCGCGGACTCAGTGCTTAATCGTAGGGGGTTGATTTCGCGTGACACATTATTCTCACAGTACCTGAACAAAAGTTTGTTGATTACAAAGACACGGTCTGCATTTCATAACCGTAGGACACATACAGAACACGTCAGTGATGCTGCGGATCAAAAATCGGACTTTTGCGCATTTCGGTAAAAGGTTTGTCGAAAGGCTGGATAATTTGCCTATAGATGTCGAAGTTTGCTAAACGAAGACTTTCATTCACAACCAACTCCTCTTTCCTGAAATTTGCGTAGTATATTGTAGAGAAGCACTCCGGAGCAACAACTCGACACGGACATCAAACCGATTGGGTCAACCGATCGAGTTCCACGGACAAAAGAGCGGACGGCGAATTTGTCAGAAGTATCCAGCACCGTAAGAATAAGGTTCCAAAGAAATTCATTTGAACAATTTTTAGGTCACAATATCCACTACGTCGTTGCATATGAGATGCAAAATCACAATCAGTTTTATTGATAGGATTATACTAAGGATATTTCGAGAAAACGTAGAATTCACCGTGCACAAAAGATGAAAGTCACCTGTCGGTAAGGCCAGAGATCTTTATGGTAAATCTGTCTCGTTGTAATGATTGTACATTTTATTGACTTTCAGAAATGTATCGACTCGTCATGAGATTTCACAACAGTCAAATTTCTGGCCGATTAAATCATTTTATTTCCACAATTCTCTCCTAAAAGTAACAACTTAAAATAGACTATCAATTTATTCCTTGCTAGGGGTAATTTATTGTACGTTTCCTATGTAAATTTGATTTCGATGTGAAACATAAGTGACTGAGAAAGGATGTGATAAGACAGACTTATTATGCACCGCTGAGTAATCTTGCGACTTGGCTGAATAAGCACGGGGAAAAGCTATGACTGATAACTCAATGAAACACTGAACCAACAATTTTGGAGAGTATATTCTGCTAGTAGTTCCCCGTACTGATTGCCGAATTCCATTCGTGATCATTCTGTCATGTATCGCACTTACCCCATTAAGTGGTTTATTTTTATATCAAATCAAATCAGTCTTTGCAGACGGAACCCTTTCTACACTCCAATCACCGGTTACATAACAATATATCAGAGTGTCATTATCACGTCACTGCATCTCCGATCCACACCCTTATGCGTTAAGAGCAATGAAATTAAAATGTGCTAAAGCCGAGTTCAAACCTCTCTTGATATATATTGATAAATTTGGGAGAATAACCCGTATTTATGCATTCCAATCGATGGAGTGCAAGGTGTACAGGTTTCAACTGAAATGTACATGTTTGCCTACTCAAAACCTGATCAAATGGAAAAAAACAATTAAAAGTATTCTATATCTGCTTGCGTATTCATTAAAGTTTGACTGTTTATACACCTGCATACATCGAAATAAGAAAGAACATTTTGTGTGGAACATATGGCTGGTAGTTATTCTATGATTTAATAATTTATTTGAATAAGTATTCTTAGAAACGTAGTTTGGAGGCGGGTAAGACTTGGAACTGGTTTTATTCCCTGTCAGAATATTGCAACGGTACCTACTTGTCTAAATATGACCCAACAGATAGAATGACTGAAATCACTGTTCTGATGTGCACTTTGAAAACAGTTGAGAGTAATTTGCGAAATGGTAACAGAAATATAGTACTGATGAACGGAATGATATTATGGGTTACGTGCGGTAGACGAATAACGCCTAGACAAAGGTTCACCGACACTGAACTGGGAAAGCAAGTCAGTATGCAAAAGAACAGTTTATAAATGTTTGGGTGCGCAATCGGAAATTCGACGTGTGAGCTACATTTCCCCCAATTAAATTGTCGTCCTTCCCGAAGCTGATGCCATGGTTGGAAGCTCACTGGCTTCATGGTGATGCCTTCTTCCAAACCTGGTGTGCAGGAATCGGTCAGATTTCATAGTTTCAGTGGAGTCAAGATTTATGTATCATATTTGCCATGTATTTGAGTCATGTGTGCAGTGATGTCAAAAAAATCAGTGGTACCAGGTTGGGTTTCAACAATCCATGTTCCATGTCCTTGATATCGGGTACATTGGAAGCGGCCGCTCTGTCCCACCGCCTTCGGAGTTTATAACATATTCACCCACTCATTCAGGAAGTTCAGAGGCGATCCTGGAAAACACAGATCTGGTTGATCGTTTCCCATCGTTGAAGACCAATACACAACATGAGTCTTCTAGTGACGAATAATAACATCATTCTTCCCCTATTTAGTAAATTTTCCGTTTTATCACACCTTGTTAGGTCACATGAACATTCTCACCTCGGTGAAGCTACAACTAATGTGGTTTCACAGTGACACACATGATGAAATAGTTGAGCTAAGTGGTTTCAGTGGGTATCGTGTGGATCGTTCTACTTCAGGATGGAAGCAAAGTAGCAGTGTTCTCACACAGAACGATAATCATTGGTGCTCAACCGTGAAGTTCCCGTTTGTGTATTTATCTATCATCAATAGTCACTCCGCTACTGAATGCAAACCAAACATTCCGGAAGATTTCACTCTATTGTACTCGTGAATGTTTAAATTCCATCCAAATGTTCGACCAACAAATGGCTAATCACGATTGATAAATTCTAGCAGACTGTACAGACATTTCCTTGTGCCCAGTTGATGCATCAGCCCAACATGGGCTACCAGACAAAATGAGGCAACAAGAGTCCGTTAAATAAAAGAAACTCGGACAGATGGTTTATACTGTTTTTGTGATTTGGTAAAAGACAAAGTTCAGTACAGACTTCGTCACATGAAATTGTATATGCATACGACACACTCCGTCTTTGTATACCACCAGCACGTTATGCGTATTGTGCACTCGAATGCACCCTACTATCTACAGATAATAGACGAATGCTGTTTCACACATTTATATCATCGGAACCACATGGATGACTCGACTATCCAATGACTTACTACAGAAAAGCCAATAAACTGCATCGGTGAAGTTCCACCCCATTACTCCTCATCAAACAATGATACTGATGCGACTAATAGAACCATGAACCTTTACGTCAGCACCTCCTGTTGTCAAATAAATGACTGTTCCATTATCCGACACTGAATGAGGCGTACCACAATAGCAAACAATTCATTCCCTCACGTATAATAATGCATACACACATTCCGTTCAGTACATTGACACGTCCAACCAGCCTACGCAAAAAGCACCTCTAAAATATGTTGTAATGTATTCCAAAGATGTTGATTGAAATACACTATGATGAGTAGGAGAGGTGCAGTCAATAGGCCTACTGAATCACCTTAACAAGGCAGACCAGATATTTTGTTAAGGTTTTCATTTGAATTGTATTGACTCTCAACAGTCTGCTCTCCGTCAATTATTTTCTGCTAGGTAGAAGTATAACTGTCACTGAACCGCTGTTCAGTGAATGAGTGACTCATAGAACACGAACCCGAAGCCTAAACCGAGTAAGGCGAGTGGGTGAACTACGTGTACTTCAAAGAGCGATCATGGGAGTTACAAGCAAGATACCTTAATTTGTGGGGCAATCCAGTCACAAGGATCCGGGAATATACTTCAAATCTTCGGAAGGAACTGTCGGGGAAAGTGTGCCGAGTAATACAGGACCGAGTCCTAAGAATAGGGTGAAATCCGTCTTTTATAGGAAGAACAATTTACCAGTCAGGGGGAGATTGGTAAGCGCACATGAGATGGAGGGACAGGTATGACCATGAAAACGAATCAGACAATGACCAGAAGAACCGCACTCACGCTTGACCTAGACCGTCACGCAGGCGTGGCGTGATCTGCAGCGTGGAGGGAAAGTACAAAGTTCATTCATGCGGTGCGAGTGAGAAAGTGAATAAAGAACTGATGCAAGCATGGAAGGCAAGGTCGGGCACCAATGATGCACAAGACTTGAAGGTCATAGCCCCTGGATTATTCGCAATGGAAAATCGGTCCACTGTAAAAGTGCACACGCAGGAGGACGGTAGGTGGACCGAGGCAAGGTAACCGGTTCATCATGTGAAAGCAAGGGAAAGAGTGTAGGTTGGATTGGTTGGGATGGACCGGGTAACGAGCTGATTAGATCCACGTGAGTGAGAAAAGGAGACGGCATGGGAATTTCAAACTATGAACTGATTTACCGTTACAAACCAGTTAGTAACTTCATACAATCTTCAATAGTCTTGGTTTTGCCCCTGACCGATCAGATCGTTATTTGCTCCTAAACATACCCGTTTGAGTCAAAAAGTGGAATAAGCCTTTCATCTATTTGGACATGGGAGAGTTGACTAGCATTCGACCTGCCAGCAGGTAAAATTTTGACCGTTTAGATTATAGTTGATGGGTTACGCGAGAGTTCAAAATATTTAGACAAACACCCAGCCTTTTTCGCTAAACACCGAATCCATATCATATAAACTGGCCCTTATTCCTTTGTGTTTCTGAACTATTTGATTGTAAAACTATATGAGAAGCTTAATATAGGTACCAAAGACTCCTGATTAGCTTGTAGCCCGTACCAATTTTCTGGCTTACAAACATAATTTTTGTTTGCAGTTTGGTAATCCTGAATTTGGAAATTGTCTAGAACAATAATGATTTATATGAATTGGTTTGTAATCACAAACGGAAATAAGGATTGGATTAATATTCACATAAGCCATTCCTCAAATCAACGAGTAGAAATGAGATCAAGATGTCAGGTTTTAAGTCCTGTGCACTGGTCCCTCCTAATTGGCTAATGAATGTTGTATGAATCGTGCGAGCTACCAAACTCCCATTTCAGTAAATGATTTTATCCAGAACAAACACTCGGAAATGTTTTTAATATTATGAGAGTGGATTGAGAATGTGTAATCCTCAGTACCCAAATTACATTATTATTCATTGATCAGACACTAGTATAACAAGGATATTAACATTTTTGCAATTGAGTTGTAGGAGATTAGATTTGTATATAATATGACTCATCATGCAGCTTGAACGCTCAACCCACCATTGAAAACCATGGAAGCACTGCACAGCTGTTTCATCCTTTTTGGGAATCATCAGCAGTGCACATCCACCGAGCCCCCACGTTCAAAGCCAGTGACGGAAGGGTGCTATAACATGTAGTGTAGATGTTCAACAAACCGTTGGGAGCCAGCCCGGATAGCCTCGTGGTTAAGGTGTTCAATTCACAATCGTTCACCCCGGGTTCGAGTCCCCGTGGGGGCTCGGTGGATGTGCACTGCTGATGATTCCCAACAAGGATGAGACAGCTGTACAGTGCTTCCATGGTTTTCAATGGTGAGTTGAGCGTTCAAGCTGCATGCTGAATCATATTATATATTAACATTTATCTTAATAGAATTTATGCAGAGTGGGTGAATCAAAAATCATATTATGCTTTTTAGTGGCAGCAGCAGAGGAAAAGCATATCGTTTAGTACTGTGTTCAAGTCATTGTTAGTTAATCTTGATGTATAGTGTGTTGAATCTACTGCTCAATGTGATGGCCAGTAGATTCACATGGATCAAGTAAAAGACCCATGATTTTAGGTTGTTTGTAGAATTTAAAACCTTTGTCTCAGCCAAGCATTTATTACTACTGGAAATTCTTCAAGGATGATAAACAAAATAAGCATTGATTGAAGCTCATAGAGGAACACCTTCAACTCAACACTACGAAAAAAATCAAGTACTTTGTTAACAAAAAACATTGACGAAGGGGACAGATGCATAACTTTAGTTTTTCTTATTCACTGTGGGTTATCACACAAACTAAATGCAGAACTCAGGCCTCATAAACAGTTTGAACAGTATACAGCAGTATTTTCGTTGTTAGGAACCGTTACCGATGCACATGCACTGAAGCCAAGTCAGACTCCAACTGGGCTTTCTGTTACTCAAAGTGCTTCTAGTCAAGTCGGTGGATACAACTTCGGTGGACGAACATTCCACCCTTGAGGAATGTTGGCTATAAAAAGTTAGGTTACTCTTCGAATAATTATAATTGTTGGTAGTGGGAGCACAACAAGTTCCCAATGGTTCACATTCTGACACATTTCTACCAATCGGATAATGTTAGAACTAGGAAAGAAAACGAATCAAGAGGGGACGAGATCGTATTCGCAAGTGAAGGTGTAAGCTGCGTGAACGGCAAGTCAGTCGTGGGAGAGAAACAATTCAAAGGAAAACCCGAGAACTGGTGAATTTATCATCGAATTCCTACCCAGGTGGGATTAGATGGATAAAATTATGACTTCCAGCGTGACGACTTTTGAGAATGGGTAGATGAATTATCAACTTTAAAAAGAATCAAGTGCGACAAGTAGTGGTGTTCTAAGATGTGTTAAATGTTCTACATGGGAAGCACTATCCTCTGCAAAACTCCAGATGAGCCTAGAAGGGTACTGCAAGTTTTCGAACGTAGTCCGCCAAATGCTAAATATATACTGTCCTCTTGTCGTGCTAAGTGTCACCGATTTAGTTCACAGAAAAGCTGTGTTCACCTTGCTGCGCAACACCGGGAAACTGGAAATATTTTATGATACTGGGACCAGTAATTTCACCTAACTAATTTGGGGAACCTCATCTTGGTCAACACCTTCCTCAGGATATACATTCTCTGACTTCACTTTGTCGGTAAATAAAAACTGGGAGATGAGCATCTTAAAATGTCCTGGACTGATTGGTTCAACAAGGTTGTATCCGGACAACATGATACTCCTTGAATTCAAGTAAACTCACATTTGGCAGTCGACTAAGTATATTTTTTCCACGCCCTTACGCACTTATCCACACATATTTGGAGAGTCACTGACTGTAACTGAATGTCGTTGTTTAAACAAAAGTATCTTACGCGACCCATATAAAAGTCATTATACATACATATATATATATATATATATATATATATATATATATATATATATAATGAGTCAGTCAAAACAAAGCTCAACATGTCGCAACCGCTAACCCCGTTGGTCGACTGACTTATGTTCGTCTTGTCAAAAGAAGAGTCTCGGCTCCGAATGAATGCAGTTGGAAAAGTATACAAAACAAAAACAGAGCCCGCGGTTAGAGTGAAGGCCTCAATGTTCTATACATAGAAGGATGCAAAACCAAACTAAATGATGTAATACATTGCTCTCATTCCGCATCAATGATTTCCACACTGTGAGATAGATGACTCGAAAGTTTATATATTCCCGTACAATAAAATCCCTGAGCCGAATGAAAAAACCAAATGAATTTAGAGGTTATTAGATAAATGCGACACTAGGTACATATGGTACAGAAATCAGTGGACATTTAACGCTTTTAAATTTCGGATATGGCATGAAGTTCTCCTGTGACGACCGAGTTTAGTGTAGTTAGTAATCAGTTGAATTAAATAACAAAGAAACACAGCAATCCACAAAATCTCGGAACACGTGAATGCCCATTTGTAAAATCATTTGTGATAACCAACATTACCAAAAATAGAGTATTTTATAAGCCGATGATTACTAAATCTCATTGGATTTTTATCATAAGTGGTAGATAAAGTGGTTTCTAATTGCGGGTATTGAGGGAGATGAAGCCTGGCAAAATGAACTACCCTCACGTATACTGCTGTTTAGTCACGTGCACACTTCACCGTGCCATCGATGGCCCCATAACTTAACGATAAACTACCTGTTCTGGAATCCCCCACGATCATATATTGTTCCGATTTTACATGATAGACATGCCACACAGGGAAAAACGAGAAGGCTGTCGTTAGAAGGGAAAAATAAGTGCAAACCGGATTGTTTGTACAATGAAAAGACGAAAATGTTCTCCATAACTGGTACCAAACATTTTGTGCATGCGTAAAATGTTGTGAAAGTGGGATACACGTTCAATGTGATCAACATATTCCAATGAAAGAACTGACATCCACTGATGAAACAAATAAGCTGGGGCTGAGTAGGTGGCAAATGGATTTTACTATTCACTGTGATGACCTGCAAAACGATTTCTTGGTTTATTGTAAAAAGTGCTCACAAATATTGCCACTCGTCATGCGGGTAAGTGAAGCAGTGTGTAGTGGTCGGGCCTGGTATAAATTATTGATTTCTCACATAAACCCTGCCAATAGCATTCTATTATTCTAAATTTGGAGCATGATATCCTCATCATTTTTCAACCAACGGTAATTCCCATTGTCTCTCCAACCCGTCATATTTGTAGTATCGGTAATATAATTCTTCAGTATACATTATTACTCTCGGATTTCAAAAGACTTACTGATGCATACAATTTTATTCATTACGGCATTGTTTTCATTACACTTCTTCAATTTACTGGACAAGCCGTGTAGTTTTCTACATTTTGGAAGCTCTCGACGGAATGAATTGCACTTTATTGCCCATTGAAATTAGTAGATCCAATTCTCAGGAGTTTCTTATCAGTCTACCTTGGATATCTGGGACTTTTTATTTAAATAATATTGCTTGGAAGTTTTATTGTAATGGAAAGAAAACAATCACATTGAGTTGGCGTCAAAGACCACGTGTAGTTAGTTGCACAGATTGTGTGCGTACACGGCACATTAACTTGATTTGGAACGCCTAAAAAATTGAAGTTACCTGGTCGTAATGCACTGACTTGATGTGCTTTCATATGGCTTTTCTGTGAGCGGGGGATCAGAGTCTTTTGTAATTCGGTGCTCAGTGTTGTTGGTAAAGTATTTTGCCATGATGCAGTGTTCCACGCGTTTCGGATAGTTAGCAACGTACGACCAAGACAATAAATGAGACCGATTGGAGCATTTAGGTAAACTACAAGGGCATGGGGATACAAAGAACAAGAAATGGACGGAGAAAGAGCTTAATCGTCACGGGTTATTGAGTCGGAGCACCCCGAGCCAGGCGTAGTACTCTTTGTCAGTCAGGTGCGTTGTCGATCACGATAATGCCAGTAGCTCAAAACCAACTTGACTCCTTATCCAGAAGGGAGACAGCGCACTGTGAGTCACGGAGAATTTTAAGAAATATCCATGATCTCGGTATCATCATCTGCAACCAGAACGCACTTCTTTACCTAGAACTGCCAACAGTAGCCTCACTGTTCTATATCACACCAGGGAATTTTGTCAAATCCAGTTAAAGTGCTGAGCTACGGCCTTTGAAAACAGACGGAAGATACCCATCCGATTTGGCTGCTTAAAGTCGTTTAAACCAGTCCATCGAACGGAGATCCTTCGATTCTGAAGGAGGATTGGTATCTGCATCCGGAACTCCAAAGGTCGTGCCACTCGTTACACCTGTTGTGGATAAAGGTCAGTGGAACTTTTCATAGAAATGTTATTCCCAAATATCCACACGATACTCCTGAACCTGAGTCAGCTAATCTTCTCCTCTTTGATTATCCCACTAACTCATGGCTTTCCTGGACCAGTATTTCTTAGCATTCGGAAAAGATAGCGGCTTTTTCAGATTCCGGCAGCCTTTTCCAGTTCCTAACACCTCGCTATCCACCACTGCTGACGGTTTTTTCTCAGGCTCCGAATCAGTTAACGTTCTAAGCATTTATTCATTTTCGGGATTCAGAGAAATCGATCTGCGAGCGTCTAACAGCGCTACTGAGGGTGGAGTTGTCTATCATTCTGATTTTTAAGCCTTGGGCAGCATTACCAGACCCAAATATGGCCTGTTCGACATTCTGTCCCTAGCTCATATACATCCTGGGTGTTTGAATCCGTCGATAACCTATCGGGTAATCCTTTTTGAAAGCAACTAGATGGTTATCCTCCAGGAGCAGATGTGAGGGATTGCTGGCTTCGGCGTTGTTCCGGTCATCGAGGAGAGGTAGGCTGGAATGTATGCGGACAAGAGCATGCTCAGTGTCTAGAGACGTGCACCAAATGATCGAGAGTCTACAATAGATCCATGCCGTCAGTATCCGATAATAATATGATCGATATGAGTTTAACGCTGTGAAGATGCAAGAGGACACCATGTTCGTCAGTTCGATAAATTTGTACTCGTTAAGAGAAGACTGTTGTCGGGACATAGTTGGAGGTGTCGGTCACCGTTATCGGTTTTATAAACTGGATTGTCCCTTCGTCATCCGTCTCTCCGTCTTGGCTAGACTTCCAAATTGGGAAATTCAATTACCAACAAAATCATATTGCCCGTATAGAGTACTGTGCTATACAGCTGAATCGAATTTGAGTAGTCTTCTTCTTTAGCTTCGGATGAGCTACCGCCAAAATGAACATATGAGCTTCAGCCTAGTGCTATGATAATGCACAGAATCATTCAGCCGAACTGCACACAAAAAACTGCTGACTGGGACCCGATGGAGCAGTAAACGCTGAGCTTTTATGCTCAGAGAGATGTTAACGAAAGCCTCGCCATGAGCACTTGATACAGAGTTACCCGACACACGGAGAGTGAAACTAGATTACAAGCATGAACCGGTGGATAAATGTTTTGATACTAAAGTTGAACCATGTGTGCGTGTTTCATACATGCAGAGTTTGTCTGTTTCAAATGTTTCAAGAGTTCTACTTCGGGGATCCTCTCAATCCGTTTGGCTAAGTGTGCGGATGCGGAAAGCACCTGAGTGAAAATAATGCATATCTCCAGGTTATTAGTCTGGCAGAGAGTTACAGGTCTTCGATCCCGTCTCATCGTGGCTTTCTTATCCACTTAAAATTGAGATGCGTATGAAGAAGAGCAGAGAAATTAGGAATATTTCCCTAGGGACTGATGGAATTTTCAGAGGACATTATACTTCGAGGCTGTTAACACTGCAGATGTTTTACTCCGGGAACACTTACCGGAGTCTATGACACAAAAGACTGATCCACAGGTCAGTGTGGCACTAATTCAGCTCAAGAAGGTGACCAAAGCACACATGCAAGAAATTCTTTTGAGTTGTCTCATGAGAGGACTGATTTATGTTACTGTCTCGTCTTTGCTGGTGCTTCATCATCAATCCGCTGTTGGGGCTTAGTCCGTAGCTTCATGTTCCCAATGGAGAAAGTTGAATATGGGTGGGGCAGCACCCTTTAGGGCAGGAGCTGCCCAGGTTAGATGAGCGATAGCTGTTCAACAAAGTGCGACGACTTTTGTGATCTCAGTTGAATCGAATGGAGTGCTCAAGTATAAGGTTGGTTGGGCAGAAGGGTACCGGTTACACATACCCGATGAGCTGCAATAACCGCAAAACCGGTCGTGCGCTTCCGTGGAGATTTTGTCCTGTCATCCAGATACAATGCCATGCTACTCATGTGACGAATTCTGTCAACGTTGAGAGGAACCCCTGGTACTGCAATACTACCTCCATGTAGTGCAGTGTTTAAGGCAAGGTAACTGCTTCTCTGGGTGATCATTTGCTGGTGTGTTCCCTTCAGTGGCGTAGGTGGTAGAAACAGATATCGCCTTTCAACTGTACATTATTTGGTTTTTACCGACTGAACTGTCAGGCATGCATTTATCTTCGGCCTAAGGAAACTATTCTGCATGGTTCTTTTAATCATGGAGGCAATCAAGTCATAAAACCATGTTTAAGTGAAATCTTGTTCGGAGGGTTCACCGTTCACAGCATCAGGTTCTTCATTGGATTACATAGAACTCTGAGTATTATAAGATATCTTACGCAAATTATTGTACGCCATCTATGCTGGCTCAAAAGAGATCAATCAAATGGACCCTGAAGTGTCAATATTTGTGAGAAGAGCTTGACTTTCCGACTACAATGTGACATAGGAACCGAATGAAATACAACAAGGTGGAGTACACCGAAGATGGGTTGGTTTTCAGAAGCCTTTAGTGATACCAAGAGAGTCAGTCCATCCTAATTCCTGAGTAGTAGTAGTATGCCATTCAGGATGATGGTTTATCATTACGTTGTAGTGCGAGGAGATATTGTACATCGGTGTGCCGTTGGCAAATTCCGTTTCCACATCAGAAACGTCGTTAGGTGACAGGCTGAATTGGTACATTTCCTCGGAGAAGAGGCTTTGAAACTTAGTTATCCATCTGTGTGAGAATGGGTAAGATAACAAGCGGCGTCATTGCCGCCTGGAGAACGCGTTGGCTTTCTGTCCCCAGAGACGATTTCGGGGGTTTTAGAGTGTGAACGAACTCATCAATTTTAATACACTTTGAGAAAAAATGTGAAAAGCTTGTCACCAGAAGGAATGAAGAGTTCAATGAAACTGTTTGAAAAATTAAGTAAGGAGGTTTGGTTTCCACAACGAGTCACTGACCTCACGAACTGTGGAGTGTTCATTTATGAAACCACATTACTTGTCATGAAAAATCCGATTGCGTAACTCGCTGATCGGTATTTGTCCAAAAACACTGGCAAAGCAGTATAGGCTGAGAGAAACTTCCACCAGCTCATTTGCAAAACCTTCAGGTAGTGAATAATATTCTACATGCTGCGTGGTGTCACAGCATTTACACAGAAATGCAATCCAGATGTGTAAGTGGACGTAATGACCTCAGGAATGCCAGATACGGCGATCTACTTGGATGACATAACCTTTGTCGATGGAACACCAGCTGAGCTTAAAGAACGGCTCACAGAAATGCTCAACTACATCCAAGCATGTGAATTTTATCTTCACCAATAAAAACGTCATTTTGTTATGTATCTAACAAGCAGCTCATTTTCGTCTCCGATGCAATTGGACGACATGAAGCATCTTATGATTTGTGCTCTATTCCAGTAATCGACCGCCTACCGAAGTAGCCACATTGCGTGCATTTTTGGGAGTGATAAGTTACCACAGTCCTTCCTGCCATGTCTTTACGATGGGCGCTCCGCTGCACAATTTGTTGAGAAACGAGAAAGTGATTTTGGACTAACGATTCTCAGACAGCACTCACGAGTATCAAGTAAATGCTCAGTTCTTAAGTGGTAATGACACACTATGACCGGAACATCCTCATCGTTGTTGCAGCTGACATTTCTAATTACGGTATTGGTGTTTTTGTCTAGCAGAGATGCTCAAATGGGTCGGCTAACCTAACAGTCCATGCATCTCGTACATTGCCCACTCCGGACAAAGTCTACTTTCCAATAGAGGAGCTCTTTGCAGTTATGTTTTCCATGACGAAGGTTCATAAGTATATCTATAGGCGTCACTCTGTAATACTTACTCTTAAAACCCTTGTTTACTATTTTTGGACCCTAGAAAGGGGATTTCCGTGTACTCCGCCAATAACCTCCAGAGGAGGTTAACCATCTCTTTTAGATATAATTTCTTTATAGAGTAGCATCACGTAGAAACATTCGTGCAGGTTGTTTCCCTCTCTTGCTTGATGACGCCAAGGCTTGTGACGCTTGAATAATCTATCATAGTCGCAGTGTCCAACAAGGTTGACACTCGCTTTATTTTTATTGACACTGTCCGGAGTGTTCCTATGATTGTGGACGACATTGACCGTAAATCCAAATTGGATCTAATTATCCGTTTCGTCATCCAGTGGACTAAGTCGAACGGGTCAGACACATTTTCGACTGGCGAATTCACCTATTTGTCCACATATTGCACTTGACTCACCACGGTACATTCATGTTGGATGTATGTAGACAATCATCAATACGGTAGACAGTTCGTTGTCTTTTCCACACTAGAGGCCAGTAACGGATCACATAAAGCCTCTAGCCTGCATTCATGTGTGGACATGGCATATGAACACCCCGAGCGCCAGTGTTCACGATGTCAATGAACAGCCATATTTCCAGTCCACGGTACCCATGGTTTCTGGCCTTCACCTAAAGGCTTCTGGTCCCGTGTGTGCATTGACTATACTAGACCCATTAGGGGGACATGCAATGTAGTGTTAGTAGATGCCTTCTCTAAGTGGCATAAAATGTATCTTGTGTCCTCCCAGACTACTAAATTCACTGTGCTGCTAAAGTCAAGCATTCTAACAACGTGGATTACCGGAAATGCTTTGCTAGACGATGGGGTTATAATTTGCATCAATGCTCTTCCGTGAGTGGTTTTTCACCTCGAAAATTGAACATTTGAGCCCCCCGTTTTTGCTACCCTCAATCCAACGACCGGACGGAATGATTTGTTGATACACTCAGTCGAGCGGTTCTCAAATCATGGGTAGAGGAGACAACGAAAGAAATACTCCAAAAATATCGGTTCACATGCCGGATACCCCCAAAGTAGATATCACCAAACAGCCAATCTTCCGAAGAAGCCCTGATGGGACGCCTATAGCGAACTATTCATCATGCTATGATTCTTACGGAATAACCACCTCAAAAGGAGAACTTCAGTTAGAACAGCATTACACACGGTCCAGAATTCTGTGTAAATGCAGAAGATTGCCAACTGTGACAGAGCTAAGGGGAATGAACAAAATAGGCAAATCGGTCATGTATTACTTCAGGTATTCGTTGGAAAGGAAGTATAGGTTTGTCACAAGAGCCGATGGCTATCACGATCCTGCGCAGACAGCGATAAATTCGACAGATATAAACTTCTGCTGCGTTTATTGTTGTAAGTATTTATTCTTTCATTGAAGGAACTCGAGCGAACGAACTTTGACTTGAACATCGTGCCCCGCCGGCGTTCAAATCAACTTTCGTGACCAAACTGAAGCACGAATTCAGATCCTCGAAAACGTTTGGAATCAGTAACCAGCTTGAACGCAGGGATGTCAGGAAGACACAAACTAAACAATCTACCAGACAAGTCACAAGCCCATCTAAGCTCGCCAGGCCCGGCCGAAAAATCAATAAAAATAGTGTTGTCAGATCACTCGAGATCTAGCCCTCTTTGACATGGCGCATGTTTACACACATTCCGCTGGAAATTCGGCGAATAATCAAAAGTTCACACACCCTGCCTTGAAAGCAAATATCTGACTTGCCGACCGAGAAAAGGAATGTTCAATTTATAAACAAATAATACAAGAGAAAAACAAATTCCGGAATTAGAGGAGCAAAGGTTGCGTGGGAATCTCACCAGTGGAAAAATGGAGAAAACGTGTGAGATAGGGTAGTCCGGAATTTAGACTCATTCTGGAAAGTATTCATCACCTCGAGTTGAACACAGAAAACGACTTTCCTAAACTGTAAAAAAATCAAAAAATTGCAAATTGTGTTCACGTGTCCTTTTGCAATTCCTGATATTTGTTCACTTTTATTGACCAATTGCTGTCTTTTTGGTTTCTTATAGTCAACGGGAACGAATAGCAATCGCGTATTGCTAAGACGTCGATGACTGTAGGCAAAATATGGCCGAAACGGACTCGGATACTTTCAAAGATACACAAAAGTGGTTTCTCTTACGACAAAGTATTGTGTCAGAGCTGTCCAGAATAGGTAAATTTGAGATAGACAGTAGTAGAGATTATGTCCTTGATGTGGCGCACTATCTGGTGTAAAGGCAAAAATATACAATGAGTCATTATTCACTACAAACTAATATTACCAGTCATCCTGCTGTGAATCGGTGGATTTATGTTGCTTTATGTATGTGTGTTGTGTACGTGTGCGCACTGCCTAGATGATGCCATGTCAAAACAGTGGTCGTTTATGGCATGTGATGTTAGGTGCATGTTAGTACAACACCCATCATTTTTACATTAGGAGTTAACCAGACAGAAGGAGTAAATTCAGTTTAGTTTTTACCGTTATTTGGAGGTGATATCCTAATTGAGAACTAATCGGGAATGGCCTTAGCATGATTATCGTTGACCGTGAGCACAATTACAGTAGATCTTTGGGTGTCGCCGTTTATATTTGACTGTAATGAAAGTAAACATACTCACTGACCATAAACGAATTTCATTTGATATGGTTGCACTGGATAGCTTAACTCCAAGTCTCAGTAAGTTTACATTTTCTGTGGGATTCAGTTGATTAGTTGTACCAAATTGATTTGAAGAAGTGTAATATTGGGGTCCTTATTTGTTGCGGTCGATTTAACCGGTGTCAAAACTTCGTGATTTACGCAAAACTTTAGTTCGTAAATCCCGCAAATGAGCAACAACTGTGAACATTTGTTACGTATCGCAAAGGAACACGTAAACTCAATCTCCAATTTGTTCGTTTTGTATGGTTTTTCAAGTCCCTTCCTGTGTTCACTTTGCGGTTCCCATGTCATTCAGATGAATATCTTACAGAAGGAGGTCAAATTCTAGAACACCTTTTGTATCCCACTGTCTACGTCCATCTGAATCAGTAACCAATGAAACACGTTTGCAAATTATTTGAATTTCTTATTTTGGTGTAGTTTGTTAGGCAATTGTGTCAACTGATCAAGTATTTTCGAATTATCTTCAAGCATTTAATCCACCTGTACTGCCAAAATTATACAAATTTTATGGATTTTAAGTTGATTTATTTCCTCCAGTTCACGTTGCCCCCTGATAAAAAACCTTATACTCAACATGTTCTCCACACTTTGATAGCTAATAAATCAGAATGCCCCCTTGATTTCTGTAACCGGATTTACTGAAGCTAATACAAATGAACCGTGGCCAATATGTGGTATGCGACATTTTATTTCTATAGACGTCGGTTTGCCTATTCTTTTGTGGTCAACACGATCAAACTTTCATAGCTTTTCACTGCAGTTCTCCTTGGCATTATCTTTGACTGATATCTGAATATCATTCCTAAGGTGCTACGTTCACCGGCCTAACATTTCCTCTCGACTCAGCTACACGATTCAAATGCACCAAGCTTGCTTCTTCACTCCCTTCATTCCTGCATCCCAATTATCATGTCTACTCTTACTACGTTTCATGAATGCTGGACCTTATTTTGGTGCCATCTCCTGATCTATTTTCCGTTGCTTCCTGGTTGTGCTCACCAAATCTGTAAGCAATGATAGATGTTGCTGCTCATCAACTAATAACGGTTTCTGACTGGAGTTTTCCTTACATAACCTTTATACACACTGTATCCCACCGCTCACTGAACCACTGGTTTCCACGCATTTTCCCTCAGTGTTAGTTGTTTCACATTCATGATCATGCGTTATTCTTGTCGGTACCTCATTTTGATGACCCTTTGTGATATTCGATATTCTGTACGATATATTATCCTTTTAACTCACCCTGCTTTGTCCCGGGACTTGAACCGACCGTTTTACACAGTCACAGAGAATCGAGGTAAACGTTGAACCTTACCTGTTATCTTTCACCGTCTGCTTTATATATATTTGAACCTTCTCATCTAACGGGTGTCTTTGTTCTCAAACTCACCCGCTACCCTGGCTGATTTAGCGGAGGGTTAATCGAAACTCTTTGAGCCATCCTTACATTGTAGCTGGGTTGACCATAATTTAAAGAAAGTATACATCTGAATCTAGTTGAATATTTGTTGATACACTGATATACCAGACTTCGTTTTTTCTCACTAAGGATTCCGGGTTCGTCTTTTAGGAATCAAAAAACCAGTTCACAACAGTCCAGTAAAAACCAATCTCAACTGCGATACTATTGGTTTGGGCTACTCTATAAAACAGATTACAGAGACGATTAAAGAAAAAAACGAGCGTATACTACGACTTCTTGACTGCTCTTTGAAGCATTACGTAATGTGTGCAGCTGTAAACAACAACCATCTGATTCAATGTTGGTGCACCCAGAAACTTTCAGAGAAGGCAATTCACTCATGAAGTGTAGTCCATAATTGTAGCGCTTTATAAATACGTTCTCTATTTGATCTTCCCAACAAAATCTTTTTGTAAATACCTATGAATTAGGGCATTCACAGTGATGAAACGGCCATTGTGGTGAGTCTTTTATCCCTTCGTTTCGGGTTCGAACTGTGCTTCTGGCACCAAACACTCCCCAATTGGCCACATCCCCCTTCCTTACTAGTTTATTATCATAAAGTAGAAATTAGTGATTACGAGGTAAAATAATGACAGAAAGAAACAGTTACACGAGAAGAAAATTTAAGTGAAGAGGATTAAATAGAAACCTGTTTACTGGAATGTGAATTACACTAATGTTCAGAGGAAGGGTGAATTTATTACTACTAATTTCTCACTGAAGTTCAAGCGTCCTTTCCACTGACACAATTTTTGATGGTTTGTTCTGTAGAACATCTATACCAGACAACATAATAAAGGGGGATACTGGGCGACTTTGTAATACTCCACAGGAGTCGGTGCAGAGTGGCGAAAGCTTTCTGTGGGTCCAAACTCGGCCCGATATGTGTAGATACAACTCTTTGAAGAACTAAACATCCCTCTCAAGCACAAATCCCCCAACCAACAGTGCTTTAGTGAAGACCCATTGACGGGGTCGAAGGCTTTGCGGATGTTTAGGAGCACAATGACCTTCGGTCTATGGAAGGCGCAACGGCGCTCTAACAGCTGTGTGAGGATGAACATTTGAGCGGCGCATCCACGACCAGTACAAAACCCAGACCGCTCCTCGTGTGACTGTCCTTCACGCTTTTGGTACAGCTGGCTAGAAGTTACAGACGCTAACAGCTTAGACGCTATCAAAATCCCGCTTGCAACTTATGGTTACCTTAGTCACTGTGTGAGCCCCCAATGTAGATTGGGACGACAACCGATTCCTGCAGCATTGATGGGGCTATCTCAATGAGCCAGATCTTGTTGAAAAAACCTTGAAGCTCACTAAGAAGCTCCATTCCACCCGCCTAAAATAATGCTGGGGAAAAGCCATCAAAGACCGGCGCTTAGCAACCCCCTAGAGCTTGAATATCCATGCGGGTTCTCGCTTTAGAAGATGAACTGTCAAAACAGAGTACGGGACGTTCGTCGGAGCCTGTTAACTGATTATCACCTGCTGAACGATGACACAAAAAACATTGTGCATATTGTGACAGGTCACCAGTTTTATTTCTCAGTGATTTGAAGCACGTACCATCCTGGAGATTGAGTTTTACTGATACCTCATTCACTAGCGTGTAAATTAAATAAACTTAGGAATGATATGGAGTCACTTACCTGATAAGTCGGAATTGATGAATGGCCCTGAAATCCAGAATACTGTAAACGACTTTACTCTTCCACTGCAAATCTGGCAGACCAGTAAAGATTCCTAGTATAGGTAGTGAAAAGGAGTCAGAAATATTACTCACCAAATTCGTGCGTATCACTGATTGTAAAATAATAAACAGACCATAGCAGTCATACTAGAATGTCTTGCATGGATGCTACCTAATAGAATGCCACAACATGAGTGATTAGATGAACTGAGGATCATTCTTGTTCCTAATTGAATCACAGTGGGACATGTCATGGAAATACACTCACTTCCATATGTTTGAGTAAGCAATAGAGGATGGCATTTGAACAAACCTAACTGGATGATACGGATGCTCGCGGACAGGTATCGCGCAGGTTGACACACACGCCTTTGAGTGAATGGAACAAAAAATGAAGGTAAGACGATAGATCAAAATAACGTGCGGGGAAGGACCGAATTTTAAAAACGTCACCAGGGTATTTTTGGACTGTGATCGGGTGTCGTTGGCATCATTAGTCTGATCAACGGATCCGTGCTTTGTTTGGGATTACCGCGTGTGTCAATGAAGTTTCGATGCTTGCACAAACCGTTTTTAGAGCATAACGCTGGACTATAGAAACGAATACATACAGCTTCCGCTATGGCTAGAAAAAGGCACTTCATCAGTCTCAACTGCCCACTTCAAACTTTGTAAACTTGCAGGAAAGCTTCGTTCACATTAACTGAGTACTTAGATTGCACAAAGTGCACACAAATAACGCTCGTAATTACTTCAACTGCTCCAGATAAATGTGTGAGTCTAACTGTTTACCTCAAAGGCATGAATCCATCTTCATCACAAGAGATAGAGAAGCTCGAGTTCGCTCCCATTAATGCTTTATACCAAGCGTCGAAGTGCAATTGACACATCAACCAACCCCATACAAAGCACAGATCCATTGATCAGAATAATGACACCAACGATACCGGATCACTGTTCAGAAAGGGACCTTGGTAACTTACGTGAAATTTGGGATATTGTCTTACCTTCATTTTTGTTCTGTTCCCTTAACAATGTTCCTATAAGGCATGATTATGAAACACTGGATACGAGCTTGTTTGCCAGCTTGCATTGTTCTTTGTGTTGTGAATGCCATTTCATTGTTAAGTGTTTATAACCCACAACCAAAAATTCTTATTGCACACAGTTGCTTTATTGAGATTTCCTTACGTACCAGACTACATTGTCTATTTTGACCAGATTCCATTCACAGCCTGTGTCTTCTCATCTCCGGCAGTTGCTTTCTTACATATAAACTCATCGAATTATATTCAAGCGATCTCCATCTTTATTGATAATCTAGTTGGTAGATGCAATTCTCAGTCAAACACAGTGCAGTGTCGAATTTCGAACACCACGCGTGTGGTGAGTTTAAATAAGTCGTGAACCGCTAGGAACATCCGGTATGCAATTACAAGTGCATGTGAGCTTGTGGCAATCACAAAGCAAAGAGCTCGAAGTGACCCGCATTTACTGTGAAAACCGTCAAACTTTGATGGTGTCCATCCTGCCTGACGAACTGATATATGGATTACAGTACTCCTGCCCAGATCACACGACTATAAGATATTTTCATACTTTATTAAATTGTGTCACATTTTGATCTTCACTTACCGGTTTCGTAGATTTGAGGTTGATCTTAATACAGCCTTGCCACTCTTGATAGTGATATAGAAATAGCAAGTTGATTGCCCAGGTCGCGAATAGTGCGGAATGGTAAAACACTAGCAATGGGTTGAACGTTCATGAGACAAGCTGAGTCATTTGATGTGAAATTAGGTCTATAATTTTATGTAATTTTCAGTAATGGCTCCTGTGAATACGAATTATTGCTGAGATTGTCGCATCCTTTTTCGCCGGGTAAAGGAAGGTGGACAATCCAAGGAAGCTATTCGACACTGACAAAATGAAGAGAAATGGATGTTATCCTAATAAAAGAGGCTACTGCATATCATGAATAAATGTATTCACTGAGTGCATGAAAATGCTTCTATGACCCTGGTTTAAAATCTATGAGTTCCCTAATTGTTTCGGAAAAGTAATCCGAGTGAAGTGCATAAGTTTACTTTTGTTGATTTTTCGAAGGCCGCGCCGGTCGAAAAATCACAAAAATATTTGGGCATGGTATTCGCGGTTTACGTTTTTTCTAGTCCAAATGAACAGCATATTGGTCACAAAATATTCTCTCGTTTGAAAAAAGACGATTATGTGATTCGTATGTCGACTGGAACATAAATCCATCAGAAAATGGAGCTGAAAGAGGCCTCCGGGTATTTTCGAAGATGTCAAGTTGACTTTTTGAGAAACAATTCGCATCAGTCTTACATATTTTTCTGAATGCTAACGTGGCGTGTGTTTCGTAGAAGAATCGGAGCTCACACTATTCACTTCATCTCACTGTGGTATTAGTAAGTAAAGAAAATGTGAATATCTAAAGAGGTGTAAGATCATTCAGTCAATATCAGCACTTTTAAGCTCTCTTCATCAGAACGTGCAATGATCAACTTTTAAAGCTAGGAGGTTAAAGGTGAAAGGAAAAAATAGTTCGATCGAATTGCGCATTACATGATTAGATACTCAATAATGGCTCAACGAATTCACGCAGCACAATACGGTAGTCAACGTGGGGATGCGGTTTCACAGCTTCCTGACTGCGAATTCCGCTCTATTGTTCGCCCTATTGGAGTGTTCTCCAGAAATGGGCATCGGTGCTTACTTACATTCTGCCGTTTATTTGGTTTCATATGTTAGGAACCGACCATAAGGAATAATGAGATCATCTCGGGAAACATAACATTGTCATCATCAACAACTGCTTCCGTTCTTTCTTTCTCTGTCGCTGACTCTCTCACTCTCTCCCTCCTACACAGAATATAATTACCAATATCATAGTTATTGATGTAACTTTTGGCGCACCATATTACTTAGGAGACACCATTAGTAATAGACTACGCATTCCATCCAGTGTGCCCTTCATTTCAGCACACAGTATACAGTAAAGCTTATTTGGATAAATATACAAGTTCTGAAGGCCTTAAAGCCTCTTTGACGCCTAGTTCTAAACTTGTTCCGTTGAATTTGACTGTGGGAGAATTCGCCGGTTGATCAGTTTGATAGAATCTTCAGTTGGTCATCTCGGTATTAGAGACATCTCTGCCGATACTGGTAACTGTTATTTACGTAAGAAAACCTATTGTCGGGCCTTCTGCAATAGGTACCATGTGACAAGGGCAGACATGTTTGACGACAATAGCTAGTGACATTTTTGAAATCTGGTTGTTTATTTCGATAGACTGTTATGTGTGAATCCTTTGGGTGGATGAAAGCACGGACAGTATGTTGTCCAAATCATTATTAGTTCAGTCAAATCATAAATTAACAAATAAGGTCGTAGTGAAAAGCAAAAATGCGGAGGTATCCATATCTCCAAGAATCTGTCGGATCATTACTACGATAACGACTTCAGCAAGATTCATTCATTTTCATCACGATATGTGTTGATTCTATTAAAAGCTCCACGCTTACTTGAAAAGTACTTATAATTCGCCGTGTACCCATCCTTCATTCTGCTGGATATTCACTCCATAAAAGCAAAGAAATTATGATGAAGTGCTTTGCGATGAATGGAACAAAGAATATGCGTACTTACAGGTAAAAAGAAAGAAATAGTCTGGCTATGTAAACGAATGTGTGCTGGTATGTAAAACTCGCAGACGGGATTTCGTTTCTTTTCGCTGTTTCAGTTTTCTATCAGGATTACGATATTTTACCACGAATATTCTTCAGTAAGGGGGGACGTATTCATGGTAGATTGAAAGGCCTATTGGTTTATTTTTTCTATGAACTGGAATCAATATTTTTAGTTTGAAGGATTCACTAGTTTGCCAAATACTCACAAACTAAATGATTATCGAACTGAGATTCCGACCAGCTAACTAAGCAAATACAGTGTTTGAACAGTTTGTGAAGCGCCCTTTAGTTGTTGGGAACAAAAAAGTTATTTATTTGTTTGCGAAGATCTTTCTGTTAGTACTTAGGGCTGGATAGAACCAGTAACATTACGTTCTTCACGAGCGGCTCTTGAGTGTCAGTGGATATCGAAAGAAAGTGTTAGGACATATAAGGACCATAGCCACTTATTACAGTGGAGTTTATTTGCAAAAAATAGAAATGAACAGCTTTTTATATGCTTACATTTAAAAATTGATGGTGTTATTATACCCGCACATGACCTCAATTCACCCGGTGTGGCCTATACACTATTTCGGTGATATGTTCCAATGAATACGCTGATTATCTGCCAGAACAGCGAACAAATATACTCTTCCGGATCGTTGTACATTTCTTCTCTCAAGATCAATGGGTCATGACTTATCCCGCCTCATTGTTGCTCGAGCATGAAACAACTAAATGCAAGAAATACTTAGTTCTGCAAATGATTTCGAAGAACTCACATGATTCACTCTCTTAATTGAGCTTTTACTCTTGCGGAGCGTAGATTCGTAACTAACACTAACGACAATCTAACTGTCAATAATTAGAAAATAAAAAATCCGGCGCAAAATAACACCAACTAAATGTCGGTTCAGTTGTAGACACGTGTGATCTGAACACGAACACTTGAAATTAATATACTTCAGCACTTGAATATTGTTTTCGTTTTGATGAGACCACTCAAAAGTAATTTCGTTTTGATGCTACTAACTCATCAGGACTCAATATTCATATCACTTTAAACATAACAAAATCATGAACACCTTTGGTTGTAAGCATTGCATGTCACATCTGAAGGTTAACTGCATCATTTTTCGCTTATCCTGCTCGTCAAATACAAAACTCTGCTCCGAAGACACAATAAGAAAGGAAATCCTTTTTCTGCGAAGTGTTTTCTTAAATAACGGCCATCCGGAATGGTTTATCGACAAGACGATGCAAGGAAATGTAGGGAAACCAAAGAAGATAGGAGCCGCTAAGAATGTACTATATGTACGTTTGCCGTTCAAAGGCGGCACAGAAGACGAAATTATTCAATGAAGATTATCAGGAATAATCAACAGAACATTCTACGCCGCACAGTTACAAATCCTGTTCGTTTCCAAACCGATAATGTGTTTTCGATTGAAGGACATAGTGCCAAATTCGGCAACCTCGTTTTGTGTATATTCCTTCACCTGTTCCTGTGGAACTAGTACATTGGTTGCACGACTCGGTGCTTATCCGGAAGCGTTCGTGAACACCACCCGGCCTGGCTGAACACGGGAGCAATTAGGACAATTACGAGTGCGGTGTGCTCACACCTTGGTGATTCAAACCACTCAGTGGACGTGATAAACGCTTTTCGCATCATTTACAAAGCCCGAGGAAAGCAATCAAGACTTGTCAAGTGTCGCATCTTAGCCACAGCCGAAGCCGTGAGTATTCGTCTCTACAATCATCTCCTGTGCGCTCAGTAACAACTTATGCGTACACTCAAGCTTCCGTGGCCCATGTCTTGGTCCCGAACACATGTGTAACCTTTTGGACATTCCACACTGTGACCAAATTCACATGCACACACGCACGTGTACAGATAGATTTGAATTATCATTCTCCGTTCTTATTTCGTGAGTCATATATACTGTTATGTATTGGTATGAGTAAGAATAACTGAAAAACGAGATTGTTCGCCACGTTGTTTATTCTCAAAATGGTGTTTGTCATGTATTTTCCAAAAGATCGAATAATGTATCCTCTATTAGGAGTCAGAACTACAGACCTATGAAAGCCCAGAATGATTGGTAAGACAAACACAGAAACGACATGACACGTATTTAACCAATGGGACTGTATATTCTTTACTAGCGTGCGTTATAAAAGCGTGAAAATATTTCACTCCAGACAGAAAAAAATGAAGCCTCTCATGTTCTTCATTGTGCTATTGTGCGCGCGGCATTCACTAGAAGCGGGTAAGTGGAATTAGAATTTATTTCCTACACTTGTCGACGTACTACAGAAATCAGTATGGAATGGAATAGAAATAAATAACAAACATTATAGCTTTTCAGGAATCATCAGCCATTTGCGAGATTTCTCGGTTGTTTAAGGTAGAATGCTTGTTCCCCGTTTTTGAGTGGCTGGTAAGCTAATTTATGCTGAATAAATACATTGATGTTCCAAAGTTTTGTATTTTTACAATAATCAGAATTATCGGATGAAACAACAGTTGAGTCGAGTAAAAATGGAAAAAATGGGATAATAAAAATTGTATCACCGCACTTTTTTCTAATTTCACGAACCGTTGGATAAGAATATTAAAATTTACCACTTTTGAAGAAATTTGTGCGTAGAGTCAATGAAAAGATTCACTCGAAATTGATGAATGGCAACTGATAATTATCATTATCATCAAAAAAGTGACAGGTTCGTAGCGAACGAAAATCTAAGCAAAAACGATTCGTGTATTTGGGGTAACAATATGTATCTATAAATTGAAAGTATACTGAAGCGTCGAGGATGTAGAGCTCACAATGCAAAGTATATTTTGGGGGCACGGATTTTCAATGGAAGCGAAATCGACGCCCTAAAGATTGCCCTATGGATTAAGGACATGTATATTCGCACACCACTATTCGAAAAACATTCCAGGGGATGTTCAAAAAACAAAATGGAAAAACGGGAGTGTAGAGCAAGAGAATACAAAGAAAATCCCGAGGCGAAGAAAGGTTTAAAAAAAGAAGGAGAAGAGAAGAGAAAAGCAAGTAGACGGAAAACGAGAAGAACTAATGAGCAGGAGAAAAGGAGAAAAATAGAGAGGAAAAAAAATTAAAAAAGGAAACAGGAGCGGCTGAAACAGAAAAAGAAAGGGCAGCAATAGTTGGGAAAGAATAATATAAGGATGGGATAACTATCCGATTGCACGGTTTCAAATGACACATGAATTACTGACAGATGAATGAGAGATGAATTGTCGGCCGTGATAACTTAGTCTTACAGTTGTTGATAGTATATGTTAGAATAGTGCACTCGAATGATTTGATCACGAGAACGCCTTGTATGGAAATTCTATTCATTCGAACTATTCAAACCACATGGGAATGCGCAAATCTCTCTCACGGTCTCTCGTGCTCTGCCTCTCGCGGCTAGAACACATGTGAGTTGCATATAAGGGAAGAGAAATTCACTCAACCTACTTTCATTCAATATTCTCTTCTTGTTCAGTAGATCCAAAACAACCTGATGGCCAAGGTGAGATTGTGTGCATCATAATCATTAGTATGGGTGGAATATATATTCTTTACTAATAAAGTTCAAACACGTCGAATTTTGAACGAAGTGGTTTGATGAGGCTGTGTTGTTGTCCAAATTAGATTATTCTGTGTAGAAGAAGGGGCGATCCGTTTTGCAATTGTTCTTCCACGTATAATGGACAGTAGGTTTGGCAAATGTGTTCGTTCATTGGTACTGAATAACTCACGGATGGGATAACTATCCGATTGCACGGTTTCAAATGACACATGAATTACTGACAGATGAATGAGAGATGAATTGTCGGCCGTGATAACTTAGTCTTACAGTTGTTGATAGTATATGTTAGAATAGGGCACTCGAATGATTTGATCACGAGAACGCCTTGTATGGAAATTCTATTCATTCGAACTATTCAAACCACATGGAAATGCGCAAATCTCTCTCACGGTCTCTCGTGCTCTGCCTCTCGCGGCTAGAACACATGTGAGTTGCATATAAGGGAAGAGAAATTCACTCAACCTACTTTCATTCAATATTCTCTTCTTGTTCAGTAGATCCAAAACAACCTGATGGCCAAGGTGAGATTGTGTGCATCATAATCATTAGTATGGGTGGAATATATATTCTTTACTAATAAAGTTCAAACACGTCGAATTTTGAACGAAGTGGTTTGATGAGGCTGTGTTGTTGTCCAAATTAGATTATTCTGTGTAGAAGAAGGGGCGATCCGTTTTGCAATTGTTCTTCCACGTATAATGGACAGTAGGTTTGGCAAATGTGTTCGTTCATTGGTACTGAATAACTCACGGATGGGATAACTATCCGATTGCACGGTTTCAAATGACACATGAATTACTGACAGATGAATGAGAGATGAATTGTCGGCCGTGATAACTTAGTCTTACAGTTGTTGATAGTATATGTTAGAATAGGGCACTCGAATGATTTGATCACGAGAACGCCTTGTATGGAAATTCTATTCATTCGAACTATTCAAACCACATGGAAATGCGCAAATC
The DNA here is from genome assembly GCA_948099385.1 of Fasciola hepatica. NCBI lineage: Eukaryota > Metazoa > Platyhelminthes > Trematoda > Plagiorchiida > Fasciolidae > Fasciola > Fasciola hepatica. The sequence continues at coordinate 1,532,320 of CANUEZ040000217.1, read as the reverse complement.
TCTCTCACGGTCTCTCGTGCTCTGCCTCTCGCGGCTAGAACACATGTGAGTTGCATATAAGGGAAGAGAAATTCACTCAACCTACTTTCATTCAATATTCTCTTCTTGTTCAGTAGATCCAAAACAACCTGATGGCCAAGGTGAGATTGTGTGCATCATAATCATTAGTATGGGTGGAATATATATTCTTTACTCATTAAGATCAAACACGTCGAATTTTGAACGAAGTGGTTTGATGAGGCTGTGTTGTTGTCCAAATTAGATTATTCTGTGTAGAAGAAGGGGCGATCCGTTTTACAATTGTTCTTCCACGTATAATGGACAGTAGGTTTGGCAAATGTGTTCGTTCATTGGTACTGAATAACTCACGGATGGGATAACTATCCGATTGCACGGTTTCAAATGACACATGAATTACTGACAGATGAATGAGAGATGAATTGTCGGCCGTGATAACTTAGTCTTACAGTTGTTGATAGTATATGTTAGAATAGGGCACTCGAATGATTTGATCACGAGAACGCCTTGTATGGAAATTCTATTCATTCGAACTATTCAAACCACATGGAAATGCGCAAATCTCTCTCACGGTCTCTCGTGCTCTGCCTCTCGCGGCTAGAACACATGTGAGTTGCATATAAGGGAATAGAAATTCACTCAACCTACTTTCATTCAATATTCTCTTCTTGTTCAGTAGATCCAAAACAACCTGATGGCCAAGGTGAGATTGTGTGCATCATAATCATTAGTATGGGTGGAATATATATTCTTTACTAATAAAGTTCAAACACGTCGAATTTTGAACGAAGTGGTTTGATGAGGCTGTGTTGTTGTCCAAATTAGATTATTCTGTGTAGGAGAAGGGGCGATCCGTTTTGCAATTGTTCTTCCACGTATAATGGACAGTAGGTTTGGCAAATGTGTTCGTTCATTGGTACTGAATAACTCACGGATGGGATAACTATCCGATTGCACGGTTTCAAATGACACATGAATTACTGACAGATGAATGAGAGATGAATTGTCGGCCGTGATAACTTAGTCTTACAGTTGTTGATAGTATATGTTAGAATAGGGCACTCGAATGATTTGATCACGAGAACGCCTTGTATGGAAATTCTATTCATTCGAACTATTCAAACCACATGGAAATGCGCAAATCTCTCTCACGGTCTCTCGTGCTCTGCCTCTCGCGGCTAGAACACATGTGAGTTGCATATAAGGGAAGAGAAATTCACTCAACCTACTTTCATTCAATATTCTCTTCTTGTTCAGTAGATCCAAAACAACCTGATGGCCAAGGTGAGATTGTGTGCATCATAATCATTAGTATGGGTGGAATATATATTCTTTACTAATAAAGTTCAAACACGTCGAATTTTGAACGAAGTGGTTTGATGAGGCTGTGTTGTTGTCCAAATTAGATTATTCTGTGTAGGAGAAGGGGCGATCCGTTTTGCAATTGTTCTTCCACGTATAATGGACAGTAGGTTTGGCAAATGTGTTCGTTCATTGGTACTGAATAACTCACGGATGGGATAACTATCCGATTGCACGGTTTCAAATGACACATGAATTACTGACAGATGAATGAGAGATGAATTGTCGGCCGTGATAACTTAGTCTTACAGTTGTTGATAGTATATGTTAGAATAGGGCACTCGAATGATTTGATCACGAGAACGCCTTGTATGGAAATTCTATTCATTCGAACTATTCAAACCACATGGAAATGCGCAAATCTCTCTCACGGTCTCTCGTGCTCTGCCTCTCGCGGCTAGAACACATGTGAGTTGCATATAAGGGAATAGAAATTCACTCAACCTACTTTCATTCAATATTCTCTTCTTGTTCAGTAGATCCAAAACAACCTGATGGCCAAGGTGAGATTGTGTGCATCATAATCATTAGTTTGGGTGGAATATATATTCTTTACTAATAAAGTTCAAACACGTCGAATTTTGAACGAAGTGGTTTGATGAGGCTGTGTTGTTGTCCAAATTAGATTATTCTGTGTAGGAGAAGGGGCGATCCGTTTTGCAATTGTTCTTCCACGTATAATGGACAGTAGGTTTGGCAAATGTGTTCGTTCATTGGTACTGAATAACTCACGGATGGGATAACTATCCGATTGCACGGTTTCAAATGACACATGAATTACTGACAGATGAATGAGAGATGAATTGTCGGCCGTGATAACTTAGTCTTACAGTTGTTGATAGTATATGTTAGAATAGGGCACTCGAATGATTTGATCACGAGAACGCCTTGTATGGAAATTCTATTCATTCGAACTATTCAAACCACATGGGAATGCGCAAATCTCTCTCACGGTCTCTCGTGCTCTGCCTCTCGCGGCTAGAACACATGTGAGTTGCATATAAGGGAAGAGAAATTCACTCAACCTACTTTCATTCAATATTCTCTTCTTGTTCAGTAGATCCAAAACAACCTGATGGCCAAGGTGAGATTGTGTGCATCATAATCATTAGTATGGGTGGAATATATATTCTTTACTAATAAAGTTCAAACACGTCGAATTTTGAACGAAGTGGTTTGATGAGGCTGTGTTGTTGTCCAAATTAGATTATTCTGTGTAGAAGAAGGGGCGATCCGTTTTGCAATTGTTCTTCCACGTATAATGGACAGTAGGTTTGGCAAATGTGTTCGTTCATTGGTACTGAATAACTCACGGATGGGATAACTATCCGATTGCACGGTTTCAAATGACACATGAATTACTGACAGATGAATGAGAGATGAATTGTCGGCCGTGATAACTTAGTCTTACAGTTGTTGATAGTATATGTTAGAATAGGGCACTCGAATGATTTGATCACGAGAACGCCTTGTATGGAAATTCTATTCATTCGAACTATTCAAACCACATGGAAATGCGCAAATCTCTCTCACGGTCTCTCGTGCTCTGCCTCTCGCGGCTAGAACACATGTGAGTTGCATATAAGGGAAGAGAAATTCACTCAACCTACTTTCATTCAATATTCTCTTCTTGTTCAGTAGATCCAAAACAACCTGATGGCCAAGGTGAGATTGTGTGCATCATAATCATTAGTATGGGTGGAATATATATTCTTTATTATTAAAGTTCAAACACGTCGAATTTTGAACGAAGTGGTTTGATGTGGCTGATTTGTTGTCCAAATTAGAGTATTCTGTGTAGGAGAAGGGGCGATCCGTTTTGCAATTGTTCTTCCACGTATAATGGACAGTAGGTTTGGCAAATGTGTTCGTTCATTGGTACTGAATAACTCACGGATGGGATAACTATCCGATTGCACGGTTTCAAATGACACATGAATTACTGACAGATGAATGAGAGATGAATTGTCGGCCGTGATAACTTAGTCTTACAGTTGTTGATAGTATATGTTAGAATAGGGCACTCGAATGATTTGATCACGAGAACGCCTTGTATGGAAATTCTATTCATTCGAACTATTCAAACCACATGGAAATGCGCAAATCTCTCTCACGGTCTCTCGTGCTCTGCCTCTCGCGGCTAGAACACATGTGAGTTGCGTATAAGGGAAGAGAAATTCACTCAACCTACTTTCATTCAATATTCTCTTCTTGTTCAGTAGATCCAAAACAACCTGATGGCCAAGGTGAGATTGTGTGCATCATAATCATTAGTATGGGTGGAATATATATTCTTTACTAATAAAGTTCAAACACGTTGAATTTTGAACGAAGTGGTTTGATGAGGCTGTGTTGTTGTCCAAATTAGATCATTCTGTGTAGAAGAAGGGGCGATCCGTTTTGCAATTGTTCTTCCACGTATAATGGACAGTAGGTTTGGCAAATGTGTTCGTTCATTGGTACTGAATAACTCACGGATGGGATAACTATCCGATTGCACGGTTTCAAATGACACATGAATTACTGACAGATGAATGAGAGATGAATTGTCGGCCGTGATAACTTAGTCTTACAGTTGTTGATAGTATATGTTAGAATAGGGCACTCGAATGATTTGATCACGAGAACGCCTTGTATGGAAATTCTATTCATTCGAACTATTCAAACCACATGGAAATGCGCAAATCTCTCTCACGGTCTCTCGTGCTCTGCCTCTCGCGGCTAGAACACATGTGAGTTGCATATAAGGGAAGAGAAATTCACTCAACCTACTTTCATTCAATATTCTCTTCTTGTTCAGTAGATCCAAAACAACCTGATGGCCAAGGTGAGATTGTGTGCATCATAATCATTAGTATGGGTGGAATATATATTCTTTACTCATTAAGATCAAACACGTCGAATTTTGAACGAAGTGGTTTGATGAGGCTGTGTTGTTGTCCAAATTAGATTATTCTGTGTAGAAGAAGGGGCGATCCGTTTTACAATTGTTCTTCCACGTATAATGGACAGTAGGTTTGGCAAATGTGTTCGTTCATTGGTACTGAATAACTCACGGATGGGATAACTATCCGATTGCACGGTTTCAAATGACACATGAATTACTGACAGATGAATGAGAGATGAATTGTCGGCCGTGATAACTTAGTCTTACAGTTGTTGATAGTATATGTTAGAATAGGGCACTCGAATGATTTGATCACGAGAACGACTTGTATGGAAATTCTATTCATTCGAACTATTCAAACCACATGGAAATGCGCAAATCTCTCTCACGGTCTCTCGTGCTCTGCCTCTCGCGGCTAGAACACATGTGAGTTGCGTATAAGGGAATAGAAATTCACTCAACCTACTTTCATTCAAAATTCTCTTCTTGTTCAGTAGATCCAAAACAACCTGATGGCCAAGGTGAGATTGTGTGCATCATAATCATTAGTATGGGTGGAATATATATTCTTTACTAATTAAGTTCAAACACGTCGAATTTTGAACGAAGTGGTTTGATGAGGCTGTGTTGTTGTCCAAATTAGATTATTCTGTGTAGCAGAAGGGGCGATCCGTTTTGCAATTGTTCTTCCACGTATAATGGACAGTAGGTTTGGCAAATGTGTTCGTTCATTGGTACTGAATAACTCACGGATGGGATAACTATCCGATTGCACGGTTTCAAATGACACATGAATTACTGACAGATGAATGAGAGATGAATTGTCGGCCGTGATAACTTAGTCTTACAGTTGTTGATAGTATATGTTAGAATAGGGCACTCGAATGATTTGATCACGAGAACGCCTTGTATGGAAATTCTATTCATTCGAACTATTCAAACCACATGGAAATGCGCAAATCTCTCTCACGGTCTCTCGTGCTCTGCCTCTCGCGGCTAGAACACATGTGAGTTGCATATAAGGGAATAGAAATTCACTCAACCTACTTTCATTCAATATTCTCTTCTTGTTCAGTAGATCCAAAACAACCTGATGGCCAAGGTGAGATTGTGTGCATCATAATCATTAGTATGGGTGGAATATATATTCTTTACTAATAAAGTTCAAACACGTCGAATTTTGAACGAAGTGGTTTGATGAGGCTGTGTTGTTGTCCAAATTAGATTATTCTGTGTAGCAGAAGGGGCGATCCGTTTTGCAATTGTTCTTCCACGTATAATGGACAGTAGGTTTGGCAAATGTGTTCGTTCATTGGTACTGAATAACTCACGGATGGGATAACTATCCGATTGCACGGTTTCAAATGACACATGAATTACTGACAGATGAATGAGAGATGAATTGTCGGCCGTGATAACTTAGTCTTACAGTTGTTGATAGTATATGTTAGAATAGGGCACTCGAATGATTTGATCACGAGAACGCCTTGTATGGAAATTCTATTCATTCGAACTATTCAAACCACATGGGAATGCGCAAATCTCTCTCACGGTCTCTCGTGCTCTGCCTCTCGCGGCTAGAACACATGTGAGTTGCATATAAGGGAAGAGAAATTCACTCAACCTACTTTCATTCAATATTCTCTTCTTGTTCAGTAGATCCAAAACAACCTGATGGCCAAGGTGAGATTGTGTGCATCATAATCATTAGTATGGGTGGAATATATATTCTTTACTAATAAAGTTCAAACACGTTGAATTTTGAACGAAGTGGTTTGATGAGGCTGTGTTGTTGTCCAAATTAGATCATTCTGTGTAGAAGAAGGGGCGATCCGTTTTGCAATTGTTCTTCCACGTATAATGGACAGTAGGTTTGGCAAATGTGTTCGTTCATTGGTACTGAATAACTCACGGATGGGATAACTATCCGATTGCACGGTTTCAAATGACACATGAATTACTGACAGATGAATGAGAGATGAATTGTCGGCCGTGATAACTTAGTCTTACAGTTGTTGATAGTATATGTTAGAATAGGGCACTCGAATGATTTGATCACGAGAACGCCTTGTATGGAAATTCTATTCATTCGAACTATTCAAACCACATGGGAATGCGCAAATCTCTCTCACGGTCTCTCGTGCTCTGCCTCTCGCGGCTAGAACACATGTGAGTTGCATATAAGGGAAGAGAAATTCACTCAACCTACTTTCATTCAATATTCTCTTCTTGTTCAGTAGATCCAAAACAACCTGATGGCCAAGGTGAGATTGTGTGCATCATAATCATTAGTATGGGTGGAATATATATTCTTTACTAATTAAGTTCAAACACGTCGAATTTTGAACGAAGTGGTTTGATGAGGCTGTGTTGTTGTCCAAATTAGATCATTCTGTGTAGAAGAAGGGGCGATCCGTTTTGCAATTGTTCTTCCACGTATAATGGACAGTAGGTTTGGCAAATGTGTTCGTTCATTGGTACTGAATAACTCACGGATGGGATAACTATCCGATTGCACGGTTTCAAATGACACATGAATTACTGACAGATGAATGAGAGATGAATTGTCGGCCGTGATAACTTAGTCTTACAGTTGTTGATAGTATATGTTAGAATAGGGCACTCGAATGATTTGATCACGAGAACGCCTTGTATGGAAATTCTATTCATTCGAACTATTCAAACCACATGGAAATGCGCAAATCTCTCTCACGGTCTCTCGTGCTCTGCCTCTCGCGGCTAGAACACATGTGAGTTGCATATAAGGGAAGAGAAATTCACTCAACCTACTTTCATTCAATATTCTCTTCTTGTTCAGTAGATCCAAAACAACCTGATGGCCAAGGTGAGATTGTGTGCATCATAATCATTAGTATGGGTGGAATATATATTCTTTACTAATTAAGTTCAAACACGTCGAATTTTGAACGAAGTGGTTTGATGAGGCTGTGTTGTTGTCCAAATTAGATTATTCTGTGTAGGAGAAGGGGCGATCCGTTTTGCAATTGTTCTTCCACGTATAATGGACAGTAGGTTTGGCAAATGTGTTCGTTCATTGGTACTGAATAACTCACGGATGGGATAACTATCCGATTGCACGGTTTCAAATGACACATGAATTACTGACAGATGAATGAGAGATGAATTGTCGGCCGTGATAACTTAGTCTTACAGTTGTTGATAGTATATGTTAGAATAGGGCACTCGAATGATTTGATCACGAGAACGCCTTGTATGGAAATTCTATTCATTCGAACTATTCAAACCACATGGGAATGCGCAAATCTCTCTCACGGTCTCTCGTGCTCTGCCTCTCGCGGCTAGAACACATGTGAGTTGCATATAAGGGAAGAGAAATTCACTCAACCTACTTTCATTCAATATTCTCTTCTTGTTCAGTAGATCCAAAACAACCTGATGGCCAAGGTGAGATTGTGTGCATCATAATCATTAGTATGGGTGGAATATATATTCTTTACTAATAAAGTTCAAACACGTCGAATTTTGAACGAAGTGGTTTGATGAGGCTGTGTTGTTGTCCAAATTAGATCATTCTGTGTAGAAGAAGGGGCGATCCGTTTTGCAATTGTTCTTCCACGTATAATGGACAGTAGGTTTGGCAAATGTGTTCGTTCATTGGTACTGAATAACTCACGGATGGGATAACTATCCGATTGCACGGTTTCAAATGACACATGAATTACTGACAGATGAATGAGAGATGAATTGTCGGCCGTGATAACTTAGTCTTACAGTTGTTGATAGTATATGTTAGAATAGGGCACTCGAATGATTTGATCACGAGAACGCCTTGTATGGAAATTCTATTCATTCGAACTATTCAAACCACATGGAAATGCGCAAATCTCTCTCACGGTCTCTCGTGCTCTGCCTCTCGCGGCTAGAACACATGTGAGTTGCATATAAGGGAAGAGAAATTCACTCAACCTACTTTCATTCAATATTCTCTTCTTGTTCAGTAGATCCAAAACAACCTGATGGCCAAGGTGAGATTGTGTGCATCATAATCATTAGTATGGGTGGAATATATATTCTTTACTAATTAAGTTCAAACACGTCGAATTTTGAACGAAGTGGTTTGATGAGGCTGTGTTGTTGTCCAAATTAGATTATTCTGTGTAGCAGAAGGGGCGATCCGTTTTGCAATTGTTCTTCCACGTATAATGGACAGTAGGTTTGGCAAATGTGTTCGTTCATTGGTACTGAATAACTCACGGATGGGATAACTATCCGATTGCACGGTTTCAAATGACACATGAATTACTGACAGATGAATGAGAGATGAATTGTCGGCCGTGATAACTTAGTCTTACAGTTGTTGATAGTATATGTTAGAATAGGGCACTCGAATGATTTGATCACGAGAACGCCTTGTATGGAAATTCTATTCATTCGAACTATTCAAACCACATGGGAATGCGCAAATCTCTCTCACGGTCTCTCGTGCTCTGCCTCTCGCGGCTAGAACACATGTGAGTTGCATATAAGGGAAGAGAAATTCACTCAACCTACTTTCATTCAATATTCTCTTCTTGTTCAGTAGATCCAAAACAACCTGATGGCCAAGGTGAGATTGTGTGCATCATAATCATTAGTATGGGTGGAATATATATTCTTTACTAATTAAGTTCAAACACGTCGAATTTTGAACGAAGTGGTTTGATGAGGCTGTGTTGTTGTCCAAATTAGATCATTCTGTGTAGAAGAAGGGGCGATCCGTTTTGCAATTGTTCTTCCACGTATAATGGACAGTAGGTTTGGCAAATGTGTTCGTTCATTGGTACTGAATAACTCACGGATGGGATAACTATCCGATTGCACGGTTTCAAATGACACATGAATTACTGACAGATGAATGAGAGATGAATTGTCGGCCGTGATAACTTAGTCTTACAGTTGTTGATAGTATATGTTAGAATAGGGCACTCGAATGATTTGATCACGAGAACGCCTTGTATGGAAATTCTATTCATTCGAACTATTCAAACCACATGGGAATGCGCAAATCTCTCTCACGGTCTCTCGTGCTCTGCCTCTCGCGGCTAGAACACATGTGAGTTGCATATAAGGGAAGAGAAATTCACTCAACCTACTTTCATTCAATATTCTCTTCTTGTTCAGTAGATCCAAAACAACCTGATGGCCAAGGTGAGATTGTGTGCATCATAATCATTAGTATGGGTGGAATATATATTCTTTACTAATAAAGTTCAAACACGTCGAATTTTGAACGAAGTGGTTTGATGAGGCTGTGTTGTTGTCCAAATTAGATTATTCTGTGTAGCAGAAGGGGCGATCCGTTTTGCAATTGTTCTTCCACGTATAATGGACAGTAGGTTTGGCAAATGTGTTCGTTCATTGGTACTGAATAACTCACGGATGGGATAACTATCCGATTGCACGGTTTCAAATGACACATGAATTACTGACAGATGAATGAGAGATGAATTGTCGGCCGTGATAACTTAGTCTTACAGTTGTTGATAGTATATGTTAGAATAGGGCACTCGAATGATTTGATCACGAGAACGCCTTGTATGGAAATTCTATTCATTCGAACTATTCAAACCACATGGAAATGCGCAAATCTCTCTCACGGTCTCTCGTGCTCTGCCTCTCGCGGCTAGAACACATGTGAGTTGCATATAAGGGAAGAGAAATTCACTCAACCTACTTTCATTCAATATTCTCTTCTTGTTCAGTAGATCCAAAACAACCTGATGGCCAAGGTGAGATTGTGTGCATCATAATCATTAGTATGGGTGGAATATATATTCTTTACTAATAAAGTTCAAACACGTCGAATTTTGAACGAAGTGGTTTGATGAGGCTGTGTTGTTGTCCAAATTAGATCATTCTGTGTAGCAGAAGGGGCGATCCGTTTTGCAATTGTTCTTCCACGTATAATGGACAGTAGGTTTGGCAAATGTGTTCGTTCATTGGTACTGAATAACTCACGGATGGGATAACTATCCGATTGCACGGTTTCAAATGACACATGAATTACTGACAGATGAATGAGAGATGAATTGTCGGCCGTGATAACTTAGTCTTACAGTTGTTGATAGTATATGTTAGAATAGGGCACTCGAATGATTTGATCACGAGAACGCCTTGTATGGAAATTCTATTCATTCGAACTATTCAAACCACATGGAAATGCGCAAATCTCTCTCACGGTCTCTCGTGCTCTGCCTCTCGCGGCTAGAACACATGTGAGTTGCATATAAGGGAAGAGAAATTCACTCAACCTACTTTCATTCAATATTCTCTTCTTGTTCAGTAGATCCAAAACAACCTGATGGCCAAGGTGAGATTGTGTGCATCATAATCATTAGTATGGGTGGAATATATATTCTTTACTAATAAAGTTCAAACACGTCGAATTTTGAACGAAGTGGTTTGATGAGGCTGTGTTGTTGTCCAAATTAGATTATTCTGTGTAGCAGAAGGGGCGATCCGTTTTGCAATTGTTCTTCCACGTATAATGGACAGTAGGTTTGGCAAATGTGTTCGTTCATTGGTACTGAATAACTCACGGATGGGATAACTATCCGATTGCACGGTTTCAAATGACACATGAATTACTGACAGATGAATGAGAGATGAATTGTCGGCCGTGATAACTTAGTCTTACAGTTGTTGATAGTATATGTTAGAATAGGGCACTCGAATGATTTGATCACGAGAACGCCTTGTATGGAAATTCTATTCATTCGAACTATTCAAACCACATGGAAATGCGCAAATCTCTCTCACGGTCTCTCGTGCTCTGCCTCTCGCGGCTAGAACACATGTGAGTTGCATATAAGGGAAGAGAAATTCACTCAACCTACTTTCATTCAATATTCTCTTCTTGTTCAGTAGATCCAAAACAACCTGATGGCCAAGGTGAGATTGTGTGCATCATAATCATTAGTATGGGTGGAATATATATTCTTTACTAATTAAGTTCAAACACGTCGAATTTTGAACGAAGTGGTTTGATGAGGCTGTGTTGTTGTCCAAATTAGATCATTCTGTGTAGAAGAAGGGGCGATCCGTTTTGCAATTGTTCTTCCACGTATAATGGACAGTAGGTTTGGCAAATGTGTTCGTTCATTGGTACTGAATAACTCACGGATGGGATAACTATCCGATTGCACGGTTTCAAATGACACATGAATTACTGACAGATGAATGAGAGATGAATTGTCGGCCGTGATAACTTAGTCTTACAGTTGTTGATAGTATATGTTAGAATAGGGCACTCGAATGATTTGATCACGAGAACGCCTTGTATGGAAATTCTATTCATTCGAACTATTCAAACCACATGGAAATGCGCAAATCTCTCTCACGGTCTCTCGTGCTCTGCCTCTCGCGGCTAGAACACATGTGAGTTGCATATAAGGGAAGAGAAATTCACTCAACCTACTTTCATTCAATATTCTCTTCTTGTTCAGTAGATCCAAAACAACCTGATGGCCAAGGTGAGATTGTGTGCATCATAATCATTAGTATGGGTGGAATATATATTCTTTACTAATTAAGTTCAAACACGTCGAATTTTGAACGAAGTGGTTTGATGAGGCTGTGTTGTTGTCCAAATTAGATCATTCTGTGTAGAAGAAGGGGCGATCCGTTTTGCAATTGTTCTTCCACGTATAATGGACAGTAGGTTTGGCAAATGTGTTCGTTCATTGGTACTGAATAACTCACGGATGGGATAACTATCCGATTGCACGGTTTCAAATGACACATGAATTACTGACAGATGAATGAGAGATGAATTGTCGGCCGTGATAACTTAGTCTTACAGTTGTTGATAGTATATGTTAGAATAGGGCACTCGAATGATTTGATCACGAGAACGCCTTGTATGGAAATTCTATTCATTCGAACTATTCAAACCACATGGAAATGCGCAAATCTCTCTCACGGTCTCTCGTGCTCTGCCTCTCGCGGCTAGAACACATGTGAGTTGCATATAAGGGAAGAGAAATTCACTCAACCTACTTTCATTCAATATTCTCTTCTTGTTCAGTAGATCCAAAACAACCTGATGGCCAAGGTGAGATTGTGTGCATCATAATCATTAGTATGGGTGGCATATATATTCTTTACTAATTAAGTTCAAACACGTCGAATTTTGAACGAAGTGGTTTGATGAGGCTGTGTTGTTGTCCAAATTAGATTATTCTGTGTAGAAGAAGGGGCGATCCGTTTTGCAATTGTTCTTCCACGTATAATGGACAGTAGGTTTGGCAAATGTGTTCGTTCATTGGTACTGAATAACTCACGGATGGGATAACTATCCGATTGCACGGTTTCAAATGACACATGAATTACTGACAGATGAATGAGAGATGAATTGTCGGCCGTGATAGCTTAGTCTTACAGTTGTTGATAGTATATGTTAGAATAGGGCACTCGAATGATTTGATCACGAGAACGACTTGTATGGAAATTCTATTCATTCGAACTATTCAAACCACATGGAAATGCGCAAATCTCTCTCACGGTCTCTCGTGCTCTGCCTCTCGCGGCTAGAACACATGTGAGTTGCATATAAGGGAAGAGAAATTCACTCAACCTACTTTCATTCAATATTCTCTTCTTGTTCAGTAGATCCAAAACAACCTGATGGCCAAGGTGAGATTGTGTGCATCATAATCATTAGTATGGGTGGAATATATATTCTTTACTAATAAAGTTCAAACACGTCGAATTTTGAACGAAGTGGTTTGATGTGGCTGATTTGTTGTCCAAATTAGATTATTCTGTGTAGCAGAAGGGGCGATCCGTTTTGCAATTGTTCTTCCACGTATAATGGACAGTAGGTTTGGCAAATGTGTTCGTTCATTGGTACTGAATAACTCACGGATGGGATAACTATCCGATTGCACGGTTTCAAATGACACATGAATTACTGACAGATGAATGAGAGATGAATTGTCGGCCGTGATAACTTAGTCTTACAGTTGTTGATAGTATATGTTAGAATAGGGCACTCGAATGATTTGATCACGAGAACGCCTTGTATGGAAATTCTATTCATTCGAACTATTCAAACCACATGGAAATGCGCAAATCTCTCTCACGGTCTCTCGTGCTCTGCCTCTCGCGGCTAGAACACATGTGAGTTGCATATAAGGGAAGAGAAATTCACTCAACCTACTTTCATTCAATATTCTCTTCTTGTTCAGTAGATCCAAAACAACCTGATGGCCAAGGTGAGATTGTGTGCATCATAATCATTAGTATGGGTGGAATATATATTCTTTACTAATTAAGTACAAACACGTCGAATTTTGAACGAAGTGGTTTGATGAGGCTGTGTTGTTGTCCAAATTAGATCATTCTGTGTAGAAGAAGGGGCGATCCGTTTTGCAATTGTTCTTCCACGTATAATGGACAGTAGGTTTGGCAAATGTGTTCGTTCATTGGTACTGAATAACTCACGGATGGGATAACTATCCGATTGCACGGTTTCAAATGACACATGAATTACTGACAGATGAATGAGAGATGAATTGTCGGCCGTGATAACTTAGTCTTACAGTTGTTGATAGTATATGTTAGAATAGGGCACTCGAATGATTTGATCACGAGAACGCCTTGTATGGAAATTCTATTCATTCGAACTATTCAAACCACATGGAAATGCGCAAATCTCTCTCACGGTCTCTCGTGCTCTGCCTCTCGCGGCTAGAACACATGTGAGTTGCATATAAGGGAAGAGAAATTCACTCAACCTACTTTCATTCAATATTCTCTTCTTGTTCAGTAGATCCAAAACAACCTGATGGCCAAGGTGAGATTGTGTGCATCATAATCATTAGTATGGGTGGAATATATATTCTTTACTAATTAAGTTCAAACACGTCGAATTTTGAACGAAGTGGTTTGATGAGGCTGTGTTGTTGTCCAAATTAGATTATTCTGTGTAGCAGAAGGGGCGATCCGTTTTGCAATTGTTCTTCCACGTATAATGGACAGTAGGTTTGGCAAATGTGTTCGTTCATTGGTACTGAATAACTCACGGATGGGATAACTATCCGATTGCACGGTTTCAAATGACACATGAATTACTGACAGATGAATGAGAGATGAATTGTCGGCCGTGATAACTTAGTCTTACAGTTGTTGATAGTATATGTTAGAATAGGGCACTCGAATGATTTGATCACGAGAACGCCTTGTATGGAAATTCTATTCATTCGAACTATTCAAACCACATGGAAATGCGCAAATCTCTCTCACGGTCTCTCGTGCTCTGCCTCTCGCGGCTAGAACACATGTGAGTTGCATATAAGGGAAGAGAAATTCACTCAACCTACTTTCATTCAATATTCTCTTCTTGTTCAGTAGATCCAAAACAACCTGATGGCCAAGGTGAGATTGTGTGCATCATAATCATTAGTATGGGTGGAATATATATTCTTTACTAATAAAGTTCAAACACGTTGAATTTTGAACGAAGTGGTTTGATGAGGCTGTGTTGTTGTGCAAATTAGATCATTCTGTGTAGAAGAAGGGGCGATCCGTTTTGCAATTGTTCTTCCACGTATAATGGACAGTAGGTTTGGCAAATGTGTTCGTTCATTGGTACTGAATAACTCACGGATGGGATAACTATCCGATTGCACGGTTTCAAATGACACATGAATTACTGACAGATGAATGAGAGATGAATTGTCGGCCGTGATAACTTAGTCTTACAGTTGTTGATAGTATATGTTAGAATAGGGCACTCGAATGATTTGATCACGAGAACGACTTGTATGGAAATTCTATTCATTCGAACTATTCAAACCACATGGAAATGCGCAAATCTCTCTCACGGTCTCTCGTGCTCTGCCTCTCGCGGCTAGAACACATGTGAGTTGCATATAAGGGAAGAGAAATTCACTCAACCTACTTTCATTCAATATTCTCTTCTTGTTCAGTAGATCCAAAACAACCTGATGGCCAAGGTGAGATTGTGTGCATCATAATCATTAGTATGGGTGGAATATATATTCTTTACTAATAAAGTTCAAACACGTCGAATTTTGAACGAAGTGGTTTGATGAGGCTGTGTTGTTGTCCAAATTAGATTATTCTGTGTAGGAGAAGGGGCGATCCGTTTTGCAATTGTTCTTCCACGTATAATGGACAGTAGGTTTGGCAAATGTGTTCGTTCATTGGTACTGAATAACTCACGGATGGGATAACTATCCGATTGCACGGTTTCAAATGACACATGAATTACTGACAGATGAATGAGAGATGAATTGTCGGCCGTGATAACTTAGTCTTACAGTTGTTGATAGTATATGTTAGAATAGGGCACTCGAATGATTTGATCACGAGAACGCCTTGTATGGAAATTCTATTCATTCGAACTATTCAAACCACATGGAAATGCGCAAATCTCTCTCACGGTCTCTCGTGCTCTGCCTCTCGCGGCTAGAACACATGTGAGTTGCATATAAGGGAAGAGAAATTCACTCAACCTACTTTCATTCAATATTCTCTTCTTGTTCAGTAGATCCAAAACAACCTGATGGCCAAGGTGAGATTGTGTGCATCATAATCATTAGTATGGGTGGAATATATATTCTTTACTAATTAAGTTCAAACACGTCGAATTTTGAACGAAGTGGTTTGATGAGGCTGTGTTGTTGTCCAAATTAGATTATTCTGTGTAGGAGAAGGGGCGATCCGTTTTGCAATTGTTCTTCCACGTATAATGGACAGTAGGTTTGGCAAATGTGTTCGTTCATTGGTACTGAATAACTCACGGATGGGATAACTATCCGATTGCACGGTTTCAAATGACACATGAATTACTGACAGATGAATGAGAGATGAATTGTCGGCCGTGATAACTTAGTCTTACAGTTGTTGATAGTATATGTTAGAATAAGGCACTCGAATGATTTGATCACGAGAACGCCTTGTATGGAAATTCTATTCATTCGAACTATTCAAACCACATGGAAATGCGCAAATCTCTCTCACGGTCTCTCGTGCTCTGCCTCTCGCGGCTAGAACACATGTGAGTTGCATATAAGGGAAGAGAAATTCACTCAACCTACTTTCATTCAATATTCTCTTCTTGTTCAGTAGATCCAAAACAACCTGATGGCCAAGGTGAGATTGTGTGCATCATAATCATTAGTATGGGTGGAATATATATTCTTTACTAATTAAGTTCAAACACGTCGAATTTTGAACGAAGTGGTTTGATGAGGCTGTGTTGTTGTCCAAATTAGATTATTCTGTGTAGCAGAAGGGGCGATCCGTTTTGCAATTGTTCTTCCACGTATAATGGACAGTAGGTTTGGCAAATGTGTTCGTTCATTGGTACTGAATAACTCACGGATGGGATAACTATCCGATTGCACGGTTTCAAATGACACATGAATTACTGACAGATGAATGAGAGATGAATTGTCGGCCGTGATAACTTAGTCTTACAGTTGTTGATAGTATATGTTAGAATAAGGCACTCGAATGATTTGATCACGAGAACGCCTTGTATGGAAATTCTATTCATTCGAACTATTCAAACCACATGGGAATGCGCAAATCTCTCTCACGGTCTCTCGTGCTCTGCCTCTCGCGGCTAGAACACATGTGAGTTGCATATAAGGGAAGAGAAATTCACTCAACCTACTTTCATTCAATATTCTCTTCTTGTTCAGTAGATCCAAAACAACCTGATGGCCAAGGTGAGATTGTGTGCATCATAATCATTAGTATGGGTGGAATATATATTCTTTACTAATTAAGTTCAAACACGTCGAATTTTGAACGAAGTGGTTTGATGAGGCTGTGTTGTTGTCCAAATTAGATTATTCTGTGTAGGAGAAGGGGCGATCCGTTTTGCAATTGTTCTTCCACGTATAATGGACAGTAGGTTTGGCAAATGTGTTCGTTCATTGGTACTGAATAACTCACGGATGGGATAACTATCCGATTGCACGGTTTCAAATGACACATGAATTACTGACAGATGAATGAGAGATGAATTGTCGGCCGTGATAACTTAGTCTTACAGTTGTTGATAGTATATGTTAGAATAGGGCACTCGAATGATTTGATCACGAGAACGCCTTGTATGGAAATTCTATTCATTCGAACTATTCAAACCACATGGAAATGCGCAAATCTCTCTCACGGTCTCTCGTGCTCTGCCTCTCGCGGCTAGAACACATGTGAGTTGCATATAAGGGAAGAGAAATTCACTCAACCTACTTTCATTCAATATTCTCTTCTTGTTCAGTAGATCCAAAACAACCTGATGGCCAAGGTGAGATTGTGTGCATCATAATCATTAGTATGGGTGGAATATATATTCTTTACTAATAAAGTTCAAACACGTCGAATTTTGAACGAAGTGGTTTGATGAGGCTGTGTTGTTGTCCAAATTAGATTATTCTGTGTAGGAGAAGGGGCGATCCGTTTTGCAATTGTTCTTCCACGTATAATGGACAGTAGGTTTGGCAAATGTGTTCGTTCATTGGTACTGAATAACTCACGGATGGGATAACTATCCGATTGCACGGTTTCAAATGACACATGAATTACTGACAGATGAATGAGAGATGAATTGTCGGCCGTGATAACTTAGTCTTACAGTTGTTGATAGTATATGTTAGAATAGGGCACTCGAATGATTTGATCACGAGAACGCCTTGTATGGAAATTCTATTCATTCGAACTATTCAAACCACATGGAAATGCGCAAATCTCTCTCACGGTCTCTCGTGCTCTGCCTCTCGCGGCTAGAACACATGTGAGTTGCATATAAGGGAAGAGAAATTCACTCAACCTACTTTCATTCAATATTCTCTTCTTGTTCAGTAGATCCAAAACAACCTGATGGCCAAGGTGAGATTGTGTGCATCATAATCATTAGTATGGGTGGAATATATATTCTTTACTAATTAAGTTCAAACACGTCGAATTTTGAACGAAGTGGTTTGATGAGGCTGTGTTGTTGTCCAAATTAGATTATTCTGTGTAGGAGAAGGGGCGATCCGTTTTGCAATTGTTCTTCCACGTATAATGGACAGTAGGTTTGGCAAATGTGTTCGTTCATTGGTACTGAATAACTCACGGATGGGATAACTATCCGATTGCACGGTTTCAAATGACACATGAATTACTGACAGATGAATGAGAGATGAATTGTCGGCCGTGATAACTTAGTCTTACAGTTGTTGATAGTATATGTTAGAATAGGGCACTCGAATGATTTGATCACGAGAACGCCTTGTATGGAAATTCTATTCATTCGAACTATTCAAACCACATGGGAATGCGCAAATCTCTCTCACGGTCTCTCGTGCTCTGCCTCTCGCGGCTAGAACACATGTGAGTTGCATATAAGGGAAGAGAAATTCACTCAACCTACTTTCATTCAATATTCTCTTCTTGTTCAGTAGATCCAAAACAACCTGATGGCCAAGGTGAGATTGTGTGCATCATAATCATTAGTATGGGTGGAATATATATTCTTTACTAATAAAGTTCAAACACGTCGAATTTTGAACGAAGTGGTTTGATGAGGCTGTGTTGTTGTCCAAATTAGATTATTCTGTGTAGGAGAAGGGGCGATCCGTTTTGCAATTGTTCTTCCACGTATAATGGACAGTAGGTTTGGCAAATGTGTTCGTTCATTGGTACTGAATAACTCACGGATGGGATAACTATCCGATTGCACGGTTTCAAATGACACATGAATTACTGACAGATGAATGAGAGATGAATTGTCGGCCATGATAACTTAGTCTTACAGTTGTTGATAGTATATGTTAGAATAGGGCACTCGAATGATTTGATCACGAGAACGCCTTGTATGGAAATTCTATTCATTCGAACTATTCAAACCACATGGAAATGCGCAAATCTCTCTCACGGTCTCTCGTGCTCTGCCTCTCGCGGCTAGAACACATGTGAGTTGCATATAAGGGAAGAGAAATTCACTCAACCTACTTTCATTCAATATTCTCTTCTTGTTCAGTAGATCCAAAACAACCTGATGGCCAAGGTGAGATTGTGTGCATCATAATCATTAGTATGGGTGGAATATATATTCTTTACTAATTAAGTTCAAACACGTCGAATTTTGAACGAAGTGGTTTGATGAGGCTGTGTTGTTGTCCAAATTAGATTATTCTGTGTAGGAGAAGGGGCGATCCGTTTTGCAATTGTTCTTCCACGTATAATGGACAGTAGGTTTGGCAAATGTGTTCGTTCATTGGTACTGAATAACTCACGGATGGGATAACTATCCGATTGCACGGTTTCAAATGACACATGAATTACTGACAGATGAATGAGAGATGAATTGTCGGCCGTGATAACTTAGTCTTACAGTTGTTGATAGTATATGTTAGAATAGGGCACTCGAATGATTTGATCACGAGAACGCCTTGTATGGAAATTCTATTCATTCGAACTATTCAAACCACATGGGAATGCGCAAATCTCTCTCACGGTCTCTCGTGCTCTGCCTCTCGCGGCTAGAACACATGTGAGTTGCATATAAGGGAAGAGAAATTCACTCAACCTACTTTCATTCAATATTCTCTTCTTGTTCAGTAGATCCAAAACAACCTGATGGCCAAGGTGAGATTGTGTGCATCATAATCATTAGTATGGGTGGAATATATATTCTTTACTAATAAAGTTCAAACACGTCGAATTTTGAACGAAGTGGTTTGATGAGGCTGTGTTGTTGTCCAAATTAGATTATTCTGTGTAGGAGAAGGGGCGATCCGTTTTGCAATTGTTCTTCCACGTATAATGGACAGTAGGTTTGGCAAATGTGTTCGTTCATTGGTACTGAATAACTCACGGATGGGATAACTATCCGATTGCACGGTTTCAAATGACACATGAATTACTGACAGATGAATGAGAGATGAATTGTCGGCCGTGATAACTTAGTCTTACAGTTGTTGATAGTATATGTTAGAATAGGGCACTCGAATGATTTGATCACGAGAACGCCTTGTATGGAAATTCTATTCATTCGAACTATTCAAACCACATGGAAATGCGCAAATCTCTCTCACGGTCTCTCGTGCTCTGCCTCTCGCGGCTAGAACACATGTGAGTTGCATATAAGGGAAGAGAAATTCACTCAACCTACTTTCATTCAATATTCTCTTCTTGTTCAGTAGATCCAAAACAACCTGATGGCCAAGGTGAGATTGTGTGCATCATAATCATTAGTATGGGTGGAATATATATTCTTTACTAATTAAGTTCAAACACGTCGAATTTTGAACGAAGTGGTTTGATGAGGCTGTGTTGTTGTCCAAATTAGATCATTCTGTGTAGAAGAAGGGGCGATCCGTTTTGCAATTGTTCTTCCACGTATAATGGACAGTAGGTTTGGCAAATGTGTTCGTTCATTGGTACTGAATAACTCACGGATGGGATAACTATCCGATTGCACGGTTTCAAATGACACATGAATTACTGACAGATGAATGAGAGATGAATTGTCGGCCGTGATAACTTAGTCTTACAGTTGTTGATAGTATATGTTAGAATAGGGCACTCGAATGATTTGATCACGAGAACGCCTTGTATGGAAATTCTATTCATTCGAACTATTCAAACCACATGGAAATGCGCAAATCTCTCTCACGGTCTCTCGTGCTCTGCCTCTCGCGGCTAGAACACATGTGAGTTGCATATAAGGGAAGAGAAATTCACTCAACCTACTTTCATTCAATATTCTCTTCTTGTTCAGTAGATCCAAAACAACCTGATGGCCAAGGTGAGATTGTGTGCATCATAATCATTAGTATGGGTGGAATATATATTCTTTACTAATTAAGTTCAAACACGTCGAATTTTGAACGAAGTGGTTTGATGAGGCTGTGTTGTTGTCCAAATTAGATCATTCTGTGTAGAAGAAGGGGCGATCCGTTTTGCAATTGTTCTTCCACGTATAATGGACAGTAGGTTTGGCAAATGTGTTCGTTCATTGGTACTGAATAACTCACGGATGGGATAACTATCCGATTGCACGGTTTCAAATGACACATGAATTACTGACAGATGAATGAGAGATGAATTGTCGGCCGTGATAACTTAGTCTTACAGTTGTTGATAGTATATGTTAGAATAGGGCACTCGAATGATTTGATCACGAGAACGCCTTGTATGGAAATTCTATTCATTCGAACTATTCAAACCACATGGAAATGCGCAAATCTCTCTCACGGTCTCTCGTGCTCTGCCTCTCGCGGCTAGAACACATGTGAGTTGCATATAAGGGAAGAGAAATTCACTCAACCTACTTTCATTCAATATTCTCTTCTTGTTCAGTAGATCCAAAACAACCTGATGGCCAAGGTGAGATTGTGTGCATCATAATCATTAGTATGGGTGGAATATATATTCTTTACTAATAAAGTTCAAACACGTCGAATTTTGAACGAAGTGGTTTGATGAGGCTGTGTTGTTGTCCAAATTAGATTATTCTGTGTAGGAGAAGGGGCGATCCGTTTTGCAATTGTTCTTCCACGTATAATGGACAGTAGGTTTGGCAAATGTGTTCGTTCATTGGTACTGAATAACTCACGGATGGGATAACTATCCGATTGCACGGTTTCAAATGACACATGAATTACTGACAGATGAATGAGAGATGAATTGTCGGCCGTGATAACTTAGTCTTACAGTTGTTGATAGTATATGTTAGAATAAGGCACTCGAATGATTTGATCACGAGAACGCCTTGTATGGAAATTCTATTCATTCGAACTATTCAAACCACATGGGAATGCGCAAATCTCTCTCACGGTCTCTCGTGCTCTGCCTCTCGCGGCTAGAACACATGTGAGTTGCATATAAGGGAAGAGAAATTCACTCAACCTACTTTCATTCAATATTCTCTTCTTGTTCAGTAGATCCAAAACAACCTGATGGCCAAGGTGAGATTGTGTGCATCATAATCATTAGTATGGGTGGAATATATATTCTTTACTAATTAAGTTCAAACACGTCGAATTTTGAACGAAGTGGTTTGATGAGGCTGTGTTGTTGTCCAAATTAGATTATTCTGTGTAGCAGAAGGGGCGATCCGTTTTGCAATTGTTCTTCCACGTATAATGGACAGTAGGTTTGGCAAATGTGTTCGTTCATTGGTACTGAATAACTCACGGATGGGATAACTATCCGATTGCACGGTTTCAAATGACACATGAATTACTGACAGATGAATGAGAGATGAATTGTCGGCCGTGATAACTTAGTCTTACAGTTGTTGATAGTATATGTTAGAATAGGGCACTCGAATGATTTGATCACGAGAACGCCTTGTATGGAAATTCTATTCATTCGAACTATTCAAACCACATGGAAATGCGCAAATCTCTCTCACGGTCTCTCGTGCTCTGCCTCTCGCGGCTAGAACACATGTGAGTTGCATATAAGGGAAGAGAAATTCACTCAACCTACTTTCATTCAATATTCTCTTCTTGTTCAGTAGATCCAAAACAACCTGATGGCCAAGGTGAGATTGTGTGCATCATAATCATTAGTATGGGTGGAATATATATTCTTTACTAATTAAGTTCAAACACGTCGAATTTTGAACGAAGTGGTTTGATGAGGCTGTGTTGTTGTCCAAATTAGATCATTCTGTGTAGAAGAAGGGGCGATCCGTTTTGCAATTGTTCTTCCACGTATAATGGACAGTAGGTTTGGCAAATGTGTTCGTTCATTGGTACTGAATAACTCACGGATGGGATAACTATCCGATTGCACGGTTTCAAATGACACATGAATTACTGACAGATGAATGAGAGATGAATTGTCGGCCGTGATAACTTAGTCTTACAGTTGTTGATAGTATATGTTAGAATAGGGCACTCGAATGATTTGATCACGAGAACGCCTTGTATGGAAATTCTATTCATTCGAACTATTCAAACCACATGGAAATGCGCAAATCTCTCTCACGGTCTCTCGTGCTCTGCCTCTCGCGGCTAGAACACATGTGAGTTGCATATAAGGGAAGAGAAATTCACTCAACCTACTTTCATTCAATATTCTCTTCTTGTTCAGTAGATCCAAAACAACCTGATGGCCAAGGTGATATTGTGTGCATCATAATCATTAGTATGGGTGGAATATATATTCTTTACTAATAAAGTTCAAACACGTCGAATTTTGAACGAAGTGGTTTGATGAGGCTGTGTTGTTGTCCAAATTAGATTATTCTGTGTAGGAGAAGGGGCGATCCGTTTTGCAATTGTTCTTCCACGTATAATGGACAGTAGGTTTGGCAAATGTGTTCGTTCATTGGTACTGAATAACTCACGGATGGGATAACTATCCGATTGCACGGTTTCAAATGACACATGAATTACTGACAGATGAATGAGAGATGAATTGTCGGCCGTGATAACTTAGTCTTACAGTTGTTGATAGTATATGTTAGAATAAGGCACTCGAATGATTTGATCACGAGAACGCCTTGTATGGAAATTCTATTCATTCGAACTATTCAAACCACATGGGAATGCGCAAATCTCTCTCACGGTCTCTCGTGCTCTGCCTCTCGCGGCTAGAACACATGTGAGTTGCATATAAGGGAAGAGAAATTCACTCAACCTACTTTCATTCAATATTCTCTTCTTGTTCAGTAGATCCAAAACAACCTGATGGCCAAGGTGAGATTGTGTGCATCATAATCATTAGTATGGGTGGAATATATATTCTTTACTAATAAAGTTCAAACACGTCGAATTTTGAACGAAGTGGTTTGATGAGGCTGTGTTGTTGTCCAAATTAGATTATTCTGTGTAGGAGAAGGGGCGATCCGTTTTGCAATTGTTCTTCCACGTATAATGGACAGTAGGTTTGGCAAATGTGTTCGTTCATTGGTACTGAATAACTCACGGATGGGATAACTATCCGATTGCACGGTTTCAAATGACACATGAATTACTGACAGATGAATGAGAGATGAATTGTCGGCCGTGATAACTTAGTCTTACAGTTGTTGATAGTATATGTTAGAATAGGGCACTCGAATGATTTGATCACGAGAACGCCTTGTATGGAAATTCTATTCATTCGAACTATTCAAACCACATGGAAATGCGCAAATCTCTCTCACGGTCTCTCGTGCTCTGCCTCTCGCGGCTAGAACACATGTGAGTTGCATATAAGGGAAGAGAAATTCACTCAACCTACTTTCATTCAATATTCTCTTCTTGTTCAGTAGATCCAAAACAACCTGATGGCCAAGGTGAGATTGTGTGCATCATAATCATTAGTATGGGTGGAATATATATTCTTTACTAATTAAGTTCAAACACGTCGAATTTTGAACGAAGTGGTTTGATGAGGCTGTGTTGTTGTCCAAATTAGATTATTCTGTGTAGGAGAAGGGGCGATCCGTTTTGCAATTGTTCTTCCACGTATAATGGACAGTAGGTTTGGCAAATGTGTTCGTTCATTGGTACTGAATAACTCACGGATGGGATAACTATCCGATTGCACGGTTTCAAATGACACATGAATTACTGACAGATGAATGAGAGATGAATTGTCGGCCGTGATAACTTAGTCTTACAGTTGTTGATAGTATATGTTAGAATAGGGCACTCGAATGATTTGATCACGAGAACGCCTTGTATGGAAATTCTATTCATTCGAACTATTCAAACCACATGGAAATGCGCAAATCTCTCTCACGGTCTCTCGTGCTCTGCCTCTCGCGGCTAGAACACATGTGAGTTGCATATAAGGGAAGAGAAATTCACTCAACCTACTTTCATTCAATATTCTCTTCTTGTTCAGTAGATCCAAAACAACCTGATGGCCAAGGTGAGATTGTGTGCATCATAATCATTAGTATGGGTGGAATATATATTCTTTACTAATAAAGTTCAAACACGTCGAATTTTGAACGAAGTGGTTTGATGAGGCTGTGTTGTTGTCCAAATTAGATTATTCTGTGTAGGAGAAGGGGCGATCCGTTTTGCAATTGTTCTTCCACGTATAATGGACAGTAGGTTTGGCAAATGTGTTCGTTCATTGGTACTGAATAACTCACGGATGGGATAACTATCCGATTGCACGGTTTCAAATGACACATGAATTACTGACAGATGAATGAGAGATGAATTGTCGGCCGTGATAACTTAGTCTTACAGTTGTTGATAGTATATGTTAGAATAAGGCACTCGAATGATTTGATCACGAGAACGCCTTGTATGGAAATTCTATTCATTCGAACTATTCAAACCACATGGGAATGCGCAAATCTCTCTCACGGTCTCTCGTGCTCTGCCTCTCGCGGCTAGAACACATGTGAGTTGCATATAAGGGAAGAGAAATTCACTCAACCTACTTTCATTCAATATTCTCTTCTTGTTCAGTAGATCCAAAACAACCTGATGGCCAAGGTGAGATTGTGTGCATCATAATCATTAGTATGGGTGGAATATATATTCTTTACTAATAAAGTTCAAACACGTCGAATTTTGAACGAAGTGGTTTGATGAGGCTGTGTTGTTGTCCAAATTAGATTATTCTGTGTAGGAGAAGGGGCGATCCGTTTTGCAATTGTTCTTCCACGTATAATGGACAGTAGGTTTGGCAAATGTGTTCGTTCATTGGTACTGAATAACTCACGGATGGGATAACTATCCGATTGCACGGTTTCAAATGACACATGAATTACTGACAGATGAATGAGAGATGAATTGTCGGCCGTGATAACTTAGTCTTACAGTTGTTGATAGTATATGTTAGAATAAGGCACTCGAATGATTTGATCACGAGAACGCCTTGTATGGAAATTCTATTCATTCGAACTATTCAAACCACATGGAAATGCGCAAATCTCTCTCACGGTCTCTCGTGCTCTGCCTCTCGCGGCTAGAACACATGTGAGTTGCATATAAGGGAAGAGAAATTCACTCAACCTACTTTCATTCAATATTCTCTTCTTGTTCAGTAGATCCAAAACAACCTGATGGCCAAGGTGAGATTGTGTGCATCATAATCATTAGTATGGGTGGAATATATATTCTTTACTAATTAAGTTCAAACACGTCGAATTTTGAACGAAGTGGTTTGATGAGGCTGTGTTGTTGTCCAAATTAGATCATTCTGTGTAGAAGAAGGGGCGATCCGTTTTGCAATTGTTCTTCCACGTATAATGGACAGTAGGTTTGGCAAATGTGTTCGTTCATTGGTACTGAATAACTCACGGATGGGATAACTATCCGATTGCACGGTTTCAAATGACACATGAATTACTGACAGATGAATGAGAGATGAATTGTCGGCCGTGATAACTTAGTCTTACAGTTGTTGATAGTATATGTTAGAATAGGGCACTCGAATGATTTGATCACGAGAACGCCTTGTATGGAAATTCTATTCATTCGAACTATTCAAACCACATGGAAATGCGCAAATCTCTCTCACGGTCCCTCGTGCTCTGCCTCTCGCGGCTAGAACACATGTGAGTTGCATATAAGGGAAGAGAAATTCACTCAACCTACTTTCATTCAATATTCTCTTCTTGTTCAGTAGATCCAAAACAACCTGATGGCCAAGGTGAGATTGTGTGCATCATAATCATTAGTATGGGTGGAATATATATTCTTTACTAATTAAGTTCAAACACGTCGAATTTTGAACGAAGTGGTTTGATGAGGCTGTGTTGTTGTCCAAATTAGATCATTCTGTGTAGAAGAAGGGGCGATCCGTTTTGCAATTGTTCTTCCACGTATAATGGACAGTAGGTTTGGCAAATGTGTTCGTTCATTGGTACTGAATAACTCACGGATGGGATAACTATCCGATTGCACGGTTTCAAATGACACATGAATTACTGACAGATGAATGAGAGATGAATTGTCGGCCGTGATAACTTAGTCTTACAGTTGTTGATAGTATATGTTAGAATAGGGCACTCGAATGATTTGATCACGAGAACGCCTTGTATGGAAATTCTATTCATTCGAACTATTCAAACCACATGGGAATGCGCAAATCTCTCTCACGGTCTCTCGTGCTCTGCCTCTCGCGGCTAGAACACATGTGAGTTGCATATAAGGGAATAGAAATTCACTCAACCTACTTTCATTCAATATTCTCTTCTTGTTCAGTAGATCCAAAACAACCTGATGGCCAAGGTGAGATTGTGTGCATCATAATCATTAGTATGGGTGGAATATATATTCTTTACTAATTAAGTTCAAACACGTCGAATTTTGAACGAAGTGGTTTGATGAGGCTGTGTTGTTGTCCAAATTAGATCATTCTGTGTAGAAGAAGGGGCGATCCGTTTTGCAATTGTTCTTCCACGTATAATGGACAGTAGGTTTGGCAAATGTGTTCGTTCATTGGTACTGAATAACTCACGGATGGGATAACTATCCGATTGCACGGTTTCAAATGACACATGAATTACTGACAGATGAATGAGAGATGAATTGTCGGCCGTGATAACTTAGTCTTACAGTTGTTGATAGTATATGTTAGAATAGGGCACTCGAATGATTTGATCACGAGAACGCCTTGTATGGAAATTCTATTCATTCGAACTATTCAAACCACATGGAAATGCGCAAATCTCTCTCACGGTCCCTCGTGCTCTGCCTCTCGCGGCTAGAACACATGTGAGTTGCATATAAGGGAAGAGAAATTCACTCAACCTACTTTCATTCAATATTCTCTTCTTGTTCAGTAGATCCAAAACAACCTGATGGCCAAGGTGAGATTGTGTGCATCATAATCATTAGTATGGGTGGAATATATATTCTTTACTAATTAAGTTCAAACACGTCGAATTTTGAACGAAGTGGTTTGATGAGGCTGTGTTGTTGTCCAAATTAGATCATTCTGTGTAGAAGAAGGGGCGATCCGTTTTGCAATTGTTCTTCCACGTATAATGGACAGTAGGTTTGGCAAATGTGTTCGTTCATTGGTACTGAATAACTCACGGATGGGATAACTATCCGATTGCACGGTTTCAAATGACACATGAATTACTGACAGATGAATGAGAGATGAATTGTCGGCCGTGATAACTTAGTCTTACAGTTGTTGATAGTATATGTTAGAATAGGGCACTCGAATGATTTGATCACGAGAACGCCTTGTATGGAAATTCTATTCATTCGAACTATTCAAACCACATGGGAATGCGCAAATCTCTCTCACGGTCTCTCGTGCTCTGCCTCTCGCGGCTAGAACACATGTGAGTTGCATATAAGGGAATAGAAATTCACTCAACCTACTTTCATTCAATATTCTCTTCTTGTTCAGTAGATCCAAAACAACCTGATGGCCAAGGTGAGATTGTGTGCATCATAATCATTAGTATGGGTGGAATATATATTCTTTACTAATAAAGTTCAAACACGTCGAATTTTGAACGAAGTGGTTTGATGAGGCTGTGTTGTTGTCCAAATTAGATTATTCTGTGTAGCAGAAGGGGCGATCCGTTTTGCAATTGTTCTTCCACGTATAATGGACAGTAGGTTTGGCAAATGTGTTCGTTCATTGGTACTGAATAACTCACGGATGGGATAACTATCCGATTGCACGGTTTCAAATGACACATGAATTACTGACAGATGAATGAGAGATGAATTGTCGGCCGTGATAACTTAGTCTTACAGTTGTTGATAGTATATGTTAGAATAGGGCACTCGAATGATTTGATCACGAGAACGCCTTGTATGGAAATTCTATTCATTCGAACTATTCAAACCACATGGAAATGCGCAAATCTCTCTCACGGTCTCTCGTGCTCTGCCTCTCGCGGCTAGAACACATGTGAGTTGCATATAAGGGAAGAGAAATTCACTCAACCTACTTTCATTCAATATTCTCTTCTTGTTCAGTAGATCCAAAACAACCTGATGGCCAAGGTGAGATTGTGTGCATCATAATCATTAGTATGGGTGGAATATATATTCTTTACTAATTAAGTTCAAACACGTCGAATTTTGAACGAAGTGGTTTGATGAGGCTGTGTTGTTGTCCAAATTAGATTATTCTGTGTAGCAGAAGGGGCGATCCGTTTTGCAATTGTTCTTCCACGTATAATGGACAGTAGGTTTGGCAAATGTGTTCGTTCATTGGTACTGAATAACTCACGGATGGGATAACTATCCGATTGCACGGTTTCAAATGACACATGAATTACTGACAGATGAATGAGAGATGAATTGTCGGCCGTGATAACTTAGTCTTACAGTTGTTGATAGTATATGTTAGAATAGGGCACTCGAATGATTTGATCACGAGAACGCCTTGTATGGAAATTCTATTCATTCGAACTATTCAAACCACATGGAAATGCGCAAATCTCTCTCACGGTCTCTCGTGCTCTGCCTCTCGCGGCTAGAACACATGTGAGTTGCATATAAGGGAAGAGAAATTCACTCAACCTACTTTCATTCAATATTCTCTTCTTGTTCAGTAGATCCAAAACAACCTGATGGCCAAGGTGAGATTGTGTGCATCATAATCATTAGTATGGGTGGAATATATATTCTTTACTAATTAAGTTCAAACACGTCGAATTTTGAACGAAGTGGTTTGATGAGGCTGTGTTGTTGTCCAAATTAGATTATTCTGTGTAGCAGAAGGGGCGATCCGTTTTGCAATTGTTCTTCCACGTATAATGGACAGTAGGTTTGGCAAATGTGTTCGTTCATTGGTACTGAATAACTCACGGATGGGATAACTATCCGATTGCACGGTTTCAAATGACACATGAATTACTGACAGATGAATGAGAGATGAATTGTCGGCCGTGATAACTTAGTCTTACAGTTGTTGATAGTATATGTTAGAATAGGGCACTCGAATGATTTGATCACGAGAACGCCTTGTATGGAAATTCTATTCATTCGAACTATTCAAACCACATGGAAATGCGCAAATCTCTCTCACGGTCTCTCGTGCTCTGCCTCTCGCGGCTAGAACACATGTGAGTTGCATATAAGGGAAGAGAAATTCACTCAACCTACTTTCATTCAATATTCTCTTCTTGTTCAGTAGATCCAAAACAACCTGATGGCCAAGGTGAGATTGTGTGCATCATAATCATTAGTATGGGTGGAATATATATTCTTTACTAATTAAGTTCAAACACGTCGAATTTTGAACGAAGTGGTTTGATGAGGCTGTGTTGTTGTCCAAATTAGATTATTCTGTGTAGGAGAAGGGGCGATCCGTTTTGCAATTGTTCTTCCACGTATAATGGACAGTAGGTTTGGCAAATGTGTTCGTTCATTGGTACTGAATAACTCACGGATGGGATAACTATCCGATTGCACGGTTTCAAATGACACATGAATTACTGACAGATGAATGAGAGATGAATTGTCGGCCGTGATAACTTAGTCTTACCTTTGTCGATAATTTATTTTGGAATATGCACTCTTGTTATCCGATCACTGCAAATCTTTTTCTTTTTTTGCGTTTAATTGCTAAAGTTCTATCGTTTCGTTAACTTAGATGCCATTTTTTATTTTTTTCTTTAACTCCTATTTTGCACTTTTCCTTTTTTGCGCTTCATTCTTTGCCGCCGTTTTCCTTCTTGAATATTTCGGCACAGAGAAAATCTTTTTGAATTGCGTATAATACCTTTTATTCCTTTTTTCTTATGTATTGATTTAATTCGTGTTGATAATGCAATCCGATGTCATGTTTATGCCATTTCGACTGAATTTCCTTATTTTATTTCTTTTGCAGGAGGGACTTCGCATTTCAGTATCCACATGTCTGTTATGGCTTTCGGGCTGATAATTTCCGGAATGCTCTTTTAGCCAACAGATACTTTATCTTCGAGGACTTAACATTTTCTTCTGCTTATTATTTTATAATTACTAAGCAATGTCTGCAATAACAGTTTTCCAGTCGTGTTTTCTCACAAGAGATAAAATAAATTGTCACTAAAACGGCTTTGTTCGTGGAAAATTATTAGCTGACGTGTCTTTCACCTCAAATAACCATTCTTAAGTAAGATTAACAGTCTCATTTTTAAATTCATGCGGATCTTATATACCGTTTTTATCTTACTGCTAGTAATGCCTTGAAAACATTTCCATGCCGGAAAGTCTCAACATCAATAAATGAGAATTACTGAATAATGGAAATTATGATAATGAGGTGCAAAAACCGGTGAACCGTTTTAAAGATATCCATCATCACCCTAAAAGAGCATGTATTTTACAGATTCCAACGACTGTTCAAATATAAGCTTCAAAGGATTCAATATTCCTACATTTCTGTAACTTTCTCGCACTACCTAGGAAGAAATATGGGGATCACCTTTTCAAAATATATATCAAGTTATTAGTTATTCTTATTCGACGTATTGAAAAATGTTTGATCATTAACAAGGTAAGCGATCACACAAAGTCACTTCAAACTTTCGTGAATCTTCACTCGAATAAACAACAAGATACTTTATTGGCGGTTGTGTTTGGTTCCACGGAGAAATCAGAATCCGTCAGCAGTTTTCTTGCTGCGATGAAATAAGAAGGGTGAGCTTGCGAACACTATGATTACCACAAAAATAATACGGATCTAGTGACTTACTCCGTCATGTAAAATAACGAAACTACCAACCGTGAAAGACTTTTGTGCCAGAATATATCAATCTAATTGCAAGTTGCACAACGAATGAGTTGCACCATGAAAAACGTTCTTATTTGCACACTACGCCTGGGCTTGAATAACCAAAACCTCAAAATATATCCGTCGCATTATTTGCAGAACTGAACTTCATTCAGGGTTTTCCCCATTTGCACGAGAGCAGAGGTAAATTGACGTTTTGAATGTATTGGGCTTGCACTTAGGATCTCGAATTTTGCTGTGTAACCAGCCGAGGTTTCTTATTTCTGGTTAGATGTCATCGTACTTCCAATCAAGCACTGTACTGCCGGGCGATCCGCGGGATAAATCCCAATGGTTTACTACACATCATGGCTTCATTATGCAGCTTGTAGCCGTCACTGAATTTGGACATTCTAAGCACTGACCTCACAATTTAGTGTACTCTTGTCCGAAAAAGCATTCATTATATGGCTTCAAGTGCCGTGGAACTACTGAAAACAGCCTACGGCGTATTGGTATTTGTCCAGCTTCGATTCAGGTATTACATGACCTATGGATGACAGTCGGATAATGTCAACGCACTACTGTCAAGGATGTAGCTTGACCGAATAGACGACTGTGCGTTGTTCCCATTTTCAAAGCTCACTTCTAATCAGAAATGTTAACTCAAATTGATAATCTTCCTTGTAACAGCAGTGTCACTGGTCTATACGGTGATTGGCTGTTCATATGTGCCCAGTTACACAAATCACACCAACTCGCTGAAAATTTTATTTAACTCATTGGAAACCGTGAATCAACGAAATCTCGTGTTATTGTATTTGAGTTTACTGGTGAGTTGTAGATTTGCAAGCCTCTATCACAGAGGCGTTTGGTAATTCTGAGCGTAACAATCGGATTTATAACATGGAACTGTCTTTGTATCTAATGCCCGTAAGGTATTACTGATTTGTCTTGCACAAGCCGTACTAATTCAGTGATTCAAGCTTAATTACCTTTTTTAAAAATGCCTGTAGAAATCCTGGGTTATAAAAACCTGCTGGAACAATGCGTTGAAGTTTATCAGTAGAACCGAATATTTTGACATCGGCCATTACTATCATAGCTACCATAACCTGTGTCAAGGCATTTCATCCCCACCTTTACTGAAACAGATTCCAACTGCGTACATGTATAGGCACATACCCACCATAAGTACACCTATGGTAATCCTCTGCTCTTTACCAGCCAATCTGGACACCGCTGTAGCTTTTTCAAAGCCTTGAAATAAATCCTATCGAATAAGCGCAGGGAAAGACCAAAGTAGGTTTACCCACCTCGCTTAGACTACTGCGTTTCACATAGCATTAGGTTCAACATTGGATTCATTTTCTCCAGAACCGACAACCTAGTCTCGTTGCCTCGCAGATGACCCCTCTGAAAGCAAACACTTTCAAGTACTCCCCAGAAATCTAACAGCACATCATTGTTTTTCAAAGTTTCATAACGAGATTGCCCCGTAAACGGTTTTGCAAAATGCAACACATTGCCTATTTACGAAAAGCCTACTCTCTGAGCATTCTATTTCCATCGGTGGATAGACACGGGGCAATGCATTCCAGTGTGTGCAACGCATTCAAGTCAGACGGGTGTTCTAAATGCTCCAGTGCTATGCTGCAATTCTACATCTTCATCAACCAAGTTTTCCGATAACTCGGATTTTCCCTTGGTTCTTTTCGCCTTCGACAAAGCACCATCAAACAAGCTCCTAGCTACTCTGAATCGTTATCCAAAAAATACTTGAGTATTCCACCTGCCTTGGTGTACGCTATTGCTGGATCAAGCACCGCGCAGCCTCCGTTAGCATCTCATGCACTTCAACATCAGTAACTGGATAAATACAAAATCCTTTGCCCAGGATCGGCAACCTAGCTGTGAAAAAATTCCAAATGGCTTCATGAATGTACAGTATTGCTCGGGGTAGCCGTCGAAGGGGGTTAGTTGTACTCACGGTAGGTTGAATGCTGAAACAGTGGAAGTTTCAGGCAGTCTCAAGAGTTTATGGTTGTTGATACCGTTCCTATCTGGAAGTTGATATCGTGAACTACATGGTTTTCCTGTTAGTGCGCTATGGTGAATTCTTTGAATAATGGGATCTGTTCACTCTCTGGCTAACCGCAACTTATGCGGTAATTCTGTCAGTTATGTTCTGTAAATATCGACATCTTCAAACTCGTCAAGGCTAGAAAACCTGGCACTGACATAGCTGATGGATTTAGTATTATCTAGAGAATCGATAACACCCAAACTATCCGCACAGAATTTCGAGTTATTTCCTGTTGTTTCGAAATATCCTTTTTCCTATCCTGGACATTTTCAACACATTTCTTGTTCGGTTTCCACTGCAAGAGCAACAAACTGTGAGACTGAAGATTTTATTCGATCTGAATGCTGTTCTGAAAAGATTCTAATTTTCGCTATCGTTGTGGAGAAGTCCAAGAATATTGACATCAGCGTGTTCGCAGTCGGTGGGGTTAGGTGAAACGGGAATATTACTAATACGAATGGAGGAAGAAAGGCATCTGGGTTGCAAGCATGTGTTGCTGACTGCAAAAGTTTGTGAAAACATTTGTCTGAATGCCTGCTTTTGCATTGGTCCTTAAGATAGAGGAGTAATGTAAAATGCGGAATGTTCGCACAAGGTAAAATTTCCTTAGTGCTAAAAGATGCAAATTATTGAATGAGCAGTTATTTTATAG
The DNA here is from genome assembly GCA_948099385.1 of Fasciola hepatica. NCBI lineage: Eukaryota > Metazoa > Platyhelminthes > Trematoda > Plagiorchiida > Fasciolidae > Fasciola > Fasciola hepatica. The sequence continues at coordinate 1,497,691 of CANUEZ040000217.1, read as the reverse complement.
TAAGAAGAACACTGCAGTGTGTTGGAAAGTGCATATTAATTTGTAAACCCAGGACGGATTAAAAAGGATAAGCAGAGTTTATTAAGATTGGCTGTTATTATTCATAGCCTGATCATAAAATGTGATGAGATATTTGAAAGAACAATAAATGAACTGTCCGATGTCATCGGTGAGAGTATCAGGTACAAAGTATATACTGTCGAGGGGAACAATTTCTAAAAGTTGACTTACAAATATCAGTGGTCGCAGCCATTGCACATTTCTAAGAAGAAGGCATATTTCGTTAGGCAGTGAACCGGGTGTTCAACGTAAACTCCATCCACATGATCAAATTATTCGGAATAAGTTAACAAATATTCGTAAAATCACCACTAAGAGTACTGTCAGAATGCATCAGCAGCTTGATATAATCACTTAAGGGGGAAGTTTACGCTTTTGAATAACCGTGTCGTTGATCATCATTTCAAGGAGACATTCTGGTCAACTTTTCGTGTGACGAAGGACCGGCTCACGAAATCACTACCGTCATAGCTGTCAGTGGCCAAAATAGAAATTAAGTCTTTCGGGATGTAACTGACACAGTTATTTACACTGTGCAGGTTCTATAGCATTATTCGGTCAGGTTCCCAATATCATGGTGTCAAGTTCATCATAACATAATGTTGAGCTGATGATGATACAGAAAAGTAGATGTATATCTTGATTATCCACATAAGAATCCGTAGCTTTATTCCGACCCAACATGTTACATTTGGTTCAGTCAAACATGCGGTAGTATTGCTCACACCTCCATTAGCGGAGCAGTCTTGTTAATTTTACATAGCCAACGCTCTCACTCTAACCACCTTGTGATGCCAAAGTAAAGATGTGTTCTGGCAATGATGCGAATGCAGAATCCATACTCACCTGCATCGTGAATAATGTTTTGCTCGTTGTGCAAATTTTCGCCAGAGTTAGGCTGAATCACCAGATCATATGAGAGAAAAATGCGTGCATCGATACAGAAATGGGATGGATTTTTATATCATTCAGGTGGTCTCTCGGAAGCTAACAATGCTGGATAAGGCTAACAGCTAGTGAACGTCTTACGGTTTCACCTTGAGACAAGGGAATTCAAAGACATTTTGCAGTTTAACTTAATTTTATATGAAGCCTTTGTACCTTCAAGTGAATCATACTTCAAGTGAAACCCCTCAGTTGGTCACAGACACACACTTTGTTGATTAGTTACGATATTCCAACTGGAGATATAAGGATGAATAAAATATTACCTCAATATGAATCTGAAATCCTGTTTTGATGATACGTAAAGTATTGTGTGGGAGAAAATAGTAGGTCTCATAAAACTCACTGAGAAACAAGCAAAACGTCTGAGTAGATTCGACGCACAGTTGATTCGGGTCTTGAAATTCGAGCTATAAGGCTATGCATTTAGCACACACATTCGACTAAATGAGAATAACAGTGAAGATTAGTGTTTAAAGTTACTACGAGGTAATGGAATTATGTACCCTGCAGAAGGACCACTCTATCACTCAATCAGTATTCATTTCGCGAAAAACTATTCCAGCGTTTGTCCTGAAGCTCACATGCAGCCATTGGAGAGTTCCACGGCTTGCTGCGCTCGTTTCCTTGTAAGCCTGATCAGTGTCACTTGGGAACTATTCAAAATGTCAACACCTCACCAAGAATCCGCTACTCGGAAGAATCATTCGCTCGGATTAAATACACAATATATTAAGCCTCACCTTCCACGGTTTGTTTTTATGAAAGCTGGCCGAGATGAATTTAGACGTGGAAACGCTGGAAGATCGCTCATAGTCGCACAACACAAAGGAAGATGTCAGTCCTCGCATTGGCCGGTACTAACACTCGGCCCCTGTTTAGAAAGACTTTTATCCTAATCAATGTCCTGAACTCGGATTAACGCGAACGCCTGTGTGACCATTTATCCAAGAGTCTTAGTCGAATAGAAGTATTGACGGCAAACATTTTCTACTTGAAAACTACCAGTGCTTTTGTCAATGCAGAAAACAGTGCAATAAGAACCCAGGTGGTAGTATGAACATTTTCATCATTTCCTGGTGGTCTTGGAAGTCTGAAGTCCTTACTTCGTCTTGTAATGGTGTTAACTATGTTGTTGGTGAATGTTGCCGTCAGCTCTTGACTGTTCGAGGTGACCAGTGTATTGTGCATTAATCCTTTTCGTTCCCAGAGGGAAATAGACCTATATTTGACGATTTTTACAGCCTTTCTGATTCTGTTACTACCTGACTGTTTATGCATTGTGGTCTAAGTATCACCTACTTGTTTTTATGAGAGCTGTGTTTTACCGTCAACTAAAGCTCCTGTTTAAACGTGTGGTCAGCCCCTCATTATCATCAAACCCACAAATTTATTCACGTTTAGTGCACTACCCATTGGTCAGGAGAAAAGGAAGGTGACCTTTATAAATCTGTCATACCCCAACAACTCACCACCTCAAAGATCCCTTCCCAATGTTTGACCTATTTGTAAAGACACCGATTGCCGTACTAGGTTTGTGTTGTCCTATGCAAACTGCATTTATTTAACGGCGGCAAAATACCTTCTCCATTGCTGAAATCTCTGTGAAGGTAAAAAGAGCAGGCCTGTAAACTACACGATCAGGCATCCGTGAAAAGACATGTCATTCTGACAAACCAATAGAGATTAAGGCTGAACGCGGCATTTTTATACCAGTTCTTCTGTACCAACAATAGCAAAACGTCTGTTGCATAGGGTTCGGCTTCTATTGGGACAACGGGTTCGGTCAAAAAAGTGCGATATAGATGCCGACAGCCTGAACACCGCGTTTATTCAACTTTCGTCGGACACCCTACTACCTTACTTTCCATCTGTTCCCTTGGATATAGAGCCGTTTTCCCCCGAAATCTCCGGGAAACTGCGAACTTCAAAATCAGCTTTTGCTATTGGTCCAAATGGCTTATTCTCCACTGTTCTATAATTTGGAGCACTTCAGTCATCCGCAATTATGACTCTCCTCAATATAGATCGATTACTGCTGGTGCTATTTCTCCCTCTTGGAAACCCGTGACAGTAGAACCTTTTCCCAAACATTCTACCTGCAACATTTTTTTCAAATTCGTCCCACGTTTGTCAGTTCCGCTCTCACGCTGACCGAGAGCGCTATCCTCAGTCGATTGGGTTCCTGTTTTGTTGTTCAAAATGACCTTTATTAGTCTGTATAAAAACCCAACAGATACGATTTGGATGCAGTTGTTTCACTTGGACATTCTTTTCAAAAAAATGAACAGTTCAATGAAACCCTTTCGATGTATTTTCCCTAACTATTCCTCTACGTTCGAATCGGTCCCTTAAAGCCCATTGTATTTGCCATCTTCTACGTTGAATAATAGACGCGTGTTTGTAGAGCAGCGAACCACTTCCGTCAGTTCACGATTTCCCATTTACTATGCCCTAGCGTTTGCCACGTTCCGTCAAACACAGGAAATCCACAGCTAGTTAGCCAGTCCTTGGAATGTGCTTGCTCATGTACGTCTCGATTACGCACATAGATGAGTTTGCATTTCATTACAACTCTTGATTGGATCTTCCTCACAAGATCACATTCGAAAGGTCTTTCGGAGGAGATAAGTACCCAAAAAGTTGAATATCAAATACAAATGTGAAACTTGAACGGAGAAGGCATCTGCAATCACAAACGTTGGCCACTGTTGAATTCAGTGGTCATTGTTTTGCTTTATTTTATAGTTACATATAGAATACTCATAGAGGAAGCGCAAACCGACCACGTCTGAATGATTTGTTGTTTTCACGTGTAATTCCGTTGCTATATTCAGTGACAGTTTTTGATAATTGCGGATTTCAGTTTACATTATTTTACAGGTAATTTCTATTCAAATAAATGTGCATGTTTTGTCTAATAGAAGCAAACATATATATTCATAAAATGGGGACATTTATAATCCATTCTACGACATTACCATGTAGCACAAATTGATGTACCTCACCAGTGAAATCTGTGGGGCGTTGGGTTTCATGATTCCCAGTGGTGAGTTGACCATTCAGCCTGCCTCATGAATCTGAGTATATAGAATTGCACCTTCTAATACACACACTCTTAGTTGAACGAGCGTTTTGAAAGATAAAATTTTCGACTTGACCATCCAAATGTTTGTTCGGGCTGTCCCACCTTCATTGGATACTTTGCTTGTTTCAAATGTTCAGATGAGGTACTCTTGAGACATCCTTCGCGCTTTCAACAAGAAACGTAGTTCTGACCTCCCTAAGCCCAGGACTATCGTGTCATCACTGCGGTCGGAAAAGAAATAGAGCGGTGTTACTGGAGGACAGTTAGTATCGGACACATTTAAGAAATAGACTCACATCCGGTTACGAGATTCCAATTATGTCAAGTCGATTCAAAAAGCCACGAGTAGAATAATACTACGAAGCACCACATTATCATTAGACAAACATTATGCTAAACTCTAATTCAAGGGTCAACGCATCTGAAAGAATAGAATTTAGTTAACCCACATGGATTGAACTGATACCAAACAGAGTTGACAACTTGTGCAGTAGAAACATATGAGCTTATAATTGCACATCAGTGGTTTTATCAAACCTTTTGCGACAAGCAGCGGGAAAGGTGTGTGGTGGAACAGTAAACGTCTAATTTCGCGTGGACATACAAGAGAATCTATTTGTACACCTAATTCACCACACATTCTGCTTTCCACGAGACATGAGTAAATAATTGTTTCTCAGTATCGAGGATCACACGAACCTAGCTGCTGTTGAAAGACTTCACTGTTGGGCTGTTCATTCAGAAACACGAAATCAAGGAATAAAGTGTTAGTCCTCAAATCTTATATTCAGTTTGGGTCCACGGACAGCACGTGGCAACCTCTGGCGTTCACACTGGACCAAGACAAGGTTACAAGACATTGTCGTCTCCTCTCGTTTTGGTTGTTTATCCGTTTCTAGAATGGATCTGAAGCCAACTAACGACCTCCCTAAAGGAAACAGACTGTCGGTGGTAGGATGCTAACCGAAGGAGGTAAGGTCTTTGATTTGATGTGACCACCGACTGATCTTTATTGATCACGGAAGACCTAAACTTTTCTGCCTAGCAATGAGACCTATCATAAACCCTAGCTCATCACTCGCCACGAGAGCTTACCATGCTTTCTCAAAAGATCCGGGTTGACCAACATTTCCCATCAGATTAGAACTGCGTATCTATCAAATCGATTTACCAACCTGTGATAATTCGCTCTTCACATCAGATTGTTGGATAACAAATCGGCATTCAATCGGTTTGTGAAGTCGCTACTGTGTCACAGTGCGTCCTGAAACACATCAGTGTTCGTTTCGCATTAACGAGTGGTTTTATCTTAGAAAAATAAGTACCACAAGAACACTAACAGGGGTTCCGTCCAAATTCACACTCGACTGTTACACGTCAGACACGGTTGAGTAGTTCCACTCAAGAAGCTTTAAAATGCGGGTAGGAAGTGAGAAACAAAGACAACAACCAAACAGACTAGTTCTTTTCTTGTATTGTTTCACCAGTTCCACGAATAAGATGTTCTTGCTTCCGAGCCATCTCGTTTATCAGTATAAAACAAAGAGTATGTTATAGGATATTCCTGTAACAGAGGTTAAAATTTGTAGGAAACATAATGTTTCATGCAATTTCAACATCGATTTATTCCGCCTGGCGGGTTAGTTCTTGTTTGGTAACAGCAATTAATTAAGTGATTCCTAACATGCCAATTAGCTGACAGCTGTTAGGAAGATTCCTGATTGGGTTACCGCTAAGCCCGATTTTTGTTCCGCACCTAGCTCACGGCGACCAGAATATTCTGCTAGCCCAGATGAGCTGCGTTTTGCTACGATAGTACTTTAAACCCGTATGTCCTCTTTTCTTAGATTTGAGCCACGGACTGTAGTTCACCGTGGTTTATGTGAATTTTTTTCGCCTGCAGTTTTCTATTGAAGTGGCGGAAGAAGTGAGCGCTTTACCCGTTGATCACGTTTGATTCTATGATGATCGTATTTGAAATAATCACTGTGGTAATCTGCAAGTATAAGTGCGTTTCTTTGCATGCTCCAAGATATCCGTAACCACAGTTTTCCAGGGGCAAGTCCGCCTTCTCCACAGTACCAGAGATTCCGCTCCTTGCCGGCCTTTGTGATTGCGACAGACCTCAATTTGAGATACATGGTATTTTGTGTGGTTGAACATTCCGGGCTACTAGAAGAACCATTTCGCTCTACGTGAAGTACCTATAAAGCCGGGGTGGGACAAATGCAGAAGCTTCACCAGTAACTAGTCAACCACCCTTGGATAATATTCCTTTATCAACAGAGAAGTACTTTCGATCCTTGAGGTACAATGCCAGCTGGGTTGAAAATTTACAGTTCGGTAAGTTGGAAAACAAAACGTCGCTGGCAATCGCTGCTTACATTTAGATGTAATCTCGATTGGAAATTGAACTCTCGTCAACCATTGATATCTTTCCAAACACTGATGACATACCTTCGTTGTCCACTGCACACAGGTAGGATAAAGCATTTGCAATGACCATCTAGTTTTCTGCAAGACTAACTAACTCATAAACAAACTGTAATCGCCTTATCAACGTCTTTCGTGAACATTTGGCATATCACTGGGACTTTTCGTGGAAATAACTATAAATGACTTGTGATGGTCTTGAACGACCGTCTTCCTAACATGGGTATATATCTGAGATCTCTGAAGAAGAAGCCACTGCAATCATTTACTTTGTCACCATGACAAATCCCCAACCAAGAATTACTATGGAATTTACAGAACCAAGTACAACACGGCAATAAGCACTTCGAAGCCAATTATATTCTTCGCTTCATCCTTTGAATATCAAGTGATAATAAAACCATAGCCTAGTAGACTAGATTATTTTCTTCCTATTAGATGTTTGTATGATAGCATTACTCATATTCTCTCTATCGGAATGTAAATACAGTCAAAGCAATTTAACCAGGATGGCAAATTATGGTAAATTCGGGAATAGTCCACAGGTGGTTCATTACTCATCAAGACAATCCGGTTGGCATTTGGCTAGAAATAAGGAAACTGTTTGGGGTACAAATTCGCCTAACGTAAATGCTGTGGACGTTACGAGATTTACGCTGTTTTTGCTTAGTGATAAGTCAAATATTGATAGTGTTCTCCTGTCGCGACAAGACTACACTTTGACGTAGTGCAATGGCTTGTGTGCCTCTTTGACCCGGAGAGCTATACAGGATGGCTTTCTTAGCCCGGTGATGCAATCACGTTTTGAAGATCAATAGTTAGAGGCCAAAAGAATTCAATTTTCTTGATTCTCCAGGTTCGGGGTCGACCTGAGCTGGCAACCCAGTCCGTAAAATCATTGGGAGAATAACTGATCATCTTGTAGTAAGCTACCGGTGGTGCAGTTCTATTCAGAACTGTAGATCTTACTGGTCCATCCTTGTAGAGTTGAACCATGCATTCGTTTTATTGCAATTATCTCTCCAGCTCCAAGGCCATCAAAGCAAACCGAAAACCCGGCTAGCCGTACAAAGTTTGTCTGATTCTGAAGTTCACACCAACTATGCACAGCAGTTAGCGTATGAGCTAGGATCCACGACGAACAGTAATGTAGATGAGCATTGGGCTCAAATCCTGCGGGCAATGCACGTGGCAGCAGGTTTCGCCTTTGGTCCTTAATCCAATGTCCATCAGAAAGAATGGATTTCACAGGAGTAGATCAGACTAATAAAGCATAACTGCCAGTAAGGGGATGAATAAGATACGAAGAAAGCTTCAAATACAATTTACGAAAAACCTTAGGAGGGATCACGAAAATTGGTGGATCAAGGTAGTGGAAGAAATGGAAATCGTAGCTGTTTCATGTACCAGTCAAAGACTATTAAAAGTTATTTGCAACACCGGTGGACGGCAAACCCTGGTCAGTGAGACGATGTGCTATAAACGTAGAGAACCCATTTACAGAGAAGAGCAAAAGCTGGTCCGTTGGACCAAATACTCCAAGCAGCAGTTTAGCTGGCCGCGCTGAAGTAGTTATTCCGACGTCAACAACTGCGATTCTTTGGGGAGTATCTCTGGAAGTACCATTGGAAGTAGTACTGGAGTAATGCATTCTATTATTAAAGCGAGGGAAAGCGGCTGGTCCTGACGAACTCCCTCCAGTTCTTTTCAAAATGGGTGGTGGTACTTTGACAAAATCACTTACCACCTCACTATGTGAAGTTTGGAAGGAGGAACATATCCCGCTGTTACAGGGTTTGGCGTTGACTATGCAAATCTTCAAGAAAGGAGTACGAAGCGACTGCAGAAACCATCGTGGGATTAGCTCAATTCCATTTGTTGCTTGCTGGAGTTTTCTATTTATTGTTATCCTTAGATATATTATGAAGTCACTGTCGAGTGGAGACTGCTATCCTAAATGTCAATGTTATCACTGCTGTTGTTAGTATTACTCAGAATGTTTGTGGGTGAAATGGATTCTAGGTTGTAAAATATATTCAAAACATCTTGTGTACTCCCAGAATAACTAAATGTTCAATACTGAATCCGTTTTCCCATTCCTTATCGAAATCAAGAGAATTATGCAGGACGACATTATCTGTGTATTTGAAGATATAGCAAGCGATTCGGCATGCACGTAACTGCAGCCAGTAGAAAATCAGCACCGGAAAATACGGTGCATTGTGGCACTCCAAAAGTGCTTGTCAAGGAAAATGTATTCCATCATTAGACTTCATTTTTCTTACAACGGATATGGAGGTTAATGTTGTAATCAAGACATCGGAAAAAACGTTTTCAAAATCTACAGAAAGATGCTCAAATGAAACGAAACCCTGGAACAACAGTTTCAATAGGTCTTTCAAGCAGAAAAATATTACTGGTTGAGAAGTTATGTAGGGGACACTGAATCTGGTTGAGGTCATTTATGCTTCACGGCTAGATGCTGAACATGTAGTCGGTCTAACCGAAGAAAATACTACTGATGTATCCAGGGGCTTTATATAAGGGGGGAAAGAGCTCTTAAGAATGCGAACCATTCCTAATAGAAGAGAGTTCCACCCGGAGGCGGAATGGCAAGGATACATCGAGACAAACGCGTTGGTTGAATATGTTCCAGCGTGAATAAAATCACCAAAAAACAAGTGAAAGTTTCCATAAAACAGGGAACAAGTATAAGCTACTTTTCGAGAGTGTAATTTCGTTTATTCGAGGGGTGACTAAAGCGTCCGTCAATACACCGGCTCACTGCGTTTCTTGATCCGAACGATCGTGCAATGATTCAGAAAAGACAATTTGCTGGCGGTGCAGGAATTACCGTAGAGACCTGATTTGAAGTGAAGTGTATAATTAAAACTATAGTGAAAAATACCCACTAGATCCAATATAGGCACCAGTGACTTAACTTTACATGGTGTTATGCGGTACAACAAGTTGCCGGAGAGTACAGCCACGCCCAGTTTCCTAGAGAGTTAAAATGATGTTGTTTTTTCCTAGATGGTTGCGTGCGAAGAGAGGCAATCAAGCAGGCATATGCACATTCAGCCGGACATCGATCCATGTATATCACAGGCATCGTCATACTCCTGTAATTGATATCATTCGCTCGACTACACGCTCTGGGTTGTGGCTGTGATTCAAGTAATAACCCATTTGTCTGCATTTTTGCTGACATGTTCAGACTCTCACTTGCCATATGTCATGCCTGAAAAAAAGTTATTTCGTAGGTCCGTATTCTTCTTTGATTTATGTACTACCAGATACAATAAATGCCCTCCATGGAATTAATACAAACTGTCGTTTCATTACACAAAAGTCACATTTAATTGGGGAGTACTGGGATGTAGTAAAAAGTATTTTCTAAGTGCCAGAATCAAAGTGCAGTCATAACAAATGCATTGAGCTTATCAACAATTTCTGTTTATTCATCTGCAATCCAGGCTGGTAAAAGGCCCAATGGTGCTGTTAGTTAGTATCGTACTACAGTACCTGATGAATTCATCTGCAAAAAAGAGTCGTAAGCCCCAACATTTGGCATTCATTAGACTATCAATCCTTCTCCTTATCTGCCAAGTAACGCGCTTGGTCCACTCTATTCGAATAGACTTTGTCTACAGCGTGCAGACTGTTCAAAACAGAATTCCAAAGTCAGCTGGTTTATCCCAGACATTGAGTCCAGTTATTTTCATACGTGACGAGGCGACGAAGTGCTCCGGGGTGCTTCTTTTGCAATTATATTTTTGCCTCCACCATTCACATTTGTCAGGGAAGAAGGTGTTCACTACTGTCAATTTGTTCTCATCCATAAGGCAGCGAGCAATTTTCCATGCAAATAAGCTGCTGTTATCTACAGTAAAACGTTGCATCATCTCGGCAAGATATAGCGAATATTATAGTTATTCTTCACCAAGTAAAACTTCCATGGAAATTAGCAATTTTCTCAGAACAAGAATCAATTGACTGACACGTGGATGATTTACCATTGTTTTCTCTACATTGGAGCATCCCATTTTACTTCGAGCATATTAAAGTTTACGTAAACTGTTGCTAACTAATGGCAAGGTGCACATTTATCTTCAAATTTAGTTTCCAAAGTCCTCAAAGTTGCGTAAAATTCGACATTTTAGTTTATCAGTCAAAAGTTGCATTGAAGGTATCGTCAGGATCAATTCTCGCAGAATTAATTCGGAAACACTGGATAAATTCCTGGTCAAGGCGAATGAGATTGCAACACATTCACTGCCAAGTCAACTGCAATATTCTGTAACATCTTCCGATTTCACCAGGTAAATTGGTTGAATTATTTGAATGCGTACCGTTATTGAGTTGACAATTACTGATATACTTTTTCACTGATTGTTCTTGTAATTCTGATCACTCTCGCACGACATAAAACGCTGATCAATGAACGAAAGTGGTTCGTAGAATGCTGCCTAGATTTGTAAATGTGGAGAAGCCATGATGTTTCGAAAAACTTTGCAATCTTTGATTTGACAACAGTTAGGTCACAAATATTGACACCGACTGGAAAAAAGCAGGTGTCGTTTTCTAGCTAATACATACAAATTCGTATTCAGCCTCCATGCAAAATGAAGTCACGAAATCTGCGCATTGCCATCTTTTCACCTAATCATTTGATGAACATTATCACTGATAAGCGTCACATGCTCTTATGACGTATGACAAATTGAGTACTTACTTTCTCCGTTTTCGAACAGGCGTCGTGTTTGCTTCAAACTGTTTGGAAGTCAGATTATTTGTTAGCTATGAACTTCATTCCTCCCGAGAAATCGCCCTTCCAGCGGGATGATTTTCACTGAATAAAGAGTTCTCTCCTTTGCAAAAAACATGGAAATGAATGCTGATTGTTTTATTGTCGTGGAAATATTCATTGCATCCTACAAATGTTTCACTCCGGCGAAATCCTTGTTTCCCATTGATAACTTATCATTCCGTTCACATATTACAGAAATGTCATAATCTCTTGTCTAATAACTCATATGCGCTCTATAAAAGACTCGATAATGAGTTATGGGAAAAGAATTGTTTCGCCAAATTGAAATCTTTGATGGAAATAAACGTTTTATTTCAAACTTTTCAAATGAATATAGCACAATGAGTATGAGAGGTTTATTCACTAACTGATATCACTGCTTCTCCATTTTAGTCTACTGCAGATGGATACTCGTGCATCGGTATTTCAGTTTGCACGCAGATAATAAAACCACTAAAGCTTCAGTGTCCAGCATGGTTTAGCTCAACAAAGAGATCATTTTTTTGGCGTAAGATGGACCGTATTCACCTTAGCGAAATCAAGCAAAAGGGAGCTCATATGGTCTTAGATGATTTGAAATGAATTGTGTCGAAGCCCTCCAGATGAAGTACCGCCAAAGTGTACGGTCTTTTCAAGAGGGCATTCGGTGATGCATCGATAGACGACCTGGTTGCTTTAGCAGACAGCATGCCGCTGTTTCCCCAAAATCGACAGCGAAGCTGAGGCCAGCAAAGTGGATCTACGGCGCAATCGATTCGCGAAGAAAGAGAAAGAATAACAAGAAACCTACAGCTGGGATTTGTCTCAGTTAACTGCCAACAGTTGTTTTAACCAATCAGGACGAAACCAGTCGATTACATAAGTAACCAAAAGGTCCTTTCAGGAGAACCATGGTTTTGACTGCAGTCACCTACTGTCATACGTACACTGGTTGCGTTCTCATAGTAAAGCGAGGTGGTTCAATGACCAAAAAGTCATCAGTGGAGATAGCTGTACAGAATAAAACACGTCTCTAGCTGTATAAATTAGTGAATATTTCACACCAGACAACGCTTTCAGTAATTCAGAACCCTACACTGAAAGTTCAACAACTATTCTTACTGAGTGGATTTCCGGCAAATTATCTAGGTGAATAATACTTTTCAGTGAAAATTATGATCGATTTTTGGCTTTGATTTGCAGTGCGAAGAGATATATGTGCAGAGTCCTTCCGGATAACCCGGAGTTATACTGGGCTCAGAAACATTCCGTGTGACGACCACCGTTTGATGAAGATTTGTTTCTAGCATGTGTCATGAATTTGTCGACCAAATTTGCTCCGAAGGTACTTCCCATTGGCACCCTCTTTGTTTATCGATTTTCAAACCACCTCGAATTTAAAGTAACAACAGGAATTATAAACAAGGAACTTGCATCGTTATTCTGATCTACTAGATTTTGTCGTACCGCTAGAGCCACTTGAATTGGGTCCGCTAACTGCACATTTGGATAGATTCCTACCAAGTCCATTAAATCCGCATGAAAGGTTTTGATGGTGAGATAACTACTCAGAACAATCTTGCGTTTTAAGTGATTCATGCGCAAACGCAAACACTCTCTTTCGTACACAAACAATAAATAATATCTCCACGAGTTGAACTAATGCGATTCGTTTACGGAACCGAATTTTCTACATTTCGGATCGTTTCTGGCAAATAGTAATTCGAGATTTCAAAGGTTGGTGAAAGCCCGTAGTTAATCGTGGTTACCAAATATTTTTGAATTATACTTTCATGTTATGGGAAAAGTGTATAACCTCCGTATATACTTCTTGGCCCAAAGACATTTCTATGTCCTTGTTGTTACATTTTATCTGTTTAAAATTAGCGCCGGCACACTTCATGTAATTGTTGGTAACAGAAAAGCATCATATTACGTAAGAATTATTCTCCAACCCCTTCAGGGCATTGACAGAAAACTTCACATCTCATATTATGAAAGAATTGTTATTTCATTGTTATGTAGCACTTTGCATTCAAACTTTGGGATTTGTTATTTTTCTGTTAGGAATGGTGGTGTTACCTGCTCGTTTGTTGAGACCAATAAACTGAGATACGTTCTTCAGTACAGACTGCAGCTGTACGACTATCAACCAAATCACATTCTATCAGAAATCCAATTATTTTGTAACAACCCGCAATAGGAATATGTGGATGATTCCTGATCGCCTTTGAAAATTCATCCCTAATCGTTTTGGAATTCCTTGTTTAAGTCTTCCTGATGATGACGACAGCTCAAAGTGAGTAGCAATGCATGCGGCCACTTTTCATTGGAATGACAACTTATTAACTCCTGTCAAATCTAGGAGCATACAGTAAGTAGATGGAAGCTACACATCATCAGCAAATGAATATTCCACTTGAGAATAACTTTCGATGTAGACCATTTTAAACTCCCATCACGTATGACACAACGGTGTGTAGCCAGTAATATTTCATAGACAAAACTCATTCACTTGTGTAATCTCCATAAAATTCTGGATGTACGATTCCAACTTATATTACGTTTTTAGCAAATGATAAGTGGTCGAGAAGTATAGGGTTTGTCAAATCCTCCACAGTAAACAGCCAAAATGTGCATTCGAGAGAGAATCTTATCAGGTAGTTGATATGCCTTTAGTAAACACTATTGATAAATATGTATGGGATATCTGATAGGAGTAGCACCTCGGAGATGATGGATTCTCGCGCTTTTGGCGTATCTTCCACCTCTGTGGACTCCGTCAGGTACGCAGTTCTCACCCTTGGGTCCACAAAGCTGAAGCATACATCAGCAGCCACACCCCGGCAAACCACCCAGCAGAAGGGCTGAAAACCGTTGAGAGTATTCAGGGTCTAAAAACCTCGATGAGAAGATGGTCGCATGGGCAGAGAATTATCTCTGAAGGAGAGGGTGAAATTTACTGTAAAGCCTGTATAATCCGTCCTGAATATCAAACCCTCGGAGGCGAGGCAATCCGCTCAGCAAAGAAAGATCCACGCAGTTACTGGCACGAAATGGCAAATGAGATAGAAATGCAGCTAGTGCTTGTCGTTTTGCAAACCTCTTCCGCATTGTATGATCGGCATTGGGTAAAAGCAGCCCAAGGAACCTAACATGCTCGTTTCCGCTGGAGTATCCATCCGTGACACGGATAGTAAGATAACTAGATTGGTAGAACATTTCAGCCAGCTCCTCAGTCGTCCACTGGATAGACTTATAGATATCGATTCAGCCTCAGATCCCCAATTACCATCAACTATATTCCTGGCAAATACCAGTAACCGTTCAGAATGCGATAAGCCCTTCGGTTAATATTGAATCCGAACAAAAATCCATAAGACGCGCCTTCAGAAGATGGCCGAGCTACTTTGTACCCTATTTTGCTTGACTTGGGGAACCAAAAAATATCTATCCGAAAGGAACACCTCGGTTCTGCTTCCAGTTGCCAAAAATGGTGACAAAACAGTGTGCGGAAACTACCGTGGTATCATTCTGTTATATGTGGCTGCAAAACTTTCGCCCAGCTCGCGTTGAATAGCATCAGTAAATCGGGACATACACTCACTGGATCCAATCAGGAAGGCATCTATCCAGGTATTGGATGCGTTGACCAAATATTCATCCTCTGGAGGATTCTGGAACACCGTTACAAACTCCAACGCCTTATCTCTGCTTGCTTTATGGGCTATTGCTCAGCTTTGGCTCAAAAGACGGAGAGACATTGTGGGAGATAATGTTTGACACGGTGTCTCACTCAAACTGGTCAGCCCGCTAACGTCGTGTTAATTTGAAATAGAAGCATGTGTTCTGAATTACCGTGAAGAATCTTATCCATTCGAACTGAAATCGGGATTACGACAAGAGTGCCAGTCGTCTCCAATGCTGGTCAACTTTCCGGTGGATTGGGTAATGTAACGCACAATGGACGGTTATCAGGGCACCCGAGTTTACCCAGGCTGCGGAATTAGGGACCTTGAATTTGCAAACGACCTAACAGTGCTCGGGGGATGACCTGATCACCTTGCAAGTGGTCCTCGATTGGGTGAGTAAATATGTTTCGGAGATTGGTCTTGAGGTTAATACTAGCAAACCAAGATGTTCGTAAAACCTTTTAGCCCTGGAACCCAGCCCTACAACCGAACGGACAAAATATAGAAATTAGTTTGGACCCCAATTGTCCTGGCTGTTCCATCCTGACGAACGGCAAACTATGCCAAACGGTGCATTGATGCAGCCCGGATGACTCTCCTACAGCTGCAAAGTACTTCCTGGTGACGGAAAGCGATTAGCTTTAGGACCAAGTCCAGGGCGGTCAGTATAGCAATCCCATAAGTCTTACTATATATGACCGCGAAACTTGGCCCCAAAGAGCTAGGGATATAAGATGACTGAAAT
Source organism: Fasciola hepatica (assembly GCA_948099385.1). Taxonomy (NCBI): domain Eukaryota; kingdom Metazoa; phylum Platyhelminthes; class Trematoda; order Plagiorchiida; family Fasciolidae; genus Fasciola; species Fasciola hepatica. Next base: position 1,481,939 of record CANUEZ040000217.1, on the reverse strand, counting down.
TTTTCAATCACTGATGCCTCATCCCTACTTTAGAGATAAGATGAGGTGACATAACCCCGAATGAAAATATCCTAAATCTCTACCACCTAACCCGTCTTTCAACTCACAAACAACCCCACCGACTGCAGTGGTTTGTTCACATACTCCGTAAACCTGACCGCGCCCGAGCCGGGGGTCTATAGGCGACTGAAGAGCGAGTAAAACGCAAAAATGCCTTTTAAAAACACTAAAACGAACACCACTGACACCACTGCTGATTATAAGTGCTGACAAGCAAAAGCCTGACTGATTGCAAATAAGATAGAATTCCTACTGAGGACTTCATCGTTTATTTACTATACTTTACCTAGAAGTTCATGCATAAGTGCATTGCATGCGATTCTTTTATTCACTGCCTTCAAAGGGGGCTAAGGTTTCTCCCTTGTTTATTTATAAAGAGTACCTAATAATTTTTACTTATTCTGCTAGTTTTCAAGAAGGAAGCGAATTATAAGAGAGGCAACAGACAAAGAGACAGTGGAAACTATCTAAGTCCTGAAACATCCCCGTGGTCAAAAATTTAGAAAACGATGTGTGGCAAACACAGATCTGTCTTTTCGGTACTTCACATCAGGCCAACATAGCACACATATGGGTTGTTTTTCTTGAAACATTTATAGTTAGTAAACAGTCCAGAGTGTTCACTGGAATCCACAATAGCAACTGTCAGACTGACGATAATGCATTCATGTGGACAACTCCTTCAATGGTTTCGCCGACTGCATGTTTCTGTCTCACTATCTTGCCGACATTTGGCCAGGAAAGAAGCAAAGCCATTTTTGCGAAAACAAGATTGGTCGATGCAACCTGGTCGCAGTCGCCTCGGCTGCGTATAGAACTTTTTGTCTGACCCCGTTGGAAAGGCTTTGTCACACTCGGTAGGTTACCTTAAACGCTCCGTCTCATGTTAGCTGATGCCCCCGGGGTCTGATGTGAATTACCGAAAACACAAATCCGTGTTTGCCACAGACCGTTTTCCAAGGAGTTATTTACCCAATAGCCAGGCAGACCAAATATTCGGTAGCAAATGTCTCCACTCTGTAACCTCATAAAACTTGCTCGTCCATTCTTTCTTGAGTGACAGTTGTTCATATAGGCTTTCATTCTCGCTGTATATAGAGTCAATGTATTCGAAGTCTCTGATAATTTACAATGATCAAAGAGTTCCGGAATAACATTATACAAAAGTGTATCCCACGTTTGCTCAGTTCTCATCTACGATTTTTTTTCTCTATTAATTTGCAGTTAGTCAAACTTTGTATGATTCTTGAAACTCTTGAAACAGTTGGTTTGTATTTACCAACTTCCGGATAAATGCGGTGCAGGCAGCATTTGTTCTACTGCCCAGATTGAACGGAATGCCCATGCTCATCAATTGGCTTCATTATGTTATCCACGTTTGGACAATGAAATGATGCATTTTCTGCAGTATCCCTCAGAAGTTGTGGAATAAAATAGCACAATAACTGAAAACCTAATGTGAAGAACGTTTTATAATACAGGATACGGCAATAATGAAGCCCGAACATGTATAACGATAAATTTACACAAACACCAGCACCGTTGCACGCACTCTGAGTTATCATATTGTGAGCGGGAATGGCTTTAGCAACAGAATAATGCGAGTATCAAACCAATTTCGCCAACCAGTCAAGAGTCACAGACTCAAGAACAGACTGCGAATATGTCCAAAGCCTTTCGCAGTGGACAATAAAGAGATTATGGACCAGTAGATGGGACTTAGTGAAATATCAGGCAACCAGCGATATAGCCCATTTGAGGGGCTACCAATAAAGCCGTCAACCGGAACAATCGGAACAACTGAACGAAAATAGTGTGCAAAAAATAAAGTTAACGGCCGAAGGCATCTGGCCGAAAAGCAGTCGAAAACTCAAGCAGCCGGGAGGATCACTGGTGCAACAGCGTGGTCCAATAAAAGAATTAAATAAACCTTTGTACATGTTTTAACGACTTGACTATTCTGACTACTCAAATACGGGTGTTCCTCATCTATCTTGCTTTCTTTGTCACAATATGTACATGGAATGATGTTAGATCATACAGAGAGTAGCGCACTACTAAGTCTGCTTGGGTGCACTAATTGTTTCAGTGTGAAAATAATCTGCTGTAGTTTACGAAAATAGAATGGCGGTTCATGAGTTTACAGCTTCAGAAAAGATATATGAAACAAAGAAAAATAAACTCACGCGTGAACAGTTTATTCTGCTTTATCAATAATTCAAAAATTCGGATGTCGAAAAACGTGATGATTCGGATGGTGTGAGATTGTTGAAATGTCTTGACCAGTGTCATATCTCGGACCGCCTGAATTTTGTGACAACTCAAGGTAAATGATATAAACTCATATAAAATATTTGATAACTAAACACTGGAAAGTCCTACATTGTATTCTAGGTTCGAAATAGAATGAATAAAACATTCAGGATTCGACTCCGTTGTGAGATGAAGTATTGTATATTGATCATATACCGAATTTTGCTAGACGTTGGTCTAATATCAATTCGTTTGAGCATCACACCGAATCACCTCATTCATTTATTTTAGTCTTCCTTGTCTGTTGATAACCACTAAATAATATTGGCATTTCGGTCTTTACATTGTAAAATCCAATGCAACCATGGCAACAAAAAATATTCCATGGACCATGAACTATAGCTGGACGATTGTGAGAAGATTTTAAGTTCAACGTAGACATTATTCCAGTAAGCAATTCAGTTGGACTTGCATTTGTTCTGTCTGAATAAATCGGGTTTCTGATTATCCGGCGCCCCATTTTTGTCACTCACTTGCATATCACCTAACTCCAGACATATTTCTCGTACCTAATTGATCGCGTATTTCCCCGGCCAACATGGATTAGCACAAGATAACAATCAATCACCAAGCTGAATAATTTCCGATAAGTCGGTATGGCAATAGGGACTTTCATTTTGACTGAAACGGTCTATGCGAAATAAAAGTGGGTACAGATTGGCAATCGTGTGGTTCTAGTGAACTATAAATTTGTTGCTCAAGTGAGCGACAGGATTATCGTGATTACTCCACGTATTTCGGCCTTTGCCTTCTCTAAAGGAACCATATGCCTCCAGGATAATAGAAGACACAATACGTTCGGAAAAATTACACACAGACTGGGAGGTTGATTTTCGAAACCATTTTACTCCAGGGATTTGAAAAACACAAAATACAACGCATTTCGTTTAGCGATTTGGCCATATTGCAGCTACATAGAATCCAAATCAAACAGATCTACTGTTCACTAGAGAATCCTAAGCAATTCTTCACGAGTCCATATTGGTCTGATAATGAGGGCAGCGATACTGGGAAGGAAATTATCGGTCCCTATTCTTACGTAGAAGGTGGATTCTACCTAAACTCCTTCAAAATACGAAAGTCGCATCCAGATTTGCTGTCAGTTTGTCATGCTCTTTTATCGGAACTAGTGACAATATAGGTACGACATATGTTCGGCAACATAATAAAGACCTGTTTGATATAGGTTTCTTTGGAGGAAGTTAACCAGTTAAGTTGTCTCTTAAGTCTTCGGATTTATACCCGTCATTTTTTTTGTCGTCTTTTTTAAGTGAGCATTATACGATTGTAGAACCGAAAACAAGGGGAGTTGTAGGCATGTATGACGTGGCAAGTCCGGAGAAAAACTTTACGTGTATTAGAGATAGGAGATACCTTTTTTTTGAAACAGGTAGTATTGTGCTATCAAAGATCTGGGCATGATTCTGATTAATAACTTTGAAGTACAGTCCCCCCCCAGAATGCAACCTCCCTGACATCAGTAACTTATAAGTAAGAAACACTCCTGCTGTCTAAAATACGTTTCTCCATCGAAACCATCCTACTACGCAATTGGACCACCAAACAGTAGACGATTTCATTGGGGTTTAACCCCCGAGTCAAATATATTTAAGAAATCGGTTTTCTCAGCAAAGTTATTCATGTATATGTGCGTAGGCATATGATATCATTTTTCCGGCTGGTTATCTCACCCGACCTATTAGGACCTTATTCGGTTCCCTACGCCAAGTTTCAGGATCAGGTTATATATATCACCCTGGTAATGCAGTAGAATTTTGAGGTTATGAAGTACTGTTTCTACTGCACTCATTCAAACTCATGCAATAAAATAAGCTTGAATCACTGATATCTGAGTACGGAGAGTTCTAATCATGCTAGCTGAGGTTTATCTGGGTCAGTCAGCGAAAATGTTAGGAATTATAGTGGACTGAGGCTGGAATAATTTCCTACTCGTACTGAGACGACGATAAAACTGGCCTTACTATGTGGTGCAGACACTGATACTTTGAACAGTTATCCTGAAGTAGGCCATATTTTATTACTGGTAGAAGGTTTTCATATTAAATTCGAATGGACTTTGTGATGACGTGTCGCAACATCATACATTTTGCTCAGAGATCGCACACAGTTGTTTTTAATGGTATCAAGTTCAATGAATTCCATCCGGTCAAATTTACTTAATGAAATGATTGAAAGACGCGAAGTTAAAGATTTGGCTCACTTTGAGTCAGAATGGTGCTATTTATGTGATTCCATCATTTTGTTAGCTTCCCTCTCAGAAAGAAATATTTATCGGGAAGAAACAGCTTGAGCAATCCCGGCTAGTATATCTTGATGAAAGGACTACTGCGCGGTGCTTTTTGTGGTGTAGTTGTCCAAATTCTGTCTATAAGCATGTTTCGGACTGAAAACTGTATTTGCTTGATCATTTGAGTGTCAGAGAACCTATGGGCTGCTGTTTGGGTAAACATTAGCCTTACTGCAATTGACGGAACTATTTGAGGCATTCAGAATACTTCATCCAATTAGACGGTACATCAGGACGGAAAACATTGCCTGGTGTGAACTTTCCGTAAACTATACTAATCCTCCCAGACCTTGAATTAATATCAAATTAGATTCTTCTAGATTCCTCCATAAACTGCTTGCTTGGCTTTGTGATCATTTCAGTATATGAATGCCACTCATCAAATATGAAGAACATTTGTGCTAATTCAAGATCACGGTTTTTGAGGTGTAATAAATGTCGATTCTTTCTGCAAACCTGTTTTCTACTCATATTAGGGAGAAGTGCCAGAACTTCCCTACAGCAGTTTTGAAGTGAAAATATGGCTTCGTCCTGTCTCACAGCATTTCCAGTTCTTCCGATTTCTAAGCTTTTTAGGGTAAATTTATCGAGCATTTATTAGTCTTCCATCCAATCTGACCTTACATCAAAACCCTTGGAATATTTGCAGTGTGCCTTTACTACTCCACTTCCATTTTTCCTCATAGACAGTGTGACAAATAATAACGGGTCCTTTTCTACATTAGACTCAAGAAGCACCTGGGAATAACAATACGTAACAACGATCGGCAACCTGAGCACATCCAATTATGTATTTAAAAACTGTGGACTTTGTCTTCTTCAAAAACCGGTCCTGTCTGATCATGCCAATCAGCGCGTTCTCCCTTGGCTATTGCATTCTTTCTCTGCAACCTTCTTTAGTCGTCCGAAAGAAAAATTCAAATTGATTTTGTTCTGTCTTCTGATAACCACTCATGTTTCCCTAGTCTTTGTTGACGAGCTAATTCGTAAACCTATTGGCGAAAATAATGAATCCCATATTAGGATCACCCAAGATTTACTTCTGAAAAGTAGGCACTCAGCACATACAGAGTTGACTTACGGCTGCTCCGACACGTTTCCCAGTAACATTCATTAGGATAATTCTGATAAGTGCTTCGCTGTCACAATGAGGAAAACGAGAGAAGTAAGTGAGTTGTGCACCAATCCTGTAAAATCTAACTATGAAGATTTCGACTATAGGGATTTTCATTGAAATATATGTATTTGAGCGCGCAAAACGTCACAGCACAAAACGCTTCATTCCCAGTACATTAGCAAATGTAAACAAGCTTAATGGACTGAATCTGAAGTCATTTTAATTATTATCTATTAGTAATATTTGAGAATACTATCTATTCAAATTTTAGGTTGATTACCCTAGGAGATAGATACAGCTTTCCCTCCGGATACCGTCGATTGAAAAGATTTTCAGCTTCCTCTGTATCACGCTCAGTCTCCATAAAGAGAAAGACCAACCTTTCGTATGGCTGCAATCAAGACCCGTTGGTTTTCACTCATCCCACACAAATCTGCAATCAACTTCTCCATTACGATCGATCATCCGCCGCACTGATTTTTGGTGCTGCTGCTAGCGTGTCCACGTGCACATTCTCAGTCCTTCAGCATTCAACCAAGATTGGCTTGATCAGTGTTGTTTCATCTGACAGTCAACTTAATAAGTGTCAGATGAACTGAATTTCAATATCGAACGGAGCTGATCACGTTGATCGTGGTTTGCCTCTGTCCTTCGGACTCATATAAGTTTCACAACGTTTGTTTTGTTTGTGACCTGAGGCTTTCAAACTTCAATGATTAGATGATTCTCCTGACCGTAAGTTTCACCGTGTTACGGGAAAAATCTGTGCAATGTATGATGATTTGGGCAGCAAAGGTGAAAAACGTTTGAAACAAAAGTATGGGATGCCTTTTTACGGTACTCTTTACGCATAGAAAATTTCGCAAAACCAGACAGACCTCTAGGTGTGCAAAAGTCTAATATCTTTGGTATGTGGATCTGGTGACTGACAAATTCACGATAACCGGGATCTTGTTAGTCGTGCTTATTGGAGCATCCAGTACACTCTAGTTATCTAGAAACTTCTGGTAACCTTCATCCTATCTGGCCGCACGTATACATCCTACGGAAATCATACCGAATTTAGTCTGCGCAATGCCACACTGAAAGAAATTACCATTTTTTGGGGAAGGGAGAAATATGTGCGTCCTACCAAATGGGACTCAGTTTGAATGAAATTTCCAGGTAATGCAAGAGACCTAGGCACATCGTACAACGTTACGAGGAATGTATTAAAGAATGAGCGCCTGCAAAGCAAATGAATTTCCTCGAAACTAGTGAAGTAGGGAGAAAGCAGTTTAGTTCGTCTAGCCTTTAATGATGCATGTTCCATGTCCACCTCGAAACGGATTTATTTTCTCGGAGTCAGTTTACCAAAACGAACTCTACAAAGATTACTCAAAGCTGTATCTTGAATGAAATAAAACTAATCGAAATGCTGGTTATTTTCACACCAACACACAATTATTAGGACATATGGTGCTCTGAAGCAGGCGTAACATGTAAAAGAAACAGGGAAAGTGTATAACTAAGTGGTAAAAAATAGTTTAAAATATCCAGATTTATGAAATCATCTTTACATTCTTTCCTACCAACCTTGAGCCAAATCTCGCTACTCCTATGCCACGACTTACCAGTCAGTAAACTCGATCCGTCACTAATAAACCTTGGAACACAACCCTTAGTCATGCCGCTACAAGCCAGTCAGACTAAAAGTTTTAGAATATTATGACATCAAGAGATATTGGAAATACTTTTTTCTGTTGTTCCAGAGATTGATGTTACATACCTGGCTGAACAAATGAAGTGTGACAATCGTATGCCGGACAGATGACCGTGGAAATTGTATCCAATGCTGCACCGCAAATTGATTGAAAAATGTTCAAACTGTGTATCTGTATAGTCCAAACTGATTGACGCAGCTAGTATGACAGTTGCATTCTCAGTGATAGTGAAGGTGTCAAAGGTTGCAACACTGAGGAAAGTGGTGGGGATGTACCTTTGACAACTGTCAATACATCCACTTATCTGTGAGATTATGGAAACCTGCAAGCACAATCTCCTGTCAACATGGAAAGGGCCAATGTGAGTGCGAAGAAACCGTCATATCGTTTGACCAGCGCAAAAGATCGACGGAGATTGTTCAACTGCGTGCAAAGCTGAGACTATTTGAAGGGCTTTACCAAAGACCCCGGCATAAAGATCAAAACATGGGTGCTATTGATATGGGTTTGGAAACATAATTGACACCCGGATTGCACCACACGAAAGGCAACGAAAAGTAATTCAGGCTCTTGTGTGTTCTGATGGATGAAAACCCAATGAGCACATTAGGCAGCTGAAAGAGAGGACTGATTGTTCGATTGCTTAGTGTGAATCCCTATTCCCGTAAGAAACTGACTGTTCATCCAGTAGAACATAGCTCAGGCACAGTTAGGTCTAAACGAGCAGATTATGCCAAGTGGCTTGAACCATCAGGTATTGCGACCAAGGGTTGCAATTCAATGAAACCAACTACCGCACTTGACCAACAGATTATTAGATGAAGCCATGTGCTGGCATGAAAACTGTTCTGTCCATTGATCATATACTATAGAATGTTGGCTCTTACCCCGTGGTTTCAACCCCATGTTTTGCCCCTTTTTGTGGCCCAGATCTAAACCTGATTTTGGAGCTTCGAGGTTTACCTGTTTGCAAGATTTAAAAGGTTCCCATGATTCACCAGTCAAAGAATGATTTGATAAACATCTGTCAATGAGGCAATTTGGCTACTGACCAAGAAACAGTTAGAGGCTCGTAAGAAGTATGAATGGATGATGTATTGAGGTTAGCTGATACTCACACCGGACATCTTTACGTGTTTCTGTACGGCCATTAACCGCTTAACATTTCCATAAAAGTCATTCTTCCTACAGTAACACAGTGACTTAGTGATCATGTTGTGCTTCTTAAAATTAAACAGTGAATTATTCCGCCCACACTTGAAAAAATGACATTCCCGTGAGTTTCAGGTGGTTCATATTTGTGTTTTACGGACGACGTCACCTAAGAGTTAATTTAAGTGCCTGAATGTGGAATAACAAATAACAAACTTACTGCAGATAATTAAAAAATTAAAAAGTGCAGAATGATGGTTAATTAGCCAGCCGCATTGATGAACACAGGAATACATTTATTTACCGAAATAAAAATACTGTGAAATCCTAATTTCGGTTAGAGATGACGAACTTTTATCAGCTTCTTTAGTTTTGTGCAAGGTTTCTGCTGATATCATGAAAAAATGACCATCCACACATAGTTAAAATTTTGCCCTGCCACATTCTTTGTTGCAAACTTTTGGACGATTTGAACATTTTGTATAGGTTTGAAAACTAATTTCGCATCCCTTCTTCATGGTGATTTGTTCTGAGTACAGCATCCCACTACTTTTGTTATAATAATAATAATCTGCAGACTTTCTTCCGCCTTGGCCACGTGCATGGCAAATGAACCCGTGAATAATGCAAATTGGTGTTCGAAAGATGAGAAATCGTGAAATATTTCGGCAATTGCGTTGACAGCAATTCTTTAGTACGCTTAACAGCACAGGCGGATTAACTCATACACGTGTGTCCCTTTCCGTCTATATATGTTTCATGTACTGGAAACTGAGCTTTCGCTGGGCAGTTAAAAGCCTTTTATTTAAAGTCCTGACGTACGCACCCTGGGTGCAGTCGGAGTGAAATCACAGAGAATTTCCATTGAAAACTACACAGTCTCTCACCTAAAGCGAACCAGTATAAAGTTTTAATTTTCCCAGGTAATCTGGATGCTAGTATAGATGGGCTGTCATTGAATGAAAAGCTTTTATGAGGTGTTCTTTGGAATCGATATGTTTTTCGAAAAACTGCAAACTGTTTGTGGCTTCATACTCTGACAATAGCCTTTTCCTCGTCCATATAAACTTTAGATGCTTTAACTAACGGTAGGCTACATAGCGTCCACCTTCACGGAGTCAGCACTTGGTGCAAATCGGCAAAACCATACAATAAGTTGCAGAAGGCACGTTTGTATACAAGACTGCAGATCGAACTGCACACTAGTTGGAGCTACCCCAATTATGTGCTTCGATGGGTGTTATGAACGCATATTTTAACGACGTTTAGACTGCGATAAGTTTTCTCAGTCATCTCATCCATCCATCTTCCAAAATGCCTTGAGTTCATAGATACATATAACCACACCTTACAACATCAATCATCGCTAATTACTTATAGAGAATTATTTGCAGACCAGTTTAAGAGTTATGTGCAGACTAAGAAAACGAAGTCAGACACAAAGTGCGTAACTATTCGTTACTTCATGGAAATGCTCATCACAAGATAACGAAGTGTACAAACCTCAATTCATGGGGTCCTTCAAGGAGTTCATTGGGCCCTCATTATCTCAGAAACAGTGCGGAAACAACGAACGACAATTTGGGGCCAGCAGACCGGTTCAGCCAACTACAGTTCCGGTCACCTAACAAAGCCAGCTGGCCTAGCGGAATCAGAACATAGGTGGAAGTTCAGGCGCTCTCAAGTCAAAGGTGGGGATAGAAAGACAAGTCGAACGAAAGTAGTCGAATACGGGTAATATGGGTCATATTAGATCAGAAGGTGAGAGATATAGGGCGCAAATGCAATAATATGTGAATGTGTGTGCGTGTGGACGTACTCCTGTGTGTCTTTGAGTGTGCGTGAACGATGCTTAAATAGATCACTTACGAGTCATCCAGAAAGTCGAGCATGAACAGAATGAATAGGGTCTTGAGTCAAGTCAAAGCAAAGAGTTTCGCAAATGCGCTTGATGTATTCAAGTGAGGTGAAGATTATGTGGACGGAATAAAGCACCGGGATCCTGTGGTTTTCCCACTGCCCTGTTTGGAAATGGTGGAGTAGGGTACTTAAGATCAATTTATGTTTTTCCTAAAGGTTTGGGATTCAGAAGAGTCTCCCTCGTTGTCGTGGCATTGATTATTATTTCCATCCTCAGGAAGAACACGCAAATTAACTGCCCCGACCATTTGAGTATAATTCTTATTCCAACACCGTCCATTTTGAGTCACAGTTCAGATTGACTTAAGGACTACATTCAGCTTTCTGTCTTTTATCGTCTCCAGGGGAGTTCGACAAAACTAGCCTGCATTCATATAGGGTCCACAACAGAGTTCCTTATCTGGTGTTCAAAACAGTGATGTTGGATTTATCCTAGGTAGCAGAGGTTTATAGTGGAATAACGTCACTTGGAATAACATCACAGACAGTTAAACACATCATGAACAATTAGGTGATTGAGATGTTCAAATCTGGTACACTATTTGCACCATCCAAGTACAAGGTGGTTTCACAAAAGTAGCAGGGGCCTTTGGCTGAACTCGTCTCATTCTGTTGACTAGTTAGAGTTAGTAAACTACTCAAGTGTTTCACTAATGATGAAGATGGCACTGAGAAGAAGGGTAGGTCACGAAAACCAAGAAATGGAGAAGCTTCCGTCAGCCGACGACAGCTATGGCACCAAAGTGCCATCCGAATTTCAATTAGGAAAATTGTGTAGACCGAGGGGTCTCGTAGTATATTCTTTGAGGACTACTTGAAATCTTTCGGTGTTTCACAGCCGATGTGTGCGAATCGTGTGTTTCGTTTCTGTTGGAACATCGGGTTACTAATAACGAGGCTCATCGTAGTCTTGGGTGCTGTTTTCTACTCTCCGATCGCAGTGATCACTGTAAAAGGCCTCCGACGGGATGGACGTGTCTTGAGCACGGCAGTCCATTGTCCCCTTTCCTGTGTTATAGTGGCATGTGCTGGGCAAGAATGGGAGAAGCTGAGCTAATGTCAGGCCATGACTTGGTGAATATGTATGAAGAAGGCAGCATAAGCAATGGCTTCGGTAGAAGCTTATCTTCTTCCCAATTGTAACCTAAAGAATGAAGGTTGTCGTGATCTAGGGACAGTGAGCTACATGAATCAAGGTAGAAGTTGACTGTGTGAATGTAGACCGGTTTACTTGTTGAAGTTTGATGTTCTGCAACTAGGTAAAAATCACAAGAATTAACAGCCATTCGATGGAGAACAATCAAATCTGATATTATCGCTTTACTCATTGATTATCCTATTCTGTTCTACCTTTTACCTCGGTTTTATGATAGATTTTGTTGTATTGTCATCGTACTAGGTTTTAGGCCCTTCTATTACGTTTGCAAAGGATTTAGCCCTGGTTCCAGGTTTCCTTCACATGTTTTATCCAGTCAGCTGACCGTTCATGAATAACAAGTATTATGGAAATCTAAGAATTGTATTGATTGTGATTGAACGTAATCCCATTTTGGGTTATGAATAGAAAACAAATGTGTGTATCGCAATTTGATGTGAATCCACTTTCATGACAATTTGTAGTGACGATTTTCACGTCAATGTACTGAGGACTTTATACACGGAAGAAAATCGTCTGTGCGCAATTATGATTTGTGCGTAGCAAGTGCAACAAACAGTCAGGTAAAATTTGAAACTTCCGCTCACTTGAAAGAGCCTTATTAGGAACTAATCCAGTTTTTTTTACTTCCTGATCGCCTTCTATCTCTATATAAAGCCTTCAAAGAATTATTTACCATAAATCCAGGATACTCATAACACTGAAGCAGTTTGTTCAGGATCGAATGTTTGACACGCACTCAAGATGAAGTTTATGATTGTTGCTCCCGTAAGTGACCCATGAGGCTAGTCAGCTGATTATAGGCAGAACAGTTGCCGTGTATCACTGGAGTGGTGGATGCGCATCGGTAAATATTTACGTACGTTGTTTGCCTACAGCTGTCTATACCACGATACCTAAGCTTGTAGTTAAACGGCTCGGTCATTGGGTGGTTGCTGGTTTGGTTTTGATAAGCCGTGTGGAATCGCTCACGAGAAAAATACAAGCGCATTTCGCTTACTGTCATCATTCCGGCTTCATGTGCCATGCGTATGTTCTGCAGTTATTTAGTAAGACTGAAAACACAAAAAGTATTTTTTTAAAAACTATATTAGCCTTTGAAAATATTGAAGTTAAACGTAAAATTTAGTGACATAATATCGTCCAGTCGGAACACGGTTGTGAACGTGGAAAAACTTAACTGAGATTGCACTAAAACAGTGACGCCGGTTTTGTCATTGGAATAATTTTGGGGAAGTTAGCAGAAGAGATGTATTCTGACCTCGTCGAGAAGAGTGAGAGTAGGATTCTACGGATGATCGTTTATTCAGCAATAAATTACGGTAAGCCCAGATACGGGCAATCAAACACAGACACGTAACTAAGTGTGTAAGTTAGCGGCGTAAAAGTGTGAAAGCCTAATTCAAGCTTATGATTGGATTGCACTACTCAAAACCGCTCAGCTAGGGGTGCTATCGGACTAGTTGGTGCAGTACACGAACCACGGCTAACGTCATCTATGTACAGTGTTAAAGAAAACTGAAAACTTCCCTCGTTGCAGACAAATGCAATGATGCTGAGTCCTACCGTGCATTTAAGCCTCAAATAGAAGTTTTTCGTTATTTTTCCGGTTGTTAGAAGTGCAAAATGGGTACTCGGGAATGTTTTCGTAGATTGTCAGTTGAAACGGTTAATCTAAGAATTAGTTCAGGTAGACCACAGATTTATTGGTAATATTGATAACTGTTGTTGCGTTTGTCTTATTTCAATTTGATAAATGGTTACACTTGATACTAGCTGTGATGGCATCACAGAGTTCACTGGTATATCTTCCTACTGATTCATTTCTTCTAGACCAGACTTTGGGCCCTTATGGATTCAGTATCAAGTACCAATCTAAGTGTCTTCACTGTACATAAACATGCCTTCCGAACAGTACTTCTGAACGTTGTGGTGTACCTCTTGAGTCTAGAGCTTATAGCAAAAACAATGCATTCAGGAACACTTGGGACCCCTTGCCTACTGTGGCAAACGTGCTTGTAACCTAGAGAGTTTAAATGAAAGCAGATAAATTGTCGGTTCATCCTTGCAACCAGTTATAGATATGCCTTGACAAAGGTTACTCACCGTGATGGAAACTTCATATATCCGCACATTTGCCATGCGACCAACTTTTGTAAGCTGTAGTTGTCTATGTACTGCTTGTTTGGTTTTAGAAATTAAACATGCCGCAGTTAGAGATGAGAAACTCCAGTAACTTGAAATAAGTTAATCTGAAGGGAACTAAGTAAGGTTCTAATAAATCTCAGGGCAGGAAAGAATTTCTTGCGAAGAAGATCAAAAGAAATGATAAAATAATGATGTTGCCCGATGATTGTCACCCTAATGTTCAGCGCGATGCAATTCCAAACGATGCCAATGATGAAGATAGAAATTCTAATGCCGATGACATTTTGTTGATAAATCAGATAATGATGCTGATGGTGACGGTGATGACCATGATGAAGATGATCATGACTCAGATGCTGATAATGATTAATCGGATGATAATGTTGATGATCAGCATGAATCGGACGATGTTGATATCAAGATGATGATGATGATGCTGATGATGATGATGGTGATGATGATGATGATGATTCGGATGATGACGACAATAATGATGATGATAACCATCATCATCAGCATCATCATCATAATCATCATGAACATGGTCATCTTCATTGGCGTCTAAATAATCGTCATCATTATTTAATCACCTTCATCAGCACCCTTTTCTTCTTGCTCATTCTAATGTTCATTATCATCGTGATAATTCATGTGTGTTTGTTTCATGACTGAGATAAGTTTTCAGCCTCCGAATAAAATAGAAGTTACGTTTATTAGAGTTAAGGAAACGGTGTTCGTTGCTGGTTGATTGTGACGTTTTGGACAACAATGGACTCCAATGTGCGCGGGGGTTTACGAAGATGTTCTCCATGGCTGATTCGATCCGTACCACTAGGCCAACTTTGATGAAAATGATCTTATTAGAACTTCTTTAATTGTATTTAGTTTCACCAAACACGGTGTTCTCCGGAATACTTACATTTTGCGCTAGTTCTTTAGTCAGCTGTTGAGGCTTTTCAAAAGGATGCAAGATATGGTTGTATATTACTACATTTGTATCACTAATGCTGCGTCGTATCTTTCTAAATAAACTTTAGGGATTTACTGAAACTTTTCGTACCATGGTTAACCATACAATAGAGTTGTACTGTGGTGGTCAGGCTATTACCTGTGTTGAAGGTGTGGAGATCATAGAAGTGTAAGTTTTGGATGAAGCTTTCTAATACTTTGATGACCGATCCATTGAGGAGGAAGTAGTAGTGTTCAGGTTATTGATGGAAAAACATTCGTGTGAAGATAAATAAGATGACATAAACGGTGTACGTAATCGACGAATAAATACTGGACGTCCGTGATGATATCGCTGATAACCGTGATGCGAACTCCATGGAAGGGGTGTTTACCTTGGTTGTGGAAAAAACAACTGGTTTGCTCACAACTGAGTGACTGAGATGTCGCTGACTGTAGTGAAGTTGTAGTCCGTGCTACCGTTGTTGATTGAGAGGCAGATGAGTTTAATTTTGATACTTAAGTACAACTGGAATTACATCAACGGTGATATTTACTGTAAATATTCTTCATCTGATTGGGATTTCTTTTTGAGGTGATGGTTCATGCAACTTGACTAAAAGGTTGATGATCCTGATAGCGGTAGCGATAATATTCGTTTCACGTGGGAAAGGTTCTCTCCACCTTTGGTTAGTACAAGTTATATTATTTTGCATCGGTTTTACATATTCCATTTCTGATGCTCCTGAATACGATATACGTGAAGTGAATGGTGTTCTCAATGAAAATCAATATGTCCGGGATAGGGGTAGTTTCGTTTGCATTAGAAATTCAAGCCTTGATGCACGGGAAATTTGTTAGAGGGTCTCAGAATTATTCAGCAATAGACAAGCACTCACCATTAGTTTGTGTTGACGAGCTACAATTTCTAGACACTGAAAGGTAACATGCAAAGTCATGGCGCAATCATGCTTTGCATGAAATCACAATGACTAAATAACTTTCGTTACCAAAAACTGATAGAAGATTTGTCACACTTTTCAACACTATGAAATCACTCACATCAACGGTAAACCGGTTATGAAAGCCTTAGTCAAATGCCAGTAAGAGAAGTCGACTTTCCACAATCTGCCCATCTGATACCAGAATATAAATCGTCTGATATTTCTGGGGTCCTTCCTGCAATATAACAATTTCTTTCATTCCCCAAGCGTTGTTTGTCGGATGAGTGTAACATGGAATTGACAAGTGGCAGAATTATGACTGTGCCGCGTATTGTGGTCTTCATGGTCTTTATAAGCGCTATTCCTATCCAATGCTAATGAAAATGCATTTTTTATACCGTCAAAGAATCCATTCTGAACATTTATACGAACAAATTTTCACCTGGTTTTTAGTTTCTGTCCCTCATTATTGGCTGACGTAAATCATCTCGTGTAACTTCCCTTTTTTGTTCAATCCATAAAACTGGCCCGAGAAGACTCCTGCCGAATAGAAACTGCAAGGTTCATTTGTCAAATGAGTTTTATACGGTTTCATTTGTTCCATTTCGGATGATGCATCTCGGGTGAGTTCGGTAAACTGGATTCCAAGTCACCTTCTGGCCAAATAACGTAGATTATTTTCCATAGTTCAAGTGCCTTGCACTATAGTTTAAGATAACTGGCCCAAAGCTTATGAGCTATCGTTTTCAAATGAATGAATCGGCAATAGATCAGCTATATGTGAATCCAGCTTTTTTGTAATCGGTGAGTATTATCAAAAGCGCATACCAGAAAAAATCTGCTTCTGTTGATTAACTACACTGTTTTCCAGTTCTGTGATGCACAACTCGATAAGAGCTTCAATTGCTTATATCTCATGAGTAATAAGCAGTTCCATAGTTCAGCTTATTCTATCTATCTATCGTTTTGTACTGGCCGGTTTCTGAGGCCATACATAGAGCAAACATTGAGTAACTATGCTGTATTTCCTTGCTAGATGAGATTATCGTTTGGGTACATTTGGCTGGCTTCCGGATTCTTTTGCTTGTATATCCCAGTCGATGGAGGTGGGAATAATACAATAAATCCGAGGACATTTGACGAGGAAGATAGTTCAAACGAATAACTTTGCAATTTGCTATCATTTCGTTGAGCAGAATGTGTACATTTTGGAACGATGATTTTCCGCTCCGCACTTTTACGTTTGAAATTGCGATACTCCTTGCTTTTTTGCAATGACTGTCAACACAACTTTCGTTATATATATCTTCACCGAAAGGGCGTTCACCTAAATTGATAAATAACGTTTGAAGTCCTTCATAGTTCGAGGAATATTGTCTTTCACATTAGAATAACTTCAGTTTAAGGTCAAAACTAAACTGAGGCTACAAAGTGCTAATCTGTTTTATATTCCTCAATGTCCTCATTTGTTAAACTGGTGATAAACTCTGTTCACTTTTCCGATACATGTTTTGGCCAAAGGATCTTGGTCTTTGTGAACTTTAAAATATTGTGTCCCGTGTTCGACTCTTATCAGCGCCACTAGTTCCCACCCAACTGTCATTCTCTAACTGGCAGCAGCCTTTTGTTGAAATACTGTACTAATATCGTAAGTAATAACTAAATACACAACGAGGAATGAAAAACTAAACTTGGACTCTTCAAAAACTCTACGGACAAAGTTGTAAAATATTATTCAGTCTATGCAGACCAGGAAATTCGTAACAGTTTTTCACGTTGGTGAATGAAGAAAAGCCGTATGTTAGAAAAAAGTGAAAAAAACGTTCTTTGCATCAGTATTATATCCCTGATAATTCGAAATCACTGAAATCATCACACAGTTTGTTTCTCTACAGCGGATTCAAATAAAACTGTACCTATCCGAGCCCTGATCTATTCGTTTGCCAAAAAAGGGACAAAGTTTTTATTGATAGCTTTCAGTGGATCGCCTGGATTATTGGTAATAACTAGACTGTGAAATACTCATAGCTTCGGATATCGATTCAGGCGTTTTTCCATCACTCTTCATTTTTAACGGGTATGGGAGAAATTATTGGGTTTACGGAATTATTACCAAATTAATCAGTCTCTTGTTTACAATGGCAATTTTCAAACACTAGTCCACATGCTCATTCTGAGAGCGTAGGATACACAATATTGCTTTACATGTCCTAACCATCTGTGTAACCGTCACTATAATTTGAGCAAACCTGAGAGGATTTCATATTCAGTTTTTGGTATTTAAGTCCATAAGCTCCCAATGGTGCGAATGTTGATGAAAAATAAATAACCAACAGCCATTCAGGACCATACATCAATCAAAATTTTCCATTCGACGGAGTAAATTTTGAGTCACATATCAGTTGTCACGATGAAATCCAGACCCAGTATGGAAGCCACCCACGCTTGAGGGCGGCAAGTGTTCAACCAGCTGAGTTGCAAGACCATGACAAAAGGCCTTATACTTTTTCCATATAGGTCGTATGTTTAATTGGCCCAAATATCAGTACCAAGTGACATCCAACACATAGAACCAATACGTGAAATAATTCTGTACAACGGGACTTCCCTGTGAAACAACCGGAGTCCATAATTTGAGTGCACGAGTTCAGAACCTTTCGGAGATTGGGTCATGACTACGGAAAAAAATGCTGAAGGAAGGAAGAGATTCATCTCCAGCAAAACGACAGTGAATTCATTCTATCACACACACACGTCGGCGAGTTCATTCCAAGAAACACTTGGTTGGTAATACTGAAGCCTGAGAGAATACATCTGCTTGCGTTCCTGGAATGAATCAGCACTTTCGAATGTTTTGATGAAGATCAACATTCATCTCGTCTTGACTGGGGATCTACAGCGGAGCACTGCAGCCAGCAAGGGGAGAGTGCACGAGGCTTAAATCACATGCGAGAGATGTGCTGATAGCCTTTGTTTCATAATTCTAAACGATACAGAAAGAAGCTTGTCAAACTTCACTGAAAACTACCCGACAGGTAATGGTTCAATACAGAATCTAAGTCAGAATATATATAAGAGGTACCGGGCGATAAAAAAAACATTTCCGGAGGAATTTGTTTACCGAAACGGTAGGTGTGAGATAATAATAAATACAACTTCATAAAGCGATCCGAATGAAGACGGGAGGGCGTTTTCATATCTCAAGGACGTTGGAGAAAAAGGAATAGCTGGATAAGGTCCAGCTACGAAGTCATTTTGGAATTCCGTTACGGAAAAAATGTCATCGATGTATTCACAGTCAATGAGGTAAAGGGAAACTTGAAGCTCACTAAAAGTGAGAGCGGAAAGAAATGGAAATTTGCTGACAATCTGAGTTACTCCATATTTAAGTCACACAGAATGCGCTTGTTATGAAAATGAGTGGACTATGGAAGGTTTGAAACGGTGAAACACTGGATTTACACACCCATGCCAATCAAGGCCACTATCACGCAGAATGCGTAGAAAATACTAAGATGAAGGGGACCGTATGTTTTACCTTAATCAAGAAGTAATAATTTAATATTTGGAACATCACCATCAAAAAGACAATCAACGGAGTGAATAACACAATCCACGGCATGTGAAGGTTTGACGGAGAGAGCTTTTGCCGAAATTCGTCTGCTGGGGAGATTGATCACACCATTCCAAAGTTCATTCCCCAAAGCCTTTTTCAAAGTAATCTATCGAACACAACTTTTTGAATACTTTCTTGGGTGCTGTTGTGGTGCAATACTTTACTGACAACGAAGAAACATTTCATCAAAAGTTTAACAGTTTGGCCGGCCAACCAAACAGAATGTGAAAAAGCATGTCACATTTCCTGTTCAGCTCTCAGGACCGGGTTGGTTGTGACGTGATTGGGTTCATGGGGGCTAAAATAGGGAAGAATGCTACACTATATGTCAGATTTGTCTCTTAAATAGTTTCATTGGTCAACTTTTTATTCAACCTGAAATTGTAAAATGCAACTATTTCAGAGTTTTCGACACTTCAAGGTAGTTTTTAACTCCCACGTTGACAATGTGCAGTCTGATTCGACATTTTGCTTCAGTTTTGATCAGAATGGCTGAAGCATTTATGGCGCAATTCTGGTCAGATTGGTCAGCTTTTTTCTGAGCTCAACGGATACAAGGTAGTTCGTTACGTATTCACAGTGTGAGAATATATCAAACAAATTAGGAGCGTGCTCCAGGTAGTTTGATAGCGCCTCATCTGAAACATCTGAGGCCTCATAATTTATTAGTACTGGGTTGATTTGAGTTCATTGCTGGAATGTATACAACCGGCCTTTGATTATACAAAAATCAATATGGTATATATTACAAGACACTTCCAATGCCTTCTCTTGTGGCAATATTCCTGCTGCTGGCAGATGATTCCGACGAGTAGGGAGAACCCACTCCTGCACAGTGCTGTTGACAATTTTGAAGTAACCAAAACTTTAACGGAAGATCTCTCGCTGAACTGAAGTTTCTTGGTCTCAACTTGTTTCAGTGCAGGTCACGTTGTTCATAATCATGTAGAAATGCGTTCTTCCTAAAACGGATTCGGATGCAAGCCTCTTCACGTGAACTCCATTACTGGCTGAGCTCTGCTGACTGTCTCATCACGATTTAAGGGCACTTGAGAGTTACACTGACGTGGTATGAAAGATGCAGAGGTTATCTTAAGTGAACCCAGCAGACTTGACAGATTTGATATCAAACGACAAAAACAATTTTACGACGACCGCCACCACAGACTTCCAGTGGCAGTCTCAAACAGGTGAGAGCCTTTAGCAACACAGCGTACGAAGAATTACTGGATATTCACTAACTCCGTTTTTCGAATGGGTCCCGTGATCCTGGTGCTGCCACAGCTGGTGAAGTGTGAGAAAGCCTGCCATTATAGTGCTCCCAATGATGTTGAGTTATGTGATTGATATATGCAGCAGTTTGCATGTCATTCCTTAATAATGTCAGAAATTCCACAATGCAAACTCAGTATCTAACTGTTTACATTGTAGTACCGAGTGTACGGTTTTCACCTAACTCGGTTCATTTCTGTTAGTCATGCGCACGCATCAGTTATTCATTCAGATGGAGATTTCATAAAAATCTTGACCACTGAGTACATTGAGTGTTCCACGAAAAAGGAGCAAAGTACAATTAAAAGTTTTTCACTTCTTGGTTCACATGATAGTTATCGCTTTACACCCGCGACTTGGGGTATCTGAAAACCTTTACTCATTCTTCCCTTTCAATTACCTGGATAACATCATACGTATACCGATGAAGCATCATAAAATTGACAGTTGACGGAAGCAGAAAGCCCGTCAAAAAGCTGCATCGTTCCTATCGCTTGCTTTGAATGAAACCAAATTTCGTTCTCAAGGGACGAAATGTTGAATGGATTTATCTGGTGAGAATATAATGGTAAGAATATTTCAGAATGGTTTCTCAGGTTTATAGATCCATGCTTCAGGTTCATTAGAAAGCTGTATTGCCACTTGCGGTGTCATTTTTTGTTCGTATTTCTACTTCTCTGACGTATGAGGAATGCATGGTGGAATTTCATTCATGGCTGGAAAAATGCGGTGATTAGTGAATTTTAGTGAGACAAGAAATCTGAACTATGTATTACCAATAGGAAAATGCAATCAGTTTCACAGGTAAACAGCAAAAACCTAACGAAGCTGACTTTTGTATAATTATTTATCGCTAGAAAATGCATAGGCAATCCAATAATTTGGAGATACGGTACCATATATATGTACAAAGGTAGATGCTGTAAAATATTACTTTTATCGGTTTTTCGCGAATTTATGTTTTCGGTGATTTCATTCTCAAGCCAATTACAATCAAATTTATATGAAACAAAATCTATCGATTAGTCGGCTAACCAATCGAGAGACTGACTGACTGATTGACTAACTGATCAAATTCCTCCTTTCCCTTCCCTTATTTTGTTTCATATAAATGTGATTGTAATTGGCTTGAGAATAAAATCACCGAAAACATATGTTCGCCTACGCCTTGTTTTCTGATGTTAATTAGGGCTTTTTCCGTTTACCCAATTATCGCGAATTCTAGCAGAGTTTGAAACGAAACGTGTTTGTATGTGAAGTGAAGAGCAGCATGTAAACAATACCACCAAACATAGACATAAGTCATGTTCTGGTTTGACACCTAAACTCTAGTGAAAAGACACTTCTGGCTTAGAAACGTGGCTTATTAGTACAAGACAGATGGTGCGTGAAATGTGTGCTGAAAACAATCGAAATCTTGCGTGAAAGCTTATTAGTCCATGGATTATCCCAAACCACCCAGCTGATTTGTTTGCCTGTTTGAACGCGGATTGGTTGATTCGGCTTTGCTTGGTTCAGGAAATGTTACCCGTTGAATAGTTCATTGATCCGCTTGGCTTGCTCCCCTCTAGTCTGTTATTCTGGGCGGCAGATCACGTGTCATCTGCTTCACTCGTTTCAACGTTGGCCTTTCTTCTGGACGGGATACGGCATGCTGTCTTTCACTGACAATGTGCCATCCCATATTTGCACTGGTCACAAGATTCTTTCAATCAACTTTGATTGATAAATGTCTGAATCAACCCATGGCTCACTATTTTGAGGTTCATTTTCATCATCAAGTGGGACAAGAGCAAAGAAACGTCTAATTATTTGAAAGAGCAACTGAGACACAGTTCTAAGTGCAAGCAGATGGAATCAGCATTTGAGTGCCAGCTCCGAGAGATATCGCCTTCAATGTGTATAAAGGTCACTGATTATTCACAGCTTCGATCGGTAACAACTTTCAAGCTTAGATCACTTTGACCCCAAACTGAATGATTGAAGATTACTGAGCTCGGTTTAGCACTAAATGTTGTACAATGAAGGCTTTTCTTTATGCACAACCCGTAGAATTCAGCTGCTATATATATATATATATATATATATATATATATATATATATATATATATATATATATATATATATATATATATATATATTATACCATGTGCTCACTTTATTGATATCAACCAGGTATTTGAAAGCCTTTTGAACTACCTAACTACTGGCCAATATACTAACGGCGCATTACTATCGGCGATTTCGTTAGACTCGACTTATCCTTTTTTACCGCCTTGGAGTTTTAAATGCTGGACGTTTCCCAAAGCGCTTCCATGTCCTCTTGGATTCATCTCTATTTAATTATTCGAATATTTTCACAAAATTTGAACGTGCTCCCATTAGCACTTGTGATCAATTCACTTTACTCCTTCACCCCGGAATCTATTGAAAATGCAAACTCTTCACCAACTCCCTGCACTCTTCCCGCAATATCTCCAGAGGAATTTGAACTCTTGAAATTCTCGTTTATCTTAGGACATTTATTGACTTCACTGACTTTTTTATTTCTTTCCTTTACACGATGCGTCCGCGTACTGCGAACGATGAACTGACCAACTTAACTTCTGTTATGACCTTTGTTACCTCATGCAAACTTTCTTTATTTGACCCGTTAACTTTTCCCACCTTCACCCGAGGTGGCTCCGTGGAGCCAAGGAATGGAAGTATAGATCGGGACGGCATCATATAGTAAAATTGCTATCCATACTAATCAGGACTCAGGTACGAAATCAGAGTAACCTGTATAAAGACACAATCCTGGGTAGCAAGAACTGTCATGGGGCGTGAAATGCCATGAAATATTTGTATTACTCCAAGCCCAAGCTGGTGCCGTTGGCCTCATAGTTGATTCTATTGCTCCTACTCTTGACCAGAGTGGCCTTACCTTCAGGTTATTTTTTTTTGACTATGTGAATGCATTTAATTCCCTGTAGCGCGGCATTTTCCTGAATATTTTGCACGATGATGGAGTAGACAGTCGCACTCTAAACATCCTTTGTAGTTATTCTTCTAATCATGGGCCGGTTATTTCTTCTGATTGCTAAAACTCGTCTTCCCGTGGAGCCAACTCTGGTATTTTTCAGGGTACTATTCTGACCCCATTCCTTTTCTCCCTTATGTTACCAAACTTCCAATTTCATCAAAACTCATTGATTGCAATCTACCGATGATATTCTACTTGGTTGTCTCTATAAAAAATGAAATTTTGAGTTGTCTTCAAGACCGTCCGGGCAAAATTGGCTACTGATTTCCCTCCCCATTTACTTTCTCTTAACGTTTTCATATGCTCTGCCATGCCCCTAATCCTTCAAATCGTATCACGCTATCAGACCATTTTAATAACATTCTATTACTCTCTACAGATAACCAATACTTTCTCGAAGATATTTCCGTACTTTACCTATGAATTACTCCAGCTCAAAAGGTTTGCTGAAGTAATCAGATCGAAATTGTCTCTACCTAAGTCAGAAAGCTTCCTTACCTATCATTCGGACTACGGAAAACTTATAGTATCTTACAACTTTGTACTTCAGTTCGTACCTTCTTGGATCCCCCCTCTTAGGCCTAACTGCTCTCCAAATAACTTTTCGGGTCTGAAAGAAAAATATTTTTGTCTTACCAGAAAATATCTGAAATGACTATGCCGTTGTGGCAAAATTATTGGAGATGTTCTCATTGACGGTTTAATCAACAGGCAATTTGATGCTTGCGACATACTGATAAGTAGATTACTATCCGACCCAAATCGCTGTCTTCATTCCACACTCTCTAAAGCTGTCTCAATCTCTTCCGTCTGCTCAAAATTCAAAGTAATCCATTCACGTTCGTCTACATATAGAAATAGTCTCTAAACTTACCCTGGCCGCTTACTTGTGAACCGTGACCAAGTAATCCACGATCTCGTTATTCAACTTCATCTACAATCAAATTTTGAGTGTTGCTCCATTTTGTTTCCACTCGTTCACCCAAGCATTCCATCGAGCCCTTAAACTTCAACCTTCTATATTACCCCGCAAATCACGTATGTGATTAAAATTCACCCTGCATCGGGTTCATTAAAGCGGTTATCGACTTAGATTGACTTGCCTGATATCTGAAAGTGAAGTCTAAAAACCAGGTTATTAGATAATCAGCAGCAATTTTCATGTAAAAAGTTTCACTGAAAGCCATCATGGATGAATGCTGTCCTGTTGAACGTTATATGACTGAGCGCCATTAAGCCGTTACTAAAGCCTTCTGATGGTGAACTTCCAATGTAAAACATGACCCAATGTGACCGGATTTTTATTCACACACTTACTGAATACGATCTTTGTAGAATAAGTGCTATAAACTGTGATAGTGTGATGGAATGCTCGACAATCTAGATTTATTGTTAGATCGAATACTTAAGGTAAAATTGGGTTACAACACAAATAATTAGAATGGCATCACATTGATCGATTATCGACGGTGGGTATTAATTCACAGTCAGAGTCACTTTATTCAAGGAAATACGTATGTATAGTTTGTGTTCGTGACTAAAGTACAAACAATGCCTCACATAGGTAAGCTTTGTAAATGCCTTTCATGAAGTCGTGCTTGAATATACCCGGACTATTTAAAGGAATAAAGAACGTCAGGATCTATACTACTTATCACCATCAGCAGTAGCATTATTCACCATTAGGCTAACCAAATTATCTTGATTGCTAATTATATATTTAAGAGTTTTGAACTAAAATTCTGTTCGAAACAGAATAGTCCTAAATAAAACATGGAAGATAAGGCAAGAAGATACACTATTCATCCTGTGGGTGGATATTCAACTTCCACGTAACCGGATGACATTCTTACGATGAGGAGAAAACACAATCAATGCAAAAATTCTGGGTTCTTCTCATTTACTAGTTGATTCAATCTCTCAGATTTGATATTACAGTTTCTGTATTTTTTAAAATCCATCTAGGTGCGGAATGGTGGAACTCTTCTAAGCTCGGGTGCATGCATGAGGTGTATATAATTGAAGGGTTTGGCAGAAGGGGCAAAACATTTAACTGTATTCAAGAATAGGGTGAGTAGAACCAGTGAATATTTTTGTAGAAAGTTTATGGAAAGCTTTACTGCATTTATGAATGATGAGATGAGTGAATTATCTTTGGCGTATGTCAATACAAGTCGATAAGAAATTAGGAGATTTAGAGTTTACTTTTAAGTCTTTCAGTTGCACACCTGGAAATCTGACAGGAGAGGCCTAGGCCCAGTGGAGTGGATCAGATGTTAAAATAAAGTGGTTGATGGGGTGTGTCGGTTTAAAGTAGAATATAAGACGTGATACATAAAAAGACAAATGTCTGATCTTCGCAAAATGTGGCTCACAAGCCCTGATCAGGTAAGGTTTCTGTTCGGTATCTCACCAAGGTACTTCATTGAATCTTGGTGACTCAATTGTTTGCCAATAACTAAAATTGGAATGCGAGTCATTAGAGTTAGACTAGTTATTGCCTCTCAGAAGGGAGAATGGGATATCTCCACATCTTAGGGGATTGATACCCAAACTGTATATAGTTTGCCATTCAGAATGTTCTACGATGCCACTTTGAATAACCGGAAAAGAAGAGTTACGTAGATATGGCGAGCCATGAATGACATCGTAAACGTATTTGATAGTTAGGCAATAGTCGTAGGTGGATATGGAAGAAGCGTAGGCTGGGAACAGAACCGGTGAAAATATAGCACCAAGGAAGGAAGTGAGTAAATAAGAGCTGGTTCCATTGTAACAGGAGAACTGTTGACCGTAACGTAAATAATCACTACTCACGGAACTAAGGGGAGGCTTGACACCTGAACTGGAGAGAAAAGAGGGGATCTCATTCAAGATTGATATTTTCAAGCTCATGGCCTTTGCATAGTCCCTGCGTATGAAAGCAAATTCTTTTCGGTGGCCAAGTCTTCTGATTTGAGGGGATGAGAAACGATGGGGACAAATGTAAAGAGTTTAGATGGGACAGCAAAGGTTAAAGGAGAAACTACGATAATTTGTAAAATTGTATTGTCAAATACCACGACATAGTCCATATCGTTGACAGGTTGTCAAAAGTTCGATCACCACCAGTAAGCTCTTTCAAGGCTGGTGTTACAAGCTTGCAAAACCAGTCTCAAGATAGGTTAGCGGTTGTGACTGAAAAGTCGACAACCTACCAACTATTTTGACTATGCAATATTATTGAACAATGAAATTTTATCTTAATATTCCTCAAAGCGCATCGATTTTTCAATTAACTCAAAACCAACATCGGTTCTGACATATTAATTTGTAAGATTATCCCAAGACACACAGATATCAACGTCTGTGACTACAAACTAGTCAGCTTGACCAATCATTGAGTTTACCACCAAAACGTTTTGCGAAAACGTCTGCCTATTGCAGGCAATACGGTTGCGGCATTGCATGATGTGTCAGTGTTTGGGTTGGCTATAAATCTCAGACAAAGCCTTGAAGGTAACGTGATAAGATGAACCAAGAAGAGAAGGGCATAAGGTGGAAAGTATCTGGATTATTACCCAAGAAAGTATTCAGGGAAACATCCATTCCATTTAGAAAACGGAAAGTTTACAAGGTGGATAGGATAAAAGTAAATACCTTCAGTACGATTACAATCCCGAGCAACTTTGCACAATGATTTGCCTCCTTTATCTAGTAGAATTTGTAAAATGGAATAAAAAAACTACTGGCAGCTACCAGTAGATCATTTAACTGAAATAAAGACATTCGCAAGCATAACAGATCCAAAATCACTCGAATGTTTAGATATGCATTCAATGAAGGAAGAACCAGTTTGTATTTTCAATACCTTTAACACGAGCGTGACGTTTTACCACCAGGGACTTTTGATCCAGGTGATCTACGTGACCTGTGTGATAACACTGCAACATGGTTTCCATTGTGAAACACGGCGATCCACACGATGCCCACTGAAATCAGTTAACTCAAATACTTCATCGTCTGTGTCACTGTGGAACCACCATTCTTCTAGTGCCATGGAGGTGAGAATATTTATGTGACCTACCCAGGTGTGACAACACTGAAGACCTACTCAATAAAGGAAGAACGGTTGTACTAATCATCACTAAAAAACTCAAGTTGTGTATTGGTCTTCCACGAAGAGCAGCCGAATTACCAGCTCTGTTTTTTCTAGGATCGTCTACAGACTTCCTGAAACTTCATTTCCATTTGTTCTTTACCATATAACTGAAAAGAACCAGTTAGTCTAGTAACGTTCTTGACTTGAAAGATTTCAGCAACTCATTGGTATACGGTATCGTGGATGGCATTACTTTATTACCAAAATACCTAATTACAATCAAGGTCAGAAACAGAACTATGAACCGAAAAGTGTGTAGATGAATATATGGCGAATTCCGAAGGTGTTGGGACAGTCAGGCCGCATCCACAAGCCTCATATTCAAGCCCATCAACATGGATTTTTGAAACACAACCTGGCACCACTAATTTCCTAGAAATCACTGCACATCTGATTCGAATATAAGACAAATATGATACAGAAATAATCAATTCATTTAAACTACCAAACCTAACCAACTACTACACGCCACGTTTTGTATGTTGCATAGCCATGAAGCCAATGAGCTTTCAACCGCGGCTTCAGCTCTCAGACAGATGACAGTCTAACTGGGATGCTCTTGATGGCAACAATATTGGGAACTTGAATTTCAAACAAAGAATTTCCGGTTGCGCACATAAGCACTTGTTATGCATACCGACTTGCTTCCTCAACTCGGTGTCGATGAACCTTTGTCAAGGCGTTATTAGTTTACCGCAAGTAACCCGCAATATCACTCTGTTCATCAGTACTAGGTTACTGTCACTATTTCGCAAAATACTCTCAAATGTTTTCAACGTGCGCATCGGAACAGTGCCTTATTTCATCCCATTTGTTCAGTCATATTTACCAAGTGGGTGCTGCAGAAAAAATGTGACGGTAAATAAAACCTGTTCCACTTTTCACTCATCTCTAAGCTCGGATTCTGGGAGTACTTATTCGAATTATTTGATAAATCAGAGATTGGGCACAAGCAAGGTAATGTACAGAAAATAACTGTTTTTATTTTGGTGTATACAAAATTTTAATTGAACAAATATGTGAACAGGTACAAAATACTTTCAATTTTCACTTTCCATTTGGTCAGGTTTTGAGTAGGCAGACATGTACTTTGCAGTTAAAACGTTTACTCTTTGCACTTCGTTGAAAATATGTCAATACAATTACCAAAGACTTGCACTCGGCTTAATGCCTTCTGAGTTCCACGGTAATTACGGCAAAAAGGTATGCGTCGGATGTGCAGTGACGTGATAGTGACACTCAGATATATCCTCGTGTAGCCAGTGATTTGTGCATAAGAATTGTTCAGTCTGCAAAAGTGACACAGACGATTAGGTTTACTTCTTGTGGGGGAATAGTTATAATCAACTGCTATTCGATGGTCCTAAGTAAGTAATATCTAAATCATCATTTACTATTTCACTACAGTTAAAACGGAAAATCAAAGTGATAAAGAAAACACTGAACTTTTTTTGGCACTGAGTTGCTGAGCTTTCTCGTTTGGAAGATAACCTTTACAGTTTATCTACACACATTATAAAATGTCAGATGATAACTGTTTCATGTAAGTCACGAACGCTTCCCACATCCTAAGTTGTTTCAGTCGCAGGAGAGAGTGTGCATGAATGTCTGTGCGCTCACTATCTTAGGGGCGCGAGGACGGTACTTTGTGAGCAAGAATGTCCTGGATAATTGAATACAATGAGAGATGTATCGGTCGATAAAATTGACAGTTTTGTTTGTGGTGAAATTATTTTCAATGCCCCCAAAACAATTATAATGAGGCCTTTTATCTAAAAACTTTAAATTTCAACGTTTGCAAGAGTAGAGAGTGAAACGGAGTGGTAACTATCTGAACACTGTCATAATATGAGATTTTCGTTTGGAGTAGGTTCTATATTTTCAATAAAGTGCTTCAACTGACGGTCACCTAATCTGTGAGAAATTCTATAGATGCAAATTAGGAATAACCTCTGCATTAGGATTCGATTGATTGAGAATAAAAACAGTGTTCCGATTATATCCATGAATTACAGTGGTTGAAAACTAATTTGATTTGACATAAAATAACTCACCTAAAAAGGTAAGGGTGATAAATGGCAAAGTGATTGCGAGTGACATTTAGCAATCAGTATGGGTAAACAAATAAAATAATACACTCACCAGAGTTGTTGGTTTGGTATTTTATTGGGTTTTCTCCGTCTTATTCAGCCTCGTCATACGGTTACTCGGGAGTACATAATAATTCTGTCTTGTCGCATTCCTTCTCAGATATTTATATTCTGGATTGGACTCAAATTAATATGGTAAATTTGAGATAAATTATTCCTCACATACAAGGAATATGTTGGAAATCTCATTTAAATTGTGACGTTTAGTAGAGAATTGTGGGAGTAAAATCATTCAATTTGCCAATGATTTTACTAATGTAAAGTTTTGTAACAAATGGATACATTAGTGAAAGTCAATAAAAAATGCAATCAATGAAATAAAAAAGATTTCCTGGAACGACCTACAGCCCCACAGACAGATGACTTTCATCTTTTACCCACAGTGAATTCTACTTTGTTCGGGGTATCTTTAGTATTAACCCATCAACAAATTTTGTCTTGATTTTGCATTACAAGTCAACCGACGTATTGGACACTGTGACCTAAAAACTGTTCAAATGAATTTCTTTGAAACGTTATTTTTACGGCTGATATGTTCGTGAGCCCGAAGATTTTCACTACATTTCTTTCACAGTGATATATATCTTGTTGACCGTAAGATTTCGCCATCATTTGTCTCTGCATAACACCAGCTCTCAAACATTTGCAGGCTAAATCAAATAACTAGTCTTCATTTTCTTTAGCAAAAGAGCATGGAAATTATTTTCACGAATGTTCCTCCGGAATGACTACTTATTTATTTACAAATGTTAATTTTATCCCAATGCCATGAACACCATTGTCCAAATCAGATGTGTTCGCGTTCTACACGTCGCATGTAGTTGTGATAGCTTTTCTTACACTAATGATGAGTAAAATGTGTTGTAATTCACAAGTGGAATAAAAAATATGTTTGTTGCAGATGTAAACTTTAGCTTGGCTCGTACAACTTCATCCTTGTCCACTTTCCACTAGTTAAGACTTCAAGTTAGCAATAAAATAAAGAATATTCAACGGACTGTGCTCGTATGACACTCAAGTCCGGTCAAGTAAAAGAACTAATTCAACGGGGTTCCTGCAGTTGTGCTACCGTTCAGCTTGAGTTGGTTCTTCGATTGTTGGACGAGGTAGCTTTCTCCAAGTATGATCTATCCGACTTTCCTTCTTCCTGTTGGATATAAAATTGAGAGGGAAATTCAGAAAATGCAATGGTTCTAAAATAATCTGCATTCAATTCTCTGTGAATCAAATCACCCACGGTGAATCTCAACTTCGTGGGTTTATCAATAAGCCAAACCAGGCATTTCCCATGTTTTAAGCCTCTGGACTTCCCACTGATTTATCTTATTGGCCCGGATTGCACAATTTCAATCGCTGACGTATTTTAGAGGAAAGAAGGTGGTTGACGTCATGTTGCATTGTACTGCATATTTCAGATTTGTTTTTTTTTTATATAGTACCGAGGACGACGAGACTGGTTAGGATACTTGTATTTCGAAGGCCAACTAAGTCAAATTCAGGAAACACATTCAATCGTTTATATATCCCCATTGATAGGTAGCCCTTTTCCTGGGCTATTTTCTTGGTCGCCAAAGATCCCGTTGTGCTCTCTTTGCTAGCACGAATGGCTCTTTCTGTCTGTTGTGGAATACTTCCGACTGATTTGCCGTCTGGAACTGATTGTGAATGAAAGCTTTCATCGAACGAATTTCAGCATCTGTGTCGAGCCCTTGGAAAAACAAACTACCAAATAGCACAAAAGGTGACTTTTGAACCATAAATTCACTGATGTGTTTTGTATGTGACCTATGGTTATGGAATGCAGACCATTATTTTGTAATCAACAACGGTCTGTCCAGGTACTATAAAACTATGGCTTCACTTGAAGCCAACTTTTTGTGATTTCACACACAAAAAGCACTGATTAAGCGACCGTTTTCATTTTGAAAAGACACTTAACAGCTAGCGGTAACCAGCTAAGAGCAAAGGATAGAAGTGCACTATGCCTAAAAAGGTTAACTACCCAAAATAGACCTCTCCCAGTAACAATGAATCAATATCACCACACGAAGCAGCTTAGCAGCGGCTGCTGTGGCAAATAGAGGCCGTTAAATTGAAGAAACTTTGACAGACGATTTATATTGTCCTTGTGGTTTGTTGTAAGATAAACTGCAGTACTGTCTTCGTCACCTGAAATTGTATATGCATACGACATACACCATGTATGTATGCTACCGGTACGGTAATAGTACTGTGCATCTGCATTGCCACTATTATTTTTTGATGGTAGGTGAACGCGGTTTCCTGCGCTTCTATTATCGGTTTTGTGTGAGTTTTCTACTGAAAGTTCTAACTGTTTTTGACTGGGCGAAATTCCTTCGGGCGAAACAATGGATTTTTTGCGTTCTCACAAAATTTATTAATTTTCATCATACCTTTCCTGTCCTCTCTTTTGAAACTGTGTACTGATTTCAAGTTCATTCTGACTGCTGTCTCGTATAAATCGCCCTCAATTATTCGACCCGGCTGCCCTGAACTATTACTGTCGGTGAGCTCGGATGATTTAACTTGTTTGCTTTTTTATTTCATTTGTTGACTTTTCTAACCTATGAAATCGTGTTCAGAACCAACCACGTCGAATAACAGTGCATTTACTGGGCACACCAGGCACGATGTAAGCTAATTCAAGTTCAGTAAGTCTGGAAAGGCTAAGAAGCAGCTTGGATCATAAAGAGAGTGGGAGATAACCTAAAAGGCTACAACGATATTGGTCACATTATCCCCTATACCATCTATTGACTGTCCTTTATGCAACCATCAACAAGTGCTAAGTGAAGAGGCCGTTATGTCTTTGGAGAGGAACAACGACAAGACTAAGAGGAAACAAGCAAGATGCGGTAGTTTGGTACTGGTTAATGTGTCCAGTGAGCTCTTTTTACACATGATTGATACAAATGCTAACATCTCGTTGAAAATGTTGTCCTCCTTATGACAGCAGACAGTCCACAAGGGCACACATGTAATGATCCTCCTGCATTTAATAAGAGTTTCCACTCATCAAGTTACCCCATCGACCGGAAAACATGTAGCAGATTTCCAAATAAACTCTTCATAATTACCCCATAGTGACATTTTCTTGAGACTTTCGACCACATAATTGAGTTGAAAACATCTACAGTGACCGATCTGCTATGTTCAGCTCTATCAGTCTTTGAACTGGGAAGTATCATAGACGGTCATTTAGAGATGTGACAAAAGTGAGTGACAAGGGAAAGAACTGTAGCATGGGGTATTGAGCACACTCAGTGTACTTTATTCAGCCCGAAGCAACCAACTGTTTCTCATTAAATAGCATACTAATTAGAGAGGAGGCGGTGGTTTTGAGACCAAAGGACAGGGAATAAATCACGTCCAATAATTTAGCTTTACTAAAGTAAATTTATTAGGGAATTGAATTTTATCTAATACGTGACTGAAACGTTGGGCTGGGTTAACAGTGGACATTAGAATATAGCTGTGTGGGAGATTAGCAATCGTGATCCATTTTACCGCTGTGAGAGCATCCAGACCCTTGAAAGTGGGTGCTCTTTTGGTACGGAGTATTGCACATATTAACACATTTTATTACCAAAGAATATACTCAGTGATTCATGAAAAAGCTTGTACCACAACGATATCTATTTCAGATATATCACTTTGGGCATTTGCATATACGGTACTTTGAAATAGGAGTATATATACTGCTTCGTTCTTCACAGCAGTCCTTTCATAACACGTGGTTGCTCGTTTTGCACTTATTGTTTCTCACATGAATGACAGGGCTGGTTAAGCTAGAGTATTTCGTCAAGTCGTCAGATATGATGCGCACGTACTCACTCACTGGTATCCACAGCTGCAAATATGCTTTCTTTTATCCAGTGTTATATATGTAAATGTCTGGAGTGCTAAAGCGAACAGACATTTCTTCGTGTTGTAAATAGATTTCTCTGTCAGATCACTACCGATTCAGAGGGCAAATACGCTTGTAAACTATTATTACTAAATTAGCCACCTGAGACTTTTCGGTCACTCAATTTCAACTACAACGTGTATACTCGAATTTTGCAACATTCGGGTTTGAAAATTTGGTCGGTGAACGAAGCTTCTATCTGTTAAGTTTACGTTCTGATCAAATTCGATGAATATTCAGCATTTTATATTGCACAAATCTGCAGATACATCTAAGTTTCGGAAATCGTTTCCCGTCAACATAATGTGTTTGATAACAGCCCATAAACACATACTTTTCCCGACCAGTGATTTTTGTTTTTGATTGATACTAAGTCAGTAACAGGAGAGCACTTCTCCCAATTTGCTACATTTGACGCTTCTTCAGTTTTGTTGTACAGGCCAACAAGATTGATCTTTAATTTAGCAGATTACGGCAAGCTCTGAAAGAAGTTGACAGAGAAAGTATATTACTCTATTATTGACAGAGTTCAAGTTGTCCCTTCAACAAGTGAATGATGACTGGTTAGTGACTTTAGGTTAAAAATGCATATTTTCAGTCAAAAATTAGTGATCCAAAATATCCTTTCTAAGTGGTAAATAGAAAGCTTCTGGGAAAAATGCAGTGCTATATGCAATTCACGGTATATACGATATTCTCAAGTAGGCTTGTTCCATTTTCTATTCCAGGAAGGACTCATGATAAATTGACCCATTTTTGATATATCTCGATTAGAAACCCAAAAGCTCGGAAAATGAAGATATATTTTACAAACGATGTTAGTAAAAGCGGATGTTCAAGGAAAGTTCAATATGGGACATTTCTGTGATGGAATCAAAAGCAAAATCCAACTGCTTTAATTCCAAGTGCATCCAGATTCTATATCTATCTGCTGCGGGTATCTATAAATGAAAAGCTGACAACATTTCAATATGCATATTTGAATTGTGTTCCTTTAGATGACGCGATGTAGTCAATAAATGAGACAGCAAAAATTAAACTCTGTGACAATAAAAATGAAAACTTGTTGCCGATCTTAAAGCCTGATTTTTCTATTCCACAATACGGTTTTCAAATCGATAAGCCTTTAAAAATTTACAAAAAACGAATTATCACTGATTCGCCTCTAACCGAAAGTAGTTTCTCGTACGTGTAAATATGTTGCACAGTCCTGGTGAAACATCAGTTTTCCCGGTTTTTCTACCAATTTCAACCTCTCACCAACTCAGTTAGTGTATTATAATGAAATGAAACAAACGTCAGAATTGATTCATTTCGGAATGCACGGAGTTACAAATCAAGCCTGTTCATGCAGGCATGTTTTGTCAACTGAGTGCGATCCCTTGAAGGTTGACGTCAGAAATTCTGTGCGTATTTTGATGAGTCACCAGTTTCATGTCTACGCCAATCGTAGCAAGCACCACCCTAACAACCAAGTAATTTTGATATCTTATTTAGCAATGTGCAAACGACTAAGCATAAAAATAACATTAAGTAATGTAATTCGAGATTTATAAATGACCTTGAAATCTTTTTCTGGACTTCCCACGTTGCATTTTTCAGACCAATGAAGATTTCTAGTATCGGGATTGAAAAATAAACAGATACTGAGTGACTACTCGATGCGTAAATGTTACTGATATCAATAAATTGAGCAGATTACAGCTTCAAGAGGCTATCATCTGCTGCACGTGTAAAACTAAGTAGAATATAACAACATGAAGCATTATATTCGCAAGTGAATCAAATTGTTACATACGTATTGGTGCAGTGGTAAATTTTTCGTCGTATATTTGGGATAAGCAGTGTAATAACAGTACTGTTTGGGTAGTTCAGGAAGTCCGTAACTCGACAACTTCGGCGGATAATGCCAACTAACCTATCCCTCCTTCGGAGGTTGAAGAAATATCGGGTTATAAATGCATCTGAACGGATAGTGATCAACTCTTGTTCATACCACAAACACCATAAACAGCAAGTGAGTACAACAGGATCTAAGGTTACTGTTCCTTGAAACACCCTCTAACTACTCCGGGTTCAAGAAACTCTTAGATATTCCTTGTTTTGAAGGTTAAGCATTATTCCGCTGAAACAGCTCATATTACCTTTCTTTTGCGACTAGCTCCTGCGAGAATACGATCTGGCTAAATTATTGTCCCCAAACTGCATCTACCCATGAGAGGTGTGCGTAGAGGGTCTATTCAAGAAGCATCTTCGGAATAAGTTACTAAAGGAAGTCAGTAGCCACACTAAGCTTTTTGTTTTCGAGGTAGCAAATCTAGCCCATAAACAAGCAATTTTTATCTGTCAGAAAGTATGTGTTGCGAGCCGGAGACCGATCAAAGGGTCCATACACTCTCTTTTGACAGCCATCTGTCAGTCGAAGATTCTCTGTGCATCCTAGTGCATCTTACAAAACTCAAGACAGCAGAGTGAGAGGTAAGAGATAATGATTGTGTTTGGTGTCGGGTCTCGTTCTCTCACATCATTTTGCTTTCTACGGGCTTCCGTGGCTTTTGCGTAGGATCCCATTTAAAAATACTGGCTCCGCTTTAATACTTCAGCGGTCTCAGGTATCGCCTTATGTACCTAACCAAAAGTGATCTGATCTTTCTTAAGATCATTTTATACAGGCTTGACACTCAATACTGGCATCCTCGCTTTTCTATTGGCTGAGCTCAGCATAGATACCAGAGATGTGTACTGGAAAACAATCAGATGTGGATCGCAATTCAAGGCGTAGCTAGGGTCAAATAAAGAAATGAAACTCTTGTCCGGTCAGTTTCACATCAATTTCGTGTTTGTCGTCACATCAAGATGAGTGCAGAAGGAAACAGTTATTTCGTCATTGACAAAAAAGGAAATGTTGAAAACTTCTGGAGCAAGAAGTTTAGAGCTCTCTACAAGGGGAAAAATCTTGACCTCCGAGTACTCATAAAAAGAAGAAGTGCTTTCCATAACATCCGAATAAACGTAAAAAGGAAGAGCTAGGAAGGGCATGTGTGGGTCTGTTCGGCAGTCAATATTTACCTAACAGAAATGTATCATTCATATAAAGAATCGTTACGACAGAGTAGAGTGAAGAGTTTGGCTTCGTACTGGGCTGATATAAAAGCATTCTTTCTTGCAATGGTGTAAAATTTGAAACAATTCAAAGATAATTTAAAGCATTACAACACTGCTGGATTGCATTCTTAAACCTTATAATCTGTCGCTAAGAGTTTCAATATCACTGCAAGGTGGAAGTTACCATTATGTCGAACGTATATTTGCAATCTAGATACAGTTTTGATGAGACCGACTTCATCATTTCCTAACTCACCAACATGATCATCACGGACGAAATTGCAACGTTTATGGGTCTAGGATTTCACATGACAATTGGTCCGATGGCTGCTTCGTCAATTAACGGAATGTCCACTAGTTACGGAGGTATACATATAACCTTTATTTTAGCCATTTACCTGGACGAAAGAAAAGCTCCTGCTTTATTCATCACTTAGAAAGAGTACGATATGATTGGAATTGTTTCTGGTTTTTGTGTTCTTACCAAAAACCACCTGTGCATACAAGCGGTTAAAGTAGTGGGTCCATCCAACAATTCCTCCTATTTTATTAGGTGACCATCTGGTTCTACCAGTCTGGGATTCGGCCAGCACCCACCCCATTAAAAAAGTGACTTCTTGCAGGGATAAAAAATCGATCAATTAATGACTTCCACAGGAATGACTTTATAATTCCAGACTCTTGATATCGTAAAAGACAAATCTTTCAAGGAATACTTGCGCATAGAAATCAAGGTCTACAGGGAAAATAGAATGGGGAGATATTTGGTGTGGAAAATTTGTGAGGACTCGTTCAGAGGAGATTGTGAGCCTGGTGAAAAACGCATAGTATATAGCCACTGACGGCCATGTTACCAGTGTACCACGAGCAGGTTACATGAACAACGAACACTCGTTGAGGGGAAGCTTTATTTTTGGACACGAGAATCTGAGACCAGTAGTTCTGTGAGGAATGCAGTCACAAGACATGCAAACCCTAATTTCCACATTGTGAAACTAACACGCTATACCAGGAGGTGACATGAGTGTATTTGAATGAGTGCCTAATCTCTTTTTTGTGTGAAGGTTGATTTCTCTTATCTGAAAAATAAGAAATCCCCTGAACATAAGCTTCGGTGCAGGTCATCAGGCCAACATTTCCACCTGGTTTTACTTTCAGAGAAATGCGGTGCAGTTTCACGCAATCCGGTTGATATTCTAACCAAATCAGCCAAGAGCATCAGTTGTTGAGACGAAACGAGAAGACCATCTTTAATATTGCACGAACGGAAGAATGCTTGATTTTTACGAAAGATTTCCTGCCACCGGTATGTAATCGTGGACATTTTTGGAATTTGTCAGTATTGTGTTTGTCGTGTGAACGATACTCTTGTGTATTACCGATATTCCATTGTGGCGAGACATTTTGTTTCCAATGCATAAAAAGAATTACCACACAAATAACAACTTGTATCAACCATTCGAAATCCAGCAGAACCCAATCCCATTTTATGATTTATTAGTAGTGAAATAGCTCAGTTCCGTAAATTTAGGACTGTATGTTGTTGGAATTATACAACGTTAGTAGTACTTGTTTCACAGACGTTTTTCAATCTCACAGTATTATGAAATATTTATAGTCACATGGTCACCAAAACATGAACCTGAAATCAAAGTGATCGATAACCGAGGATTTCTCTTGGTAAAATGAACCCTGAGTAGACGGCAAACTTATTGGAACTTGGAGCTTAACGATCTGGTGCAACTTTTTCAAATAAAATTCCTATGTCATCAATGCATATGCTTGCGTTCAATACACTCACCTATACACAGGAATATCCATGGATCGAAATTGTTTGCATGTAAGCTGTGATAATTATGCTAATCCAATTTTCGATCTGTCCTGCTGCCTTTTGATGAAATTGAACAGGCAAGACATTTACAGTGCCAAGAAGAATAACAATTACCAGAATGAAAGTATTGTAGAACATTTTCTGAAAAAGGAAGGTAAAGATTACTATACTAAGCAGGAGATCTGGAAGCAGTCACAAGGCCTACATATACTCAGTGGAACTCTGTATTCTTTCAGATCAAGTTTTTGTTTAAGAATACTTCCTCATAGAGCTGTACCATCTTGCCATGGGTAATCGATGTACAGAGTGGTGGAGGAAGAGGTGGAAAGCACGGCTTGATTTGTTTCCTGAGGAAACCGGAATTCTGATTAAACAAAAAATATAAGCAACACGATTGTGCCGGTATCCGTAAGGCACTTGAATAGACTGCGGATTCACTAGTGAAAGAATCAATGCGGCCACCTGGACAACCACGCTTTCATAGGGTAAATGTTCTTCTATGAGATAGCTACGTCAGCAACGCATTTTTTCTTGATGAATGGCCATGCATGAATAAAAGTGGCTTACTTTCCAAAAAGACAGCAACTCTGTAATTCGAAAGGTGGTAGTTCGATTGATTTTCTTCCGAAAATGACCACACGGTAAACACTGAATTTATTTAACTAACCCCCGGACCCAAACTTTCCAACTCTCGCGTGCAACTATAGTTTTGAGGAGGTATCTTACTGAATATTCGCAAACTTTGCTACTTTCAAATTATTATCTAGTCGATGAATATGAATTCCCACTCCTGGAAGAAGAACCGATATTATCATATAGTCAACATCCACTGTTCGGTGCAGTCAGTGAACTAAGTGGTACAATGCGATCAAGATGGCAACCGTATTTGGTCAAAATGATCCACGGAACCTAACGGGTCCGAGATAATGTGAAAAGCTGAACTGGTAGCACAGATAGATTGGAGAAGCAAAGTATCCGTTCTAAGCCCTTCATGAGCAACCTCTACTTGAGATCTACCAAACCAGCGTTCCGTCACAGCAATTAGTTCCACATGCTCTGCAAAATAACAGCCAAGTTCAACGCGGCATATTCATTTGTTCTGAAACGGGTACATACCAAGTATCATTTGGCGGTTCGATAGGAACCATTCGACCTAGATAGAACGAAAGTAAAAATGGAACCATCCTCTTCCGATCCCGGAGCCCCCAAGAGATCACCCACTAATTTTTGAAAGACTGTATCATTGCTGTACGATAGATTGAAACAATGAAATGTTATTTTTACATCGTACGTACGTGGGTATACCTATCTGACCTCTGAAGAACTCAAGAATTAAGAAAACCGTGATAGCTCATTCTCACAGGTTGTCGACAGGACAACGACCACCACAGTGGCTGTTGTTCTCCTATGTAGGGACCAAACACTTTATATATATATATATATATATATATATATATATATATATATATATATATCTTAAATTTTATCAAGTTGGTCAACACTGAATTATGACCACTGAGAACAAAGTACTCACGATGGCTATAGTATTCCTATATTTTAATAATGGATTCCGTTGCTGCCAAACATGGATGCACCAAATTACCAGTGAGAGCACGTTATTACTTATATAATCACTATTTGTTTACTTTTTTGTAAAATAAGGGTGGAACACCACGGAAGGTCACGTCAATTAGAAGCTGGCAATACTGACGACGGCAGGAATCGAATTTGGGTGAGAAGGGCCTGAAGTTCAACAAGAACACTGTGTGAGAACCAATTGTCTATCAAAAGCATCATCAGTTTCGTGCTGTTTGCTGTGGCTCTAGTTGAATCCTTTCCAAATTCAAAACAACTTGTCCTTTACTCTCCCTAAGGTACAGACAATAACAGACTGATACCCTCACAGGCCGCTTGAAGCTGCTCCATGAACATCGTCATTAGTGTGCATTTTTACCGTTACTTCATGTTTATGGCAAGATTTTATTGTTTAGGAACACAGCATAATCGAAATTGTTGGTAGTTTGTCGACATTTCGGTCAACACGGGTAACCTTTTTCAAGACTGGTTTTACACGCAGACCAACACACGAACACTGCGATCAACAACCAGTTGCTCTATGCTATTTTTCCAGTGTCATTCGTTTATAAAACCAGTCTTGAAATAGGTTACCGGAAGTGACCGAAAAGCCCACAGCCTACAAACGATTTCAACTGGGCCGTGTTAACAATCGATAAGATCTTAACATAACATCTTGCATGGTGCATCGATCTCTCGATACACTACTAACCGGTCTCGGTTCTGACACAATAATACTTCCCATTTACTCCGAGCAGAACGATTCAGGGAAATGAGATCTCCATAACTGAGTGAGAGTAGATAGGCCAGGATAATGTGTTAACAAATATATTGGGCTCATCATAAAATTAATAGGCAAATCACAAGTCAACTAATCTCCTTGATTTATCAACGTTCCGGTTGTTCATCTGTTTTTACTCAATAGTTTTCCGAATTCTTTCCCCTGAACACATTTTCATTAAGGAATGCATAAATGGCTCCAGCACAGAGTCGTTTACAGTAGGAGATACACCAAATAGTTGTCAGTTTTATTTTAACTGTGCAAAACTCCACGAACATATTTGACGAAACTCTTGTCGGTAATGATATCACATACATATACAAATATAGCCTGAACTACTCGTTTCCAGTTCGGGACGTTTGATGTTGACCGTAATTAATTAAAGTGGGTCTTATCTAACGGAGGAACGAAAATCATCCGCAGGAGTGGATATTCGTTATTGTACATTGCGAAAAATTAATTCGTGGCTAATCAGGAATGTTGGCGTCCATCTTCAGGTTCTGGAAGGCAATTTTGCCCAAATATAATCGGACATAAAATCAAGACTGAGGTATTAGTTTCCATTGTGTACTTAAAACTAGAACTTAATGAATAAATCTGAGTTTCGAAAAAATGTTGCGCATTTCTAGTTGCATGAAATATATATATATATATATATATATATATATATATATATATATATATATATATATATAATAAACAGGGGATGGAGAAAAGGTAAGGCGGCAAAGGAACAACACCGAAAAGCTTTTATAAATCATGATGTGGGGGAAATCGGGATCAACCTAAGCTAATGGGGAACCGGTGAAGGGGGACAGCGCCCCTACCCAACGGCTATCCTCATCTCCTTGGCTCCAAACGGGAAGGCGGAGAGCACCAACTGAATTCAACGAGGAAGCTAACGCCAGGCAGCTTCCTCTGGCCTTTCCCAGCGGGTGCACGATAAGATAAACGGTTTATAGGAATAATTGAAATTTTTGCTAGTCATCGAATGCGGTACAGTGAGAGTATCTCAATTGTATGGCGACTATCAGCATGTAGCACACCTCGTTAGAGCTAGCTACGAGTTCCCACCGGACGTGAGTGATGCTTCGGATAGGCCAGTGATGCAAAATGGCCAGGTCTCACAACCGTAAAGAACACGATGAACGGTGGCACCGTACCCCCTTCCTTTGAAGGAGGGTCGGATGTCACGGCGGCGCCGCATATACTGCGGGTTCGCAAAATCTGCTCTGGTGGTCGTGATTCGTGATATGCTTTCCTCCCCAACACTACTAACAGTTGTAATCAGGATCCCGAACATATAAAGGCTATTACCTACCTCAAACCTTCAGTCACAAATGGTGAGCTCAGACACA
Source organism: Fasciola hepatica (assembly GCA_948099385.1). Lineage (NCBI taxonomy): Eukaryota > Metazoa > Platyhelminthes > Trematoda > Plagiorchiida > Fasciolidae > Fasciola > Fasciola hepatica. The sequence goes on along the minus strand of CANUEZ040000217.1, from coordinate 1,439,387 downwards.
GGCTTTTGCCAATCCTGCATTACCTTGCTTTTCGAGGGCGTGAAACACATATCGGTTCTGGATGTCTCAATTGTCAAGAGATGCAGTGTGTGCTTATTTGGCTGTGCGCTGTCCCTCAGCGAAGCGATGCAGTCCGAATGATCCAAGCTAAAACTTAGTTTACGTAGGAGAAGTATAACTCAACAGTTCGGTAGACCAGACGAAGGGTTCTGCAAAACATCCTCAATACCAAAGTAGTTAGGAGCCAGGGCATAGGAAAACCTTGTCGTACTCCATTGGAAAAGGAGAATGATGACAAAATCTTGCCATAGGCCCTAAGTGGATCCGATATATGACGAAACGTTTATGGGGACTAACACATACTACTCGGGCACACTATTTCTCAGCAAACAATGCTATAGTGCAGACCCATCAATGAAGCTAAAGACCTCTCGAATTTATCGAAACACAATAATCATTGGACTGTGGAAAACTTAGCGGTACTCCAACAGCTGTTAGAGAGTGAAAATTTGATCGACGCACTCACGACGGCCACGATAAACAGACTGCTGCTCGCATGATTGCTCTTCAAAGATTTGATTAAACTTGTGAATTATGGCAAGCCTTATTATTCCAGACACTATCAGAATAAGTGTTATACTTCTGTGTTTGGCGCAGTCACTGAGCAAATCGTTTTTGAAGATGGCAACGGAATTCGATTGCCTCACATTGAGGGGAACTTCTGAGATAGCCAGACTTTGGAGAGCAAGGTTTGAAGTTCTATTAAGCTTTATTCCACCCCTTTCATTAGCCCTGGATAAAAGCCATCGCAGCTCTGCGCTTCGTGACATCGTAGGGTTTGGGTGTTCTAGCGGATCTTTTCCTTAAAAAATCGACTGTCGACGAGGACCACGGAAAGTGTACCAAAACTTCCATGGGAGGGACTGACTCAAGATCCCAGTTAAACCGTCCTTTAAACTGCTCCTCTCAGGGCACATGATGTCAATGCAGGTAAGATATAAGACAGTCCAGACTGAATTAAGAAGAGACGCGTCAGATAGTATCCAACCGTCTAGGAAAAATACTTGAACATGATGAATCATATAACACAAAAATATAATCACCCGAATCTTACATTCATATACCTGCCAAGCCCTGTAGGTACTTTTGGTCACTGCTTTTTATATTTGGGCCTTTACAGGGAAGTCATCCATCACCACAGTCTACCGCTCTGGGGGAAACGCTCTACAAACATTCAAAGGAGGCGGCGGATGAGTGCTATTCCACGCAGTATATAAAATCAAAATACAGTTCATATCCAGTCCGAATAGCCCTGTGGATAGGGTGTTCGACCCACAATAGTTCTCGTTGGGTTCAAGCCCCAGTATGGGCCTGTCGGATGTGTAGTGCTGATGTTTCCTTACAACTGTGAAACAGCCGACCTCGATGGTATTCAAAAGTGAGCTAGATGTTCAGCGTGTGAAGAATCATAATAAACGATGTATAACATTGGAGTGTACAAGTATGAGGACGAGTGGGCAGAGAAGCGCCGGGTATGCATACCTGATGAGCGGCAACAACCGCGAAACCGGTCGTGTGCTTCCGGGGAAATTTTGTCCAAATGTTTTCATACTACTTACTATCAATATGAGGGCTTGCATATGCAGCCTCGTTGTTCGTTGGGTTAGCAGTGACCCAGACACGAATAACTACAAGAAATCACAGTTGTGATTCATTTGTAGGCTCTTCAATGAGGATTATCCATTCACACTCCAGACGATTCATATATATATATATATATATATATATATATATATACATATATATATACATATATATATATATATATAGTCTTCTGATGCGTATCAAACACTGCGTACAAAAATAATGTTTAATTTACCTATAGCAAGCTTCTCTGGACTTTAAACTCCAAATTTCACTTAAAGAACTCTGCTGAGATTAGTTCTAAGAAATACCTAACAAGGTCTCTAACCTTATTATCAACAATTTTTAACTGACCATTTACACGTCATAACTTGGCTTCTAAGCTGCCCTCAAAACTGACTTCAGGCTAGATGAATATATCACGATGTGTGAGTTCATGGATTAGCGTATATCATCTGTCACCTGATCAGCGACTCCTGTGGAGTGATAGCAGTACAGTTAAGGTTAAAGTCATACATCTGATTCCGAGAATACACACACAGTCCATGGATTTTCTTACTCGCTGTTGCAACTGAAATCACAAGAGGGCTTTCAGACGACGGCGATCTGGGTCAGATACAGCGATTACTTCTGAGGCTGGAAACGTTTCCCTCTGGTAAACCTAAACATAAATTATGAGCGCAACAGCGTTGTATCATCTTCGTGAAACAACGAAGATCGTTAAAGAATTAGGATTTCATGGTTGGTTTGTAGATATTGTTTCCGGACTACTTATCTGATCCTGTATTTGTGGACAGGTTTCTTCTTGAACGTGTCACTTACCTTCGTTGATGCCATGAAGTATTGTTCCTTATTCATCACGGAATTTTTTATTCCGACTTTGAAGAGCACAGCTCAATGGATAATACGGGACTGCACACAACACACCACGCCACGGCAATGACGTTCAATACCGATACAGCGTCGTCTGCGTAAGCCTATTGGAAGATGGAGTCCCGAAGCTTCCCTTAACTTGGTTTTATCCTGCCTCCGTTATAATGCCTTTAATCAGGAACAAGGATTAGAAAAAAGTGAAACGCACAAAGCTAACACATAGCTCTTCCAACCGGGCATCAAGATGACAATATCTTAGCATTATGTCTGATCAATGACTTTGGTGCATATGGACATGCTCTTGTTGGGTATTGGTCTTTAGTCATTCTTCAGCGCAGACGTGTTCAGCTGATTGGTTGACCTTATAGGTTTGCACGAGAAAGTACATGGAGCTCAGCTAATTTATTTGCTTTCTCAAATACTAACTTGCATGCTCATGGGCTTGCAACGTTTTCACCTGTTGCGGTATCGTCGCCACGGCAGTTGTGAATGAGTCTCGCGTGAGCCTAAACTTACGTCAAAGCAGAAATGGGTCTAACCATCAATCACATAAGTGAGCCGTTACATATCTGGAGAGTGCAGGGGAAAAATCATCAGCACCCGTTAAACAAAATAACTTGGTGACAAGCAGGCGTCTAAATATTCTACTTTAAAATGGATTGATCGCAAAATTATCATACACAAACAGGAATATAGAATATTGGTCGACGAGAGTAGTCAGGTCTGGGAAATCACATGATATTTGAGTGTCCAAGATAATTATCATTCTGTATGATGAAGTGCAACCATGTGGCAAAACTTGAACAAATTTTCGTTACGCACCGAACGGCATTGCTTGGTTTGGATCGACTATATGCACAACCTGCGATCACTCATCTTCAGCATTTGCCTACCTTCATACAAGTTGAACGGTTAACTTGGAAACCGTATGCTTTCCTCATTGACAATTGTAACAATCTAAGTTGGTTGGTGATATCCTGATGTACAAAGAGTGCCCATCGAGTTTGGAACTCCACAGGTGATGTACTTTTAACTGAATCAGCAGCACGCAAGTGACATTGGCCTAGGTCGTGTTCACTGTTTTGGACTGCATTTGGTTGCCTGAGAAACCTTCGGAAGGTCAGCTGGTAAAATAACAGAGCATTAAAAGGACTGATACAATATTAGTCGAATATTTAATTCATCATATACCAGCCGTACTGCAGTTGGTTTTTTTCTTTCTGATAGCTGCAGTTACTCAAAAAACTTGTTAGAGCATCATGAATTATTGTCGGTAATTGAGTTCGTAGTGCTGCGAGATAACATAATGATCTGTTAGACAACTTCGGCACCACTAATGATCGACTGAACTTTTGGGAAGCTTTCAGAGAAATTTTAGAAAGTACCCCGAGTTGTCTGAGTACTCTGAGACAAAGTCGTCTACAGAAGCTGAAATTACCTGATGTCAACAAAACATTTAAAGTGACAGAATCAGGGTAGTTGTGAACAGCATCCGTTTCGTCTCCAAATGATCAAGTGCAGATAACGCCATAGCCGTGTACTCGAACTGGAATACAGAGTGTGTTTGAATAACGACTTTGGGGTCATCTTAGTCTGGAGTTTCGAAATGTCCATAGACTGGGAATTTCCGCCTAATGTTTGCCTTTTTGGGGTGTCCTCTGGAAGCTGTCCACAGGTAGTTTGATGATGCTTACACTCATGTTCTATCGCATGATTTGTTTTACATTTCATCGAACGAACGTTATGAAGAGCTTGACCAATTAGGGGAAAGATCGTAAAGGAATGATCAAAAACTGAGCTCTCTCTCGCTCTCTCTGACACAAAACAAATGATAACTGTCAACACCACTGTTAAAGGTTTGATGTAAGGCGCACAGGATTAACAAGCAGACACAGCTGAAGATTGAATACGCTTTACTCAGTAGTTCGGACGTGATGACTCGATCTGGTGTGTTTTATGGTTGAGTCAAATTCAGAAGACGAATGTTAGTATCCCATATACTAATTCTGAAGAGCGTAAGTTCATTTACATGCTAATATCCAGATTGAGTCTGTTTAGTTTGCCTGTGGAAGAATTTTTCTAGGTGTTCGGTTTGAATGCATCTTCAGTTGCTCGGTTGAGTAGTAGACACATCTTTCCAGACTCTGATTATTGTCTTCGCATAGTAAGGCCCAATGTTGGTGCTTTCGGCATCTGGTCCCCTGTGATGGGAGTAGGCGGGATTATTGGCAATAACTAATAGCTGAATTGAAGTCTAGTTGTTCTTCTTGATAAACAGTTATATATGAGTCGTGTGAGTGAACGAAAGCCTGGCCAAGGAGTTGCCCAACTCTTCAACTATTTTAATCACAGCATGGTAGGGAAGAATAAGAACATGGCGAAAAACACGAGTACATCTATTCCAAATCCTCTGAAAACCTGTGAAATCATTATAACCTTGACTTTTCCAGCGAGATTTACTCACTATCGTCGTGCTAGCTCAATTGAAATTCCAACACTTGCTTGAAAAAGAAGTATAATATCTTACGCATCCATCGTTCATTTATATCAACAGTCTCTCTCACACCCAAATGGGACCAAATAAAAGGTTGACAACTTGTTGTGCTCATAGTTGAAATTGATGGTCTTGAGAGTGAGTCTCTAAACCATGGGATTCCTTGAATATCTCACTTATAACTGATTTTCACCGATTTTAAATTCTAATCAAACAGCAACCGTTTTTTCTGAGTTTTACCAGTAATCCCGTCATTTTCCTCTTCCCTACATTACGCAAACCACTAATGCTCGCAGTCACTGTTGATGCTCCCAACATGACTCATGTCAGGGAGTTGCAGACACCTCTCTGAAGCCAAAATACCAATCTGTTTGAACGTGCCAAACCGGACAACTCAGTCAAACGCCCACAGCCACGTAAGTGATTGAACCAGCAGAGTGAACATTACAAAAACCGGTTCGACCTGACGGGCCAAAAGACCTACTGGATGGGAGCGTTTGAGATTATTCTGTTTTCGTTTACATTAGTATGTCTTTCAAATTATGCCAAAGTACTGTCTTTTAAAGTGCTTTGCTGTTGTCCTCTGATTTACTTTAGTCGGCTAGTGAGATAGGCGTTACATGGAAATCTATTGAACAAGGACATCCGTAGAAACTTAGCGAATCCATCAGGCCGAATTCTGCACGGCAACTTCAGTCACGCCTCAAAACCCAGTTCGAAGTGGTTCATCTGAAAACGATGGAATCTATGATGTGCCATTTATGTTTGCCGTATACCACTTTAAAATCAAAGGTAACATACTCCATCTTAGCATGTGAAGTGACTGCCAATATTACCGAGTTCTCAAATGATCCAGATTTGGGCACCAATTTCGCTTCATAGCTAAACCAGGCTCACCGAAGTCGATGACACTTGGAAGGTGTACGTGCTGACTCAAAAACTGAATACCTGAGAAAATAAATATTTTACCAGTGTATTTCTAACAAAGTGCCCTAACGGTTTCTTATTTAAAGAGAAGGTGAAATAAATCCCCGACATTTTCGGGGGCAAATCATACTCGATCAGTACGGGCTGTCAGTTCCTAAATATGTTAGAAAATGTTTCAGATATATCTGTAACCCTGATCAGTAGGTCAATTGTGAACGGGAAAAGGTCAAACTGGATTGGAAGATCAGTGTAGATGGAAAATTCTTTGTTCACGTGCTAATTCAGGTTACTAACTGACTAGACGCACCCGAGACCGATATAATGCGAGGAGATTGACACATTCGAGAAAACTTAGTTTTTCTATAATGATATAATAGTTATACCGGTGATACATGACGTAGTGGACCATAAAAATGGCAAAGGACACCAAACCCACCTTGGAGTTGAATTCCCAGTGGATCTCAGCAGGAAACACTTGATCAAGCCACCTCTTCTGGGTGTATATCGGCAGTAACTGATTCTGGCCAGTAGCCGTTTGTCGACCTGCGGTGATAGAAAAACTGGTCTATTTCTGGGCATGGTATGTGTGAGAACCATTTTTGACACCCCCGAAGTTGAGAAATATGATTGTGACCATATTTGCTGAAAGTGCTTGATAATGACGCAGCTTGTCGTCATCTTCTTTTGAACTGTACCTGAGAGTGACTCGGATCGGTTGTCTCTCAATATAAGCAATTCCCTTTGGATTGAGCTCGAAATCATTTTCCGAATCATCGTTCTGCCTTGCCAATGACTTTTTACCTAATGTGCATTCTTTTACTGTCAGAGTGGTGTATGGTACATCTTCTGTCAAACTTTGTTCCTCTCATACAACACTGAGAATCAGCTTCACTGTACGGATCAATCTTCCCCGTAGACCCCGTAAGCGAACTGATTTCGGATGATTAAAACTTCAGTCGAATTCTTCAGCCAGCAACAAACTGACATACTTACCCTGATTCATGGATCGTAACTAGAGTTTTAAATCCTCCTTAGTACTACCGAAGTTACTCCCGTTGTCACTGCATAAGCTTTATAGGGAATCTCTCTGGGCAACACATCAATTGAAACGGCACAAAAAGGAATCACCTTCTACGGGTGTAATCTTAATTGGATGGACGGATATATCTTACTTGTATAGTGATCTCAGATGCATTGGGACAAAAATAACGTCCATAGATCAACAGGTACAATTTTCTGTTACGTGAGTTTTTACAAAATTCCCGTTTATGTTTGAAAACAAATGTGGAAAAACGTTTGATTCTTTACTTTTCGACTGTTCAAAATTCAGTAGTATACAGAAGAAAAAGTTGGTTAAGTTTTTCAGCTACAAAAATACCCCAATTGCATCATGAATCTTTTCACCATCGACGAACTTTGAACGAACTGTAGTGAGAATAAAGGGACCATAAACACCTTCTACGTAAAAAGGAATTCCCGAAGAAACATTTTAGCGAACTTCAGGTCGTGCAACTCTCCACTCTAGTTAACATGGGTTGCAAAATTCACGAACAACCCTGCTGATGGGGCATCAATAAAAATAACCTGAACAACGTTGAAATCACAAAGCTTGAAAATGAAAATCCCCTATCTGTCAGACCAGAAGTTATTGTGGGGAGATTGTCTTATTAAAGGTTGATGCACCAGGTTGTGTTGCATACGAGGCTGTAAGTCTCACAGACGTTGACAGGTCTATCCGGTTGTTACAAATCCTGTAAATACCAAAGCCACTGAATAATCTAATGATTGGAACTTCACAATTTACTGCTAAAAGTCACGATTTGTATAAGATTCATAATTTATCCCTTGTACGTACGTGAGGATTTATCACACGTTTCTCATTTTGCTTGGGAAATTTTACGAGGATGCTATCTGTCACTTGCTAGATTGATTAGTTCGGAAAAGGTTGATATCCAGGAAATTTCTTCATACACCTGTAATGAGTGTGCTACTTATAAATGCACTACGCGCGAACAGTAACAACAGATCAAATATTTGCTTCTCTCTTGTACAGTGGATCCTTTCTGCACGAATAAAGGCCAATTCTCAGAATAGTAAATGAATCACGAGGTTGAATGGTTCTTTCTACTAGAAACGGAGTTATTGCTTACATGTGTGTCTGATGAAACCATTAATTACACTCTAGATAACCACGTAATACTGATTTGATTGTTTTGTTTGGGTAGAGTAGTGAGACCTCTTGTTGACAATAAGGTAGGTTAAACCGATGTGACCTTTCAGTTTGTTTTGACTGCAGTGTAATATGATATTTTATTCCTAAAGTCAAACGTGCATAATGAAGGTGATCTAAAAAGGTAACACACCATTGATGAGAATTGGGGTTGGATTCCTTAGCGGACTGACTATCTTACTGATGGCTGTTTTCCCTCAGTTCTTTCAGCCAAGTTCTTCAGCGTTACCATTATAATTGTCAAGAATTTTCATTTCATTAGGAAATGCACCTGTTTGCACTGGATTCATGATTTTAACCGATACCGTTTCCACTTTTGTCAGTCTTCTTTGAGGACCACACTCGACTTCTTCAACTACGAATTGCGGCGTCGGATGGAAGCTACTTTCCTTCGGAACTTACATCAGGAGCCTAAATATGAAGAGTGCGATACCAACGTTGGCATGATCTCGGGTGGTTGGCTTCCGGTATCTCAGTGAGGATTGTTTTAGTATGGAAATAATCTGGTAAACCAAATGGCTGCTATATTGATGTTCAAAAAGTCTCTCCAGATTCTCAAGTCTGATGTATCACTGGCAAATATTCCTCCAGACGACAAGCAGGCCGAATTTTTCTTTGGTTCCTTATAGTTCGACTCATTCTGATGAGATATTTCCAACTCAACACAGTTCGATTGGCGAAGAAAGTGGAAAAGCGCTGTGACCTGTGGTTCATGTTGTGCAATACGAAATGAGAATATGTCCGGAAGAACGTAGGAGAATTAGCTGTGTTATTTTCACAGCTCTCACGGCTCCCATCAACTCCAAGTGCTGCGTGTTAACAGACCGGACTAGGGCGATTTTTTCCTATGCGAGCACTAATTGACATGTCTGGCCTTCGTTGTCAGGATTCGCCGGCAAATATACTACCACAACTTACACCATCTCAGATGCGTCACTAAAGATATGAAGCTGAAATCTAAGGCTCTTTACGACTTCCGAAGAACATATGCATCGGTAAGCCGAGTACACTTTAAATTCTGGTGGTAACTGCTCGAATCACTTATTCCACGATATCAAATAGTCACTTGGGATTTCTTCGTCCCAATGCACCTCGCTTTTACACGAAATCTGTAGGTGCACTCACATAAATATTGAAACCAGAATGATATAGCCCATACGGTTGAAAGAAGATGAGACATAGGAAAGTATGTTCCTTCTGGTGAATTTTTTGGTCGCTAAGTGAACGCGAAAACAAATTTTGGTCAGTATCCACTTCCAATTCTACACTGAGTAGCAGCTGAATAGATCCACTATTACAAGGTAGCTACATTGCCAATATGCCCTGTTCCTAATAGATGCTACTACTCCTTTACTTATTCAAGTTGAAACTTTCTGTGCTCAACATAGATTTTAGCTGTCCTGCAAACCGATTGGTAAAACCTTCATTTCTGATACTTATAAGACAATCGTCTCCACAGAAAATCGCTGCTCCCCTTTGAAAACATTTGGGTTGCAACTGTTACCGGTGTCGTCCACATTGCAAAGTCATCACAGCTTGCACAGGATGTCGCTCCGTATAGATGAACGGTCATTCGACATCCTCTTGTGTGTTATGTGATGTCCCCACAAACCGGAAAATATCGGGATCTTCCTCCGGAGCGTACACTTGGTGAAACATCCATTCGATATCGGACATGACGGCCATCTCTTTTTGTCGAAATCATAAGAATACTCCTACTGCGTAGTTTACCAAGTCTAACCTCAATAAACGTGGCTGCCCAATCAGGCACCACTCGCACTTTGTGTGGCTTGGTCGAATGATAGTTCGTCTCTTTGATTGGCGTTTCCTCTGTAGGTCCCACTTCTAGATATCAATTCATCGTTTTTGCGTATCTTTTCTAAATACCTTGTGAAATGCATGAGTGTTTTTCAAACTGAGATAATTTTTGTAAGCTATATGTGTACGTCTAAGGTACGTTCACTGAATCCGCTCACTAGGGCAGCTCTATCTTATCATATCCGTCTCGAAAGTACACCATCCTGTTCAGGCCCCTAAAGGCCCACAAGCTTTTTGGTGTTGTGACTCCAACTCATGTGTCATCGACTTTGGCTCGTGATTCATTCCGATCTCGAAAGCTTTGCACCCTCACGCACGATGCCTGTCCGTACCACGCTCTGCCGTGAACTTCTCTATCAGTCTTGCGCAGCTAGCTCCGTGCGTGACCAACAACGACTAGACACTTTTGTCCGAGTGATACATGGTTACACTTGCTTTTGTCGAACGTTGGTCCGGAACATGAGTTTTGCCGTGCATACGTACCTCCGTTCTATTTACTAACTTTCAGACTCAACACTTAGGACATATCATTTTTCCTTGCTGGATCCTCAGCTAACGGGTCTTGTCACAAGAATGTCGCATTCATTCCAAAGCCTTTTTGACAGCATACGGTTCATTTGTGTCACCCAGCGTTGATCTCGTATCCAGTGAGCTTCAGGTACTATGCACCCCGAAAGTATACTGATCTCCATGTTCTCGCGTGGCACGAACTTGATAGCATTCACATGTGTCCTCAGCGTAGCTAGTCGGTAACTTGGTACAACAATATTTACTTGCCGCGGAGACTTCAAAGAGTATCCCCTCTTGACGTGGACTACTTGTTCGGTATTAGTAGGTTCCACATCCCATTCCACATTGGTAGCAGGAACTTTGCCTCCTCTGTCAATGTTGGTATGGTGGGAATCCTGCTCTTGCCTCTTATTCCAAGGCGAGACACCAGAATCTCTCAAATGAGTGTCGAATAGAAGCCATCATCTAGGAACGCTAATGTTTGTGCTGTATTCTTACCTAATCGAATAGTGACTGGAACAACCCCCAGGGCGATCTCTGGATTCGTTTCTCCTTTGTTTTCGGCTGCATGATGATCTGAAACCGTCGCTTGATTGGTCGCCTCTTTGTCAGAGTGCAGAGACATATGGTGTGGTCCGCCACTATATTTTGTTGTATATCCACGAAGAACCCTTGCCACTTCTGATCATGTGGTTCATTTTAAAACAACGGCGGCAAAGTTTTTTTACGTTGACAGTTTCCGCTCTTTTATTAGGCTCACAAATTAGGAACGTTGTTTATTTATCTGAGTTGTGATTGACTCTGCAAATTGAACATCAGTTGTGAATAATAATTCAGTGTTACTAGGCCTTGGTTTGTCTCTTTATGGAGAACAAGTGTAATTTGGAGGAAGCTGTACATATTTCCAATGAACAGTATTGGGAGAAAAGTTAACATTCCGTTTAGTGTTCGGAATCACCTAGGCAAAACAATCTGACTATTATAGAGATGGTGTTCTTAGTTAACATGAGCGAACTTCATATAAAACTATTTTAATATTATTATTTATTATTAACCAGACAATAGGTGTATGGGTCCTTTGTAACTCAAGTGACCAACCAAAAGTAGTCTCCAGTCCCAGACATGCCCATCGACAGAAGACAGAACAATACACAAAGATGATTAGTGTACAATAGTCCTTCTATCAAGAAACCCTGCGCGGGATCATCCTATTTGTCTCTTACTGATGGGCATTACATTCATGCAGAAGGATTGTTTAAATAAAGTAATCACAAATAGTATCGTTTTACCGCAGAGTTGGCCAAAAAATATGCACTTCGCGTCTTTCAGCCTTTTTAAAATGTAAACTTACCCAGAAGGATTAGCGTCGACTTGATAACACTAAAAGCAGTTATGTACAATAAATGAGCAAAATGAGTGACGTAGAAGTACCTCATCTCAAAATTCATCAAAAATGGATACAAAAACAGATTACTATCACCAGGATTACTCTACAGCGTATCACTGTGTGGATCACATTCCTGGAGGAGTTTAATCAACGTCTTAGCATGAGACGGAAATCCTCCCACTCCCAGTCACCTCAGGTCTCTAACATCATTGTTGACTGACCCAGGCAAGATCCGGCCGGCATGTTTGAAACTCTGTAAACCAAGCAGTCCAGTGATTCTAACTTATGATGATTGCGCATGAGCGTAGCAGACGAGCATAATTCATAACCACAATGTCCCAGTGCACTATTTGGCGTAACAGACAAACGATCCTAAGACTTGGAGTAGAGAACCACTTGAGATTCGGTAATAAATCGGATAATCACAATGATAGTAATAGTAATATAATAATAATAATAATAATAAAGAAACGAACACACCGACCACTTTTTTCTAAAGAATTAACGAAAAAGTTCACTGCGATCAATTATTCTGGGGCCTCCGGGTGCAGGGTTGGTCTGGAGACTTGAGGTTTGCGCGTGAAAAGTGGAGTCCGAGGGACAGTAGGCCAAAGAAGTATCAACAGTCACGCTCTATTCGGAATAAGTTGCGAGATATCTCTAAATATTTAATTCCTAACGTCCATTGCAAACATCGTCAATGGCACAAAAAGTATAATTTACTCGAGAGACGAAATATGCAACTTTTGACTCGCGATTTAAAATGTTTGGTGATGCAACACATATGTGTCGCGGGCATGTCCGTAGTCAACAGTTGTGTTAACCTATAGACCTTTGTTGTGGGTAAACATCCAGTACCCAAGATTTTTCATCTCACATGGAAACAGTTCGGCTTACTGAATTTGATTTCGAATCAACTTAGCTTGAGTAGTAATTCTGATAGCTGCAAATATCAACTTAGAAGTCCACATATGGAGGCTTATCTCGATTCGCTTTAGCAAAGGAACGGCTGTGAACATCACTAATGGGCTGATTTGTAATTGAAGGCTTGGGGTTGAATTACTGAATGATCCCACGGTGTTCTATAACATAGGACTTCCCCGTAGGAATCCACAGTGATAAGAAGGCATTACGTCACACATAACCTACGTAGCTGGGCTTCGTGATCAGTGCCAGTACATAATGTGCATTGTTGCTAATTTCATGCATATTAAATTAAACAATATTAAAACCTCAGTGATTTTGAATGGAGAAGGATGTAAGCGAATTTCACTCATACACATTTGAAACTGACCTGACTCCGTAATTCAAACTAATTCTTTACCCTTGGTCAGCAGAAACCTTTGAATAACTTGTGAAATTTGATGTACAATTCTCTAGAGATGAACTTGGAAAGCGAAAAGGGCAACAAGGCATACGAAACAATTTCGGAATCATCCCGTTACATCTGGCGCACACATGGATTGGTTTTACCATAGATAGCATAAACTTGGCAGTCTTGCCTCCGTCACAATGAATGCGACATAGTTTTGAATAAGTCAACATGACTAGTCCATTGATCATCCAAATCTGCCACGTTGATTTTGTGTACTTCGTAACAGTGTTTACAAATGTTCCATTACTTACACTCCACTTTTACGTGACTATCTCTTGAGAGAGAATAATTGAGCATCACGGAAATCACGGACCGTTGCTGAGCATGTGTGGTAGTCGGAAGCGAGCTCGGTGCAGATCGTGATCCAGTCCTCTTCCCTTTGCCGGACTCCGTAGACCGACCGAAGACCTAGAAGCTCCACGTCATTTTCTATGGCACTGGCACACGTTTTGAGCTGTCCACAAAGGTGACAACGCCAACCAGGGCAAGGAGCAGGGCAGAGTGTTTGTTTGTTCATCTATGACTAGGATCGCTGAAGGGTATGACCAAACTACTCCAATCGTCGAAGTCATAGGATGACGGAGAGTGTGTCGATATCAGAGCATCGTCTCCTCATCTCTTCGTTGGACGCCCTAATGTTCCACTTGAATTTGAGGACTTGCCACATGCACCAGTGGTCCAAAACCTCCAGCCTTCTGGTATCCTCAGCTCGTAGTGGCCAGGTTTCGCAGCAATAGATGAGCACTGGGCGGATGGAGAAACGGCAAACACGGACTTTGGTCCTTGAGCTGATTTCACTGCAAGTCCACGGCGTTCACCTTAACTTAAGGAAGGCTGTTCTTGCACTGTCGATCAGAAATATCATTTCATCTCATGCCTAGGTGCTGGGACGAAGAGTTGAGCTCAGGTATTTGAATGAAGGATTGTATACAAATGGTAGGTCAAATGGAAAACAGTTGTTGAATTGTTGGGCCCAGATGGGTTGTGAAAGCTTTTGTTTTGGTAATTTCACTTCTAGTCCGATGGATCTAGCGAAAATTCGATTCAGTCGAGGATTGGTTGGAGTGTACTGGGGAAGTCTCCTAGCACGACAATATTATCTGCAGACTCCAGGTCCGAGATGCATAGTTCCTAGCTAAGCTGAATGCCAGGACAGTCGCGTAATGCATGACCTATTGTCCAACCAATGGCGTAGTTGAACAGTACCGTTGAGGGAAGAAAGCCTTATTTACCCACGGTAGCAAGTGCAAACTCACAGGTTTCTTTGACACACATACAAACTCTAGCACCAGTTATTGAGTGGTACCACATCAGCGGCCTTGAAAACGTATCGGGCATCCCATCGGATTAGTTGACTCCCATATAACCGAATTGGAGACGGTCTGGAAGTTGATGAAGCAAGCTACCGTTGGCTGCTGAGACTTATATGGTTGCTCCAGCATTCGGGAAGTGTGAAGATTTGATCCACACAGCCTCTGTCACAACAACAAAAACCCTTGGTTCAGGCGAGTGCTTCGGTCCCTTACCTCGGAGAAACGGTTTAGTGATAAAGCACCAACCGTCTTTGCGAAAACATCGATCAAGCTGATCCCTCGGTAGTTCTCACACGCCGATTTTCCCCTTTATTTGGAAAATGCAGCAGAAGAGACATGCCCCAGTCAGACAGAAAATATTTCCTCTCGTAAAATGGAGCAAACAGTGTGCACAACCTGTTAATTGGTGGTGATGAATCGGCTTTATATTCTTTTGTAAGGATGGTAACTTCCCCGGTGGCCTTTCTGTTTTTCAGTTTGTTAAGTATTTCTGTGATTTCTGCGTTACTGGGCGAGTAACGGTTGTGTTTTGTACTGGACTGGACGACTTGATACTGGTTGTTCCGTCAGGTTGTTTTTAGGCCGGTTGAGTAGTTGACCGAAGTGTTCGACCCATCGTTCCATTTCCTTACCTTGTTCAGTTAATAGTTATACTGAATGTGCCATTAGCGGGAGCAATTCACTCAATTTTCCAACACGACAGGGCGAAGCAGATTAAAACACCGATTCGAATCCCTTGTTTTGGGGCAATTGCTGTTAATTTTCTTTCGAGGTGATTTATATATCGAAAGTGTGAGAGAGTCACTATGGACAACACAATGGGGGCAGCTTTGACCGACATGTATCTGGCACAAACAAGCTTCAGCATAAGGTGCTGTACGGATTATATGTGAACCCACTATGATATTCGCAAAGAAATTATCTGAGAGCAGTGGAGCTCTAAACCATATGAAATGACTCCCTACCAATATCGATTTCGCTCTAGAAGACGAAGCGGTCAATCGATTGTCGTCCTCCAACCTCATTTGCTAGAGTTCATCCAGTTGATTGAGGTCCCTCATAGGCCAATAAAACCTTTTATTCGTCCTTTCAGCGCAGCCATGTTGACAGGTGATACTCTCCTGTATTTTCTGCACGCAAAATGGACTACACACGGGTGAATATCTATTTGCAGCAGACATCAATGCAGAAGCAGTGACATGATTTCATAAATAAACAGTTCAAGTTCATCATGCTGTTTTCACTCAGAAATTTTGAAGATAAACTTATTCATCTTCCGCCGTTAAATAAGCACAAAATCATGCGTTTCGATAGCCATCGACACACAAGCTTTGCGTGCTTTGCGGAAGTAATGCACTGCAGATTCGACGAAATAACTGAAATACAAACAACTTCGGATAGTTTAGATCATTCACTGTGCTCCTCCGAAAAAGAAAGAATTAATGTACTCAATTTATCGACTTCACTATTGCTTCATTTGATGGTGATTGATCGTATACGTTATACGATTAATTCAGGACTAGACAGAACACACATTCCGTGACTTCATCTGACATGAACTTAGAGTACGAGTTTTATTCATTAGCTGGAAAATAGTGACTGCATTTTCACTGTCGGTGTCAACCGTGCTGTATCCCGAATTCAGTCAGAAGAAGGTAGGTGTGCTTGTACAGGCAAACCTATACACTCAGTAACGACATACAGTGAGAGTCAGTACAGGAGAGCAACTGAACGCGCAAAATCTTTTGCGAGTGCGTGAGTCAGCGGTGTATGAGATCGAAAGAGCAAGGCAGTTGTACAATCGGATTAATTTGAGCTAGGTCGTGCACATGTGGTACACTCTGATTGGACGAAATACGACGAACGTCAACTGTGTACATGTGTGCAAGATTGCAAGCGTGTGTCCATGATTGCTCGGGGCGTAGATCAAGTGTGCGTGTGTAAGCACGACTGTACAGGCCAAGCACAACAAACCCTTAAAGCCCATTTTCATCAGATAACTAATCTCCAGTTAGTTCTCACAGTTCCCCAAAACATTTTCACATGTACAACCTTGGGCAGTATTCTATCAGTTGTTTTCATCCTCTGACTAGTACTTGCTCATGTGAGACCAATCAGGAATAACAGACCCGCCAATGAATATCTTGACCGATTTGATGGCACTGACCCATGTTTCCAGCTGTCCTCCGGGGCGACAGCGCCATCCTGGACATGGAACAGGAGTGAGGCACTGTTTTGAGATCTCTAGGTCCGGACGTCGTAGGACATGTCCAAACCACTGTATCGTCGGCGTTGGAGGAACACTGACAGCTTTTAGGTGTCAAAGCACCGTTGTCTTATTTTCTCATTTGAAAGCTTTTCGGGCTACTTCACTTTCAGTAGTTGTCACAGACACCAATGGTCAAACAATTCCAGCTTTCTGATGTCCTCCACGCGTAGTAGCCACGTCTCGTAGCCGTGGATCAGTTTTGGACGGATAGCGACCCGAAGACGCGGACTTTGGTCCGGATAATGATTTCGTTTCACGCTCAGAGTACATTGCGAAGCTGAAGAAACGCAGACCTGGTCTTGTCAATGCGCCATTTGACTTTATCTTTGGCTTGGTCGTTTGGGCGAATCGTAGAGCCCAGATATTTGAACGCCGGGACGTGTTCAATTTGTTCGCCGTTTAATTATATCGAGAGAGTGGAGTGTGCAGTGCATGTTGAAATGGTCTTGGTCTTCGACGTATTGATTTCTAGTCCCATGGATTTCGCGAAAGATTCTACGCGACTGAGAACCAGCTGTAATGTGGTTGGGCTATTTTCAATGAGGACGATATCGTCTTTGAATTCAAGATCGGAAAGGAAAACATCGGTGCCCAGCTAAGTACCAGGTTAGTCGATGAGTGCCTGATGCATTATCCAATCGACAGCGTAGTTTAACAGCAATGGCGACAGGAGAAAGCCTTGTCCAACACCGAAATCGAGGGAGAAGTAGCCGGACTCCTTTCCATAGATGCGTATTCTCGCATGGGTATTTGTGTAGTACAACATCATGAGAATGAGAAGCTTCCGGCGCATTCCCTACGCTTGTAATGTAGTCCATAACGATCCTCTGCCAACTTAGTCAAAAACAGATCGAAATCATGAGAACGGAGAGAAGACATAAGTCGCGAGATGCAAGCATTTCGTTTACTCTTGTCAACCGCGGACGTAAAACGTGTCAGTATATATACATGGTACGGTAGGGGGGAGGGTAATTGCAACAGTAAAGTAGGCACGATCGAAAGTTCTTATAGTGCGTACGTTGGGGAGAGTGAAGTCAGTCGTGTTAACGCCAGGGTAAACAAACATTTTGGGTCATCCACGTATCGTCTGTAAAATAGAATGGATGATATTTTAATTTTTACGACTGAAGAACGTTTTATCCCTTTTGTTAAAGTTCTTAACTCTATTCACCCAAACCTCAGTGTATCTCACGAAGAAGAACGTGATAACAGTTTGTCCTTTCTAGATATTCTATTAACCAGGCGTCAGGATGGGACTCTACAGCGCAGAATCCACCGAAAAGCAACGTGGGGCGGTCGTTATTTACAATTCTCCAGCTTCGCCCCAGTGGCTTACAAACGTGGATTGGTCAGAACTCTCTTCAACAGAGCCCAGAAAATATGTACAGAGGATCAAATACAAAACGAAGAAGAGTTCATAAAAAGAACGCTGCTGGCTAACGGTTATCCGGAGAACTTTATCAGACAACATCAGAGGCCGAGACTTGTGCGCGAGAAAACAATGAACGTGGAAAAGAAGCAAGTTTTTATCACTTTACCTTTCAAAGGAGATCATTTATTCAATCAAATAAATTGTAATCTCAAGTCAGCTCTAAGGCACACATACACAGCGGCGCAGTTGCGTTTGCTGCAGACGACCAAAAGGTTATGTTTTTAAAATCACTCAAATAGTCTTGCTGATCCCAATGTCTCACATATTGTCTATCAGTTCACTTGCAGTTGCGGTGACGTATACATTGGCAGGACGGATCGTTGCTTGACTCAACGAGTGTCAGAACACATACCCAAATGGCTGTCAAACTTGATGACGCAACCTGCTGGGGCAATACACAACGACGTGAAACCGCCAGCTTCTTCGATTGGAAGACACTTGATTGCATCAGGTCACAAAGTTGACCTGACCCAGTGTTTCAAAGCATTGTTGCGCAATCCAGTACCGAAAATACTAGCGTTCAGTGAAGCTATTCTAATCATGATGCATCAGCCAACACTCTGTGCACAAAAACTATTGACCTAAAATGTTTGTTTACCCTGGCGTTAACACGACTGACTTCACTCTCCCCAACGTACGCACTATAAGAACTTTCGATCGTGCCTACTTTACTGTTGCAATTACCCTCCCCCCTACCGTACCATGTATATATACTGACACGTTTTACGTCCGCGGTTGACAAGAGTAAACGAAATGCTTGCATCTCGCGACTTATGTCTTCTCTCCGTTCTCATGAATTGGATAAAGGGGACCCAATGTTTCAAATTTCTCAAGCGAAGACTCCCCTCTGGTGTCACGCGATCTCTCGATCGTTTAATAACATTACGCTGCAAAACGGCAGTAGAAAAGGCGCGTATCGAATTTCTTACTGAATGCGTACTATCTTGTCGTTTTCCAAACCGATTTGTGAAACTTCTGTCAAAAGAGAATTTGCCAAGGAACAACACCAATCTCGTAAGAATCACAAATGCCCACATGGAAGCCGCACATGAAGAGATGTTCAAACTCATCGAAACACAAAAGCGTTTCGTGACTGTTCTCGGCACGTTATCTTTATTTTGTCGAATCAAATTTGAGAATTTTTCAAGAGAAATGGTACGAAGAACCTGGGTAAAGACAATCAAAAGCCTTGAGGGCAGCATGTGCAAAACGCAACAGTGGTCATTATTCCCGACAGACACAAGCGCATTCATTCACAATCTTTCAGGTTGTCAGTTGACTACAGCGCAACGTGAGGTCTTGTCGTTGGGATTAAATTTCAAAGTGCCGCCCAAGCAAGTGAGCCAGCTACAAACACGCGTTCAATTCGAGAACCTTTATGATCAAGTCAAAGATCTAGTGCCCACGTCATCCGACAAAGCCGGCTGGTTCAAGGCGAAGCTGGTTGATATTTCTGAGCAATACCTCTCTGCTCCCATACGTCAATGGTGTTGTTTATCACAAGAACACCGGGTGGCGGTTAGACAACTAAAACAAATGAATGATTTGTTGTTTCTACGACCGGACAAAGGATCAGGAGTCGTAATTATGGAAAGGAATGAATACATGGAAAAGATGGAACAGATACTTTCCGATGCGCAGCGCTTCAAACTGGACACTACTCCAGAGAACAATATGCTGATAGAGAAACAAATATCAAGACAACTCCAAATTTTACTCCTACATGGTTTCATTTCTGAAACTACATACAAGAAGCTCAAACCACTTGGAACACAGACGCCCTACTTGAGAGGATCACCGAAAGTACACAAGCCTGGAGTCCCTTTGAGGCCAATATTATGCATGCAAAACTCGGCTTATCACAAACTTGCCCGGTGGCTCGTAGAGATTCTTGTCCCCGTTCGGAAACACATAACACCATTTTGTCTACAAGACTCATTTGAACTCGCGAATTTGTTAAACAGTATTGCAGTGAGTTCAGACAAAATGTATTCCATCGATGTTGAATCCCTTTTTACAAAGGTTCCTCTTCGTGAGACAGTAGATTATCTATGTGATTTTATTTCTTCGCACAACTTTCACCTGCCTATTCCTGTAGAATATCTTAAAGAACTCATTCTTTTATGCACAGAAAACATTCGGTTCAACTTTGAAGGTAAAGCTTACAAACAAACGGATGGTGTGGCCATGGGAAGCCCTCTGGGCCCAACCTTGGCAGATGTATTTTTGGGTATGATCGAAAAACAGCTCCGTGATAATATTTCCCAATTTCTATTTTACAGACGATACGTGGATGATATTTTAATTTTTACGACTGAAGAACGTTTTATCCCTTTTGTTAAAGTTCTTAACTCTATTCACCCAAACCTCAGTGTATCTCACGAAGAAGAACGTGATAACAGTTTGTCCTTTCTAGATATTCTATTAACCAGGCGTCAGGATGGGACTCTACAGCGCAGAATCCACCGAAAAGCAACGTGGGGCGGTCGTTATTTACAATTCTCCAGCTTCGCCCCAGTGGCTTACAAACGTGGATTGGTCAGAACTCTCTTCAACAGAGCCCAGAAAATATGTACAGAGGATCAAATACAAAACGAAGAAGAGTTCATAAAAAGAACGCTGCTGGCTAACGGTTATCCGGAGAACTTTATCAGACAACATCAGAGGCCGAGACTTGTGCGCGAGAAAACAATGAACGTGGAAAAGAAGCAAGTTTTTATCACTTTACCTTTCAAAGGAGATCATTTATTCAATCAAATAAATTGTAATCTCAAGTCAGCTCTAAGGCACACATACACAGCGGCGCAGTTGCGTTTGCTGCAGACGACCAAAAGGTTATGTTTTTAAAATCACTCAAATAGTCTTGCTGATCCCAATGTCTCACATATTGTCTATCAGTTCACTTGCAGTTGCGGTGACGTATACATTGGCAGGACGGATCGTTGCTTGACTCAACGAGTGTCAGAACACATACCCAAATGGCTGTCAAACTTGATGACGCAACCTGCTGGGGCAATACACAACGACGTGAAACCGCCAGCTTCTTCGATTGGAAGACACTTGATTGCATCAGGTCACAAAGTTGACCTGACCCAGTGTTTCAAAGCATTGTTGCGCAATCCAGTACCGAAACTACTAGCGTTCAGTGAAGCTATTCTAATCATGATGCATCAGCCAACACTCTGTGCACAAAAACTATTGACCCAAAATGTTTGTTTACCCTGGCGTTAACACGACTGACTTCACTCTCCCCAACGTACGCACTATAAGAACTTTCGATCGTGCCTACTTTACTGTTGCAATTACCCTCCCCCCTACCGTACCATGTATATATACTGACACGTTTTACGTCCGCGGTTGACAAGAGTAAACGAAATGCTTGCATCTCGCGACTTATGTCTTCTCTCCGTTCTCATGAATTGGATAAAGGGGACCCAATGTTTCAAAGATCGAAATCAATAAATTAAGCTGCAGTCGGTTGCTGAAACTTGTACTCATGTTCGAATACTCGGCGGAGGGTGAATATTTGGCCCACACACCATCTAGCTCGGAAGGAGCCTTCTTGATTGGGGCTTGTGCGCGTGTCCGGCACAGTCGAGAAAGGGTTCAACAAAAGCACGAAGAATGTTTTGGCAGCCACATCGATTAAACTGATGCCACGGTAGTTTTCGAACACGGTTCTCTAGCCTTTCTTTGGAAGAGGAAGTAGAACTGATGTCCTCAGTCAGCTGGGAATTGTTCTTTTTCCCAGATCGAACAAAACAGGGTGTGTAATGGCTCGAGTAGTGTCGAAGGACGTGATTTAATTATTTCCCGTGCGATACCACCTTCTCCAGGGGATTTCCGGTTCTTCAGCTTGTGTAATACATCGGTGATTTCGTCTTGGCTCGGTGGGTTGTTAATAACGTCATAGCCCTCGCTCTGGATTGCTGGGATTCGGTAAGCAGAGCTTGCCGCAGGAAGGTTCAATAGACATTCGAAGTGTTCGGCCCATCTCTGCCTCTTTTTGGCCTGTTCAGATATGAGCAGCCAGGCAGCATCGCAAAGGGGGGGGGGCTCTGTCGACTTTCGCCTACCGAATGCAGTGCGGATTGGATGGAGAGCTTTGAGGAGTCCCCGCAGTTGGTCGCAGTCTCCATGGTTTCCATGATTTCGGTCCAGTAGTTGTTGCGATTGCTCGTGGCCGAATAGATGGCTTTTTGACTGATATCATAGAAGTCTGAGTGGCCATTTAGGCGGGCATCTCTGGCCTTTTCGGTTAATTGGAGAGTCACCCGTTAATACCAGTCTTTATGTCGTCGTCGCATAAATCCCAGTTCATCTGCGGCGGGTTTTTGGATCAATGCCTTAAGTGAAGTCCACTGATCTTCCACGTGTACTTCCTCTCCACCTATGAACGTGGTGGCTAGGTGGGAAGCAATAGCGTCTGAGACCGTCTGACGCTTTCGATTTATCGGTTCGCGCTCGTAAAATCTCCGTGCTTATTGCATTGGACTGACACAGCCTGCCAAAACTGATTCAAAAGTAATCGGAGAAAAACGGAGAAATCCAGCTCACTAATATCAAGGAATAAGAAAGTCCGCTGCTGTGGCCGGGCCTGACGAGACAGAAACTTGTTGCGTCTAATTGGGAAGCAATTGACAAAATGAATGCACAAAGGAGGGTAGAACGTTAGTAAACCGAGGCTGGTTAACTTTTAGTTGGAAGCAACCGGTCTGAACGGGAATTGTGTGCACAAGCGGGAAAGCAATGTAAGAGCTTTGTCTGGCAATGAGTGATGCATATAAGTGTGTGCGGCTCATACAGAGTACCAATCAAAAGAAACGTTTCAGAAACAAATAGAGATAGTCCACATAAATATATGAGCTTGCGGTTAGAGGATCTTCACCCCACTCACAAGCAACACCCGTGTGTGCGGGAGTGCCCGTGCGTGAGGACACAATGCCGCGTGAAGAAGGACCAAAGGAGAGCAGTCAGTGCGACACACGAACTGGGTCAGATGGTCCGTGCACAGTTAACCAGCTACGTGTCTGTTCTAACGGACACGTTGGTTGATCGATAAGATCGGCTCGACCCAAACCCTGCGTGAAACCCACAAAGGAAGGACAGGTGATTATCAACGACATCAAAAGGGGCCCGTTTTCAGTGTAAACACAGAGATAAAGAGAAAAGAACGATTTACGAAACAGAATCAACAATGTTATTATTATTATTATTATTATTATTATTATTATTAATATTAATGTTTATTATTTTTACTATTACACCAGGTTGCGCACGTTTTTACTGTGCTTTTTAAAGGTCGAGAAAAAAGGGAAAAGTTATACACCCTAGAACGAGTTTTAATTCAAATAAAACGTCATCTTTGTTTGGTAAAACACGCGCAAGGTAGGGAACTACAGAAGCTCTGTACAACGATAATTTAGAAGGAGGCATTTGAAACATAGAGTGGGTTAGCGGGTGTGATTGGTTCAGAGAAAGATCACAATGCAGTGGATATGAGCAGTCCGCAATGATCTTCGCTAAAAATGAAATAGACGTCTTTATGTGCTTACCACGTAAGTCCGATGTGAGGTCTCCTAAGGCTATACCAGAAACAAGGCTAACGATTCTCAGACCTCTACGAAGTGTGATGTAGTCCTTTTTCAACAGACCATTAAAAGTTGTTGGAGGACAATATAGAATAAAGGGAAATATACGCTTATGTACGAACGAAGAAATGAGAGGTTGCGGAGCGCTGAACTGTCGAAGTTTACAAGTTTGAAAGAATAATCCACCCATTTTTCCAACAGCAATTTCTGCATGTAAAGACCAACTTAATTTCTCTGGTAAAGTTACGGTGATGTATTTCACGTGGCTAACACGTGCAAGAGGAGTTGAGTTATTAGTGGTGCTGTCTTCTATAAAAGGAGATCGTGAAGTGGAGAAAAGCACTCTTGACATTTGGGGTTGTTTAACAGAAGACCAGTTTGCTAAGAAAAGTTTTGGATATGTGGAATATTTTCATGAAACTCATCTAAATTGGACTACTGAGAGACAGACCGAGTCAAAACAACGTCGTCAGCATACTTGACTTGGCGGGCTGGATGCACTGCAGTTAAGTTGCTTATGTAAATGGTGAATATGTAAGGCGAAATAACAGTTCCTTGGAGAACACCTTCACTGCTTGACAGATATCTAGAAAATTTTCCTCCAAATTTGGTACACTGAGTTCTATCCGAAAATTAGTCTCTCAGCCAAGTATATAAGTATGTGGGGCAAATAAACGATTCCAATTTTTGAGAAGCAAGGATTGTGGTACACTGTCAGAGGCCGGTGTCTAATCCAAAAAAGCATACTTTACTGATGTGCACGAATCATTGAGGATTTGGCTATGTAATGGACTATGGACACAACTGTGTCGATCGCTTTATACGCAAACCGGCATTCGCCAGCTGGAATTCTGACTGTGTTTTGAAGGTGCGGAAAAGCCGCACTTTCACCTAGCTTTAAAGTTGAAGAGGAAAGTGCAACTGGGCGGGAATTCTTGGTTTCCGTTTGGTTGCTCGACACTTTTGGTATGGGAGTGGTTGTAACAGAAGGCCAACAATCCGGAATAGTGCGATTCAAGCGAGCGATTGATAAGAGTAATGATTAGCTCAGAAAGAGGTCCAGCTCCAAGTTTGAATACTGCTGAGGGCAGACTGTCCCGGCTCAAAAGCTTTGGTTAATTTGGGGGACACGAGGAGCTTGAAAACTTCCTCGCTGTAGAATTTTTCATTTTCCGAGCTGTTAGCGTGATGTAAAACTTGGAATAAGTCATTCGAATAATGAATGAACTGGGAATTCAGATAACCAACTTCTCTGTTATCGGGGGGAGGGAGAATTTTCTCTTGACCACAGAATATTTTGATTCCCTGTCATCTGCCCTTGTTGTACCTGGAATGCAGAAACTGTTGAGAGAATGTAGAATTCAGACTAATGATTTCTTTTTTTCAAGGTTGATAGTCTACTGACCTCAGGTAGGTTGCTCATTTTGTAGGCGAACTCCTTCTTCCTGCGTAAACGTTTGAGAAAAGGTGAGACCTCTCTTCCTCTTTCAGGGGGACAGAAAATTTTAAAAAGGTGGCTCTTAGCTACGATGGTAAAATACATCGATACTGAATGGATAAAGTTTTGTTGCGGCCCGGAGATGGCGAGAAACAAAGGACGATTGAACAACGAAAGGTTTTCTTTAGATAAGTTCCGGTGAGAAAAACTAATCTGTTTAGTCTGTGTGTGTGATAGGTAATCACGTTTTGGGTATATTTTGGGACGAAGATGTAATATGCTGTGATTTCTAATACTAAAGGGCGCACTAAGTCTGACGGAAGAGACTTCTGGATGATTAGTTAGGATACTATCCAAATGCGAGTCACATCGAGTGGGGCGAGGAAATATCGTTGAGATTAAAAGATGAGAGTGGGTAGGTAGATGCAAGATTAAAGTCTCCTACAGTGATATGAAAATGATCATCTATCAACGGCGCAAGGAAAGCTAGGAATGAATCATTAAAGTCAACTACGCCACGTGAGCTTCATGGTGTTATGTAGACATTTATGATAATAATATGGTCAAGACGAGGAAATTTACGACTATAGGATGGATATACAGTCAGTCCCATTGGAAGAGTAGGGAAAAAAGACACTGGACTTGCTACACTGCTCGGGGTTGATATACATGGCAACACCACCACCTATTTTCTTAGTGGAGCCCTGCCTATCCTTACGGCAGCATGAGAGATTTTCCATTTCGACAGAATCGTCCAAGTCAGCATTCCGCCAGGTTTTCTGAAGGGTTACCACACACGTATTTCGACGGGCACGAGCCACAAGCAGGCAGGTTAGGTTCGGAAGCCTTTGAACAGAGAAAGCACGTTGGAATCTGTCATATAATCTAGTACTGTGCTACTAAGGCCTACCTACCTTCGAGCTACTTTGCATTTCCTCATATGATGGCTCCGTTTCACATTGTCGTTATATGATGCTAGGTGATACAAGACTTGTCGACATATGTCGTTCATTGATACCATAAATTGCTTTGAATATTTTGGTGAGGACATGATTGCTGTGAAAGACTGTGGTTACAAAATAAGTGCAAACGAAAAAGAACCAGAATTTTAGCCTAGCCGTTCAAGGGGCGTGGAGATGTTCCTGAGTACCATTTTACGGAACGCCATATTGGCGGGAGATTCAAAGAAGCTTTCAGTGACAAAAGTAAACCTCGTATTCTGCTGGACTTTTGAAGTAATAGCCACTGAATATGAAAATAGCTATGGTTCCGCTATGCAACTTCACTGAAGATTTCCTCGGAGAAACTAACAAGTTCCACCCACCAGCATAGGACAAGGACGTTATCTGGTATTTGTATGGGTACTTAATGTTGTGGCTGGCAAATCAAAACAACTTTCGCTGCATGACGGTACAAGCCTACAATTCTTACTGAACTTGTGCTAGTCTGAATTGTCAATGGGCACACAGAAAGCTTGGATAGGAAAAACTTATTGTTTCTTCTTGTACGCTGATCCATGCATTCCGAGAAATAGTACCACACCAGGATATTGTCACACTGTTGTGACTCGCCAAAGCAAGTGAATGTGCCTTGCTGTAATGAAGCAAAATCTTGTAATAATTCCATGAAGGATATCTCTTGTGTCCGGTTATCGGCAAGCAGAACAAAAACACATGTAAGAACAACGGCACATTCAGACACAGCCTACGCCAGGCACAAGCCAGAGTCGGTAAAAGTCAGGCAAGTGGGTGAGTGCATCAGTTAAAAGAACGTGCTTGTGCAAGTGCATGCATGCGCATGTGTGCAGCGTAAACAAAGCTGTGTGTACACCCTGAGGAGGTCGAATTTCGCAACTCATTACTCATAATATTGCTAGTAGGCTAATTGAAACAGATACCATGAAGTATATAATTATGTCAGTTGGAAATGCACGCGAAAATTGGATGGAAGAGAAGCAAATTAGTGGACCAGTATTTACTACCGGATAATGGATCTTGGCTCTATACTAATCTTAAATGAAGAGTCTATAGGTGGTATATTCCTTCCTAATGTATGGGGCACTAACGAAAATGAAGTGTGATAAGTTCCGTGGTCCAGACGGGTTTTCGCCAAGGGTGCAAATTGAATTTGCTCTCATTTCATCCTCAGCGTTAACAGGTTTATACGATCAACTTTTGTTTCCTGAAAATACCCTGAATTATGCTATAATTGCATCCATAATGCAAGTGCTTGATCACTACCTGGAAGATTTATACTGTACTCTAATATTCTGGAATTGTGTGTTCCAAGACTTCAATTGCATCGAACGTCATCTGGGATGAGAAAACTGGTCCGGTCAACTTGACTATCATCACATGAGTGTCCTAGTTAGTTTCACTATGTCAAACACCATTTCTTCCATTCCATAGGATATTTAAGGCCGCTAGCATTTGTAGTCGGGACTGTAGTAATATATTCATATTTGTAGTGAGAAAAAAAATCAAATGTATTAGGTGTAGATAGTAGGCCGTCCTTCTTCAGAATGAGACCAACCGAGGCCTTCCGGCACGTGACAAATTCAGACTGTTCAACGCAATCTCATACGGGTCCCAATTAACATCGACACCGAGTGTGTCTGATTGGAGGTATATGTCACTATGGGCGAGGAATAATGATCAACCATCCGCTTAGTGTGCGTGCTCATGCGACACTGTCTGTTCTCTCATGTGGGAGTTTACGAAAAGATGCAACAAAGAACTTATCATACAATGCGACCGCTCAACTCAGTACTGAGGACCGTGGAAGCACTTCAATGCTGTAACCATCGGGAGTACACATTCACTGAACCCCAACGAGGACTCGAACCTGGGGTAAAGAGTGTGAATCAAACGCCTAGCCACCAGGCTATCCCTTGACCCAGTAATAATTTTCTACTAGCTACCATTATTACGAGAATCATTTTGTTCGCGGAACCTCAGCAGCACTTAGCACAAACTGTAAACAAGTTCTGGTCCTGTCAGTAGTTACTTGTTCGGTGACTTAATATTGATCTCTGCAGTGCAGTCGAATGCTACTCTAATCTTCGTTCGGTCTCCATGTTTACGTACTCTGTGACGCAGAAGTTAACATACTTGGAGGCCAGTTGGGTTTTGCTCAGTCCCAGGTATCATCTCATCGTAACCTTTCCTACTGTATTCATTGATCGTAGCCGAATCATTTTTCACCAGTGACCGATCGTTTTCAAATCGCTTCCTGACGAAATGGAATTTTTTCACGATTGGACCACGATTGTCCGGCAGGGATGAACAGCAGGGTTTCCATGGTAGGGCAGTTTTGCAGCATGGAGTATTTCATGTAAATTAGATCCAACTTGTCATTTTCGGACACGCTCCGTTTGATACTGGCCTCTTCGACGAAATGGAAATTCAACATCCTTTCCAGACTTTTACCCAATTCGGTGGTTGCGACGTGGAGCGCTTGGGCTCTTGGTTTGTTCTGAAGTTGGTGTGAAGTTGGTTCCAGTATCACCTTACCGAGCGGTCCTTTCACGGCGTAAGAGTCGTCAGGGCTGCGAGCTAGTTGTTCCAAGATACACTGGGTCTTCGGTATACTGGCCCCAATTAGTATGCCGGTTTTGGTGACCTTTATATCTGACAACGGTATATCTCTCAAATGGTCCCACCTACTTAGGTCTCGCATATGAATAAAAGGCTTCAGATTTGGCAAGGTTTCGACTTCAATCTTCAATCTTCTAGTCAGAAGGCGGAGGGGAACATCCCATGTAGGCCTCTTCACATTGACTCTATGGGTACACCACACCTGCAGTGGACTGAAAGGACGGAATAGTCGCTGGAACCGATGGGTGGAAGGTATCCAATCTACTCAACATCGGATTGCCTCGGAGATGTCACATGGTCCGGGATGAGTGACTGAGGACTCTGAAACCGTGTCGACTCTCGTATGTGCTTGCATAGAGTCATATCCTCAAAGACCGTGTGGAAAGCTTCGATTCCGCCAACCGGCTACTGGGTGAACACTCAAATTATCCTATACAACCTCGACCCCAGTACCACCGGATTCGGTGGAGGCTAAAGGGTCTAATACGGTGTTTGAAGCCACGACCCGAGCGAAAGTCTTCTCTGCTGCCAGCGCTGATGATGTGAGTGAGGGCGACTATGATGATCAGTTTGATGATGATATCACTGCTGCTGCCACTAGTGATGAGGATGACAATGTTGGTGGTGATGGAGATGATGATCAGGATGATGATAATGATGACTCCGTGTTGTCTGTGATAGCCGGGGTCGTTCTCACTGACTTCTTTGACAGGCCGAACATGTGTTGTTAGATCAGTGCGTTTAAAGCACAGCGCTTTGAGCAACTTCACACGGTATTTATCGAGAGCTTTGTAAAGATCATTGTTTATTTCGGTGCATTCCAGGTAGATCCGACCATCACACTGAAAGGATTTTGTCAAAAGTCAGTTCTTCGGGAAAAGCAATCAGTACCGTGTTACAACGTGTAACAAGGAAATCTTGATTACTGTTTATTATTCGGTGGTTTATAGAGCCCCTTGCACCAATCTGATTGCTCGATTTACAGTGTCAAACAAAAGTCATTTTCTGATCAATCAGGGTAGGTCA
This sequence comes from Fasciola hepatica, assembly GCA_948099385.1. Classification (NCBI taxonomy): domain Eukaryota; kingdom Metazoa; phylum Platyhelminthes; class Trematoda; order Plagiorchiida; family Fasciolidae; genus Fasciola; species Fasciola hepatica. The sequence goes on along the minus strand of CANUEZ040000217.1, from coordinate 1,409,464 downwards.
TTAATGTGGCAAAACAAAAACAAACCCAAAACTGATTTGTCGCCAGAAGAAACAATCTTTGAACAAAGTAGGCTTATGGATGCAACATTTTTAACTTCCTTTGGAAGCATTGCGGTTAAACGATAGCCCGCAGATTGATACTATCACGGAAAAATATAATTCCAAACGGCACACCGAACGATTCCTGGGCTGGGTGGACCCGGATAAGCTCTCTTGTCCATCGAGTGAGGTTACCTCTAAGGATTTTGTAACAGCTTCTGTCACGCAATCACCTCTAACTGTCCTGGCAGCCAGTGCCGCTTAGACCCAGTTTTGTCATGGTCGAGGTGTCAATAGAATTTGAGTCTGAACCGTTGTCCAGGAAACCATTGACGATGAATTCTCTCAATGAACCTCGAAGACGAACTGGTAATAAGGCGAAGGACTATTGCTGGACAGTAGGATTTACTTTAGCTAAAACAAGACTGACTGAATCAGTGTGAAAGGAGTCGTGCTGCTGTTCTGTACTGAAGGTTTTGGCTGATGTAGCATAGGGTGCTCTCTGCCTTCACTGTCATTCGGGCCACAAGCCTTGCGCGAACGCCAGTCCCTAATTTCATGACTGACCTTTGAACATGAAATCATTCCCTCAGCCTCTTTACGGCTTCATACCTCTCTATTACATTTCAGTTTTGGAATTCGACACTCTTGTCTACATACTGCGGCCCTTTGCATGCGGAACAAATTCTGTTTGGGGAAATTTTCAGACTGAAGACAACTAAGTCAGTAGCCGCTGATATTAATGTGGCCACTCGATCTCAGGACCTCTGACTATTCGTAGGTCGTTGAGATTCTGAGCGAGTGTGAACACGATTATCTTGATGTGATATATAAACGAGATTGGTCACAACAGTATCACCCTGGTCTGAAACGAAGTACATCAGCTCATAGAAAATAGATTCGTGCTTGGTCTTGAGAATACTAAATGCTCTTTCAAATCACTGAAACTGAAGATGATGAGGAAGCCGTTGTGCAATCGTTGTAAGGGTCCGACAGAAATCTAAGTCCAATTGGTAATTCAGCCTTTCCAAAGTGGCTGCTCACAACTTCACTTCGTCGAATCACTTGACTACAGCCTTGGAGTCTGAAGGCATCACGGCTGATCCGTCTGTCAGTTCGTTGTTGCACTGTGTTGCAATCATTTTTGGCTCACTGAAATATCGTTCGAGGATTCGCAATGCTTCTTCGTAACTTTCCTTAGGTTCGAGGATTGCGCATCTTCGGATGAAATCGGCGGCTTCGCCTTCAAAGGTCAAAATTAGGTGATTCAATAATAAGACGTAGTCACAGGTGTATCTGGTCACAGTAATTCGAAAGCCGCGTATGAACTCGAAGTGATTCATTGGACTACTATCGAATTTGGCCAACTTTCGGACAGGAAGGCTCATGCATGCTTGGAGCAGCTGGGCGGTTTCGAAGAAGTTGCTTGGCACTGGTTATTTCCAAGTCAAAACACAAATTCCTGGTTTCCTGAGAGACATCGGGTCAGGTGGGCGATCATTTGAAGTTAAGAAGGACTGTATATGGTTCCTAACTAGTGCGAGCTTCTCAAATGGCTGCTGAGCAGGTGGTCGAGAGGCCTGCACTGACAACACTGAGCGTTCTTCCACTTTTAAGTCACTGGTCATCTCTCTAAGCTTCACTTTGGCCTCACTGATACACCTTGCTGTTTCCGATTGAAGATCCAACCCTTTTAATTTGTAGGTTTGCGAATTTGAGTCCTTGGTTCAGCTTCGAGTCGATGGGGCGGACCTTATGTTAACTGAAGTTCTTTGTCGGAATCATGATGGAGCTGCATTCTACAGAATTACCTCTAATTCCAATTCGGACAGCAAATCAAGGCAGAGATTTGGTTAGACTGACTAACTGGTGCGTCTAACCCAATTTCTTGGGATGTCGGTCTAGCGGAAACTTAGTCTCCCTAGCTCTGCGCACGATATGGCAGAACACAGCTTCGGGTAGCCGTTTAAAAACAAAGCAATAAGCATAAATATACAACGAAAAAAGACCTACATCCAGGTGTGAAACCAAAAGCAAGGGGCAGAGGTTTTCCGAAAATGGGGACAACGCAGAAAGTAAAAGCGGTCCACTTAGCAAGCAGATGAACGAAACTATGGCGCAGTTCGCTCAAATTACAGTCAGCAGATCAAGAAACGTTTACCGTCAAGAATTAGTGAACAAGTCATAAAGGGGCGAATTAAACTGTAGTTGTAACGCGAAACGGATTTATTGCTGAATGAGTATAAATAAGCTGAATCTGAGAAACAAACATGAGCACGTGTCAACATGAATGGACGAATCCGGCATTAGATCTGTTAATGCCGCTTAGATGTGCTAGTGAATGGTGGGGGTCCGAGGCAGTAAGTTTATATATATATATATATATATATATATATATATATATATATATATATATATATATATATATATATATATATATATTGAATTCTCTGAGATTTCTGGCTGACGATATCAATTTGTATACTGTTATAGTAATAATTGATGTGATTGTTAAACCAGCTGCTGCAGGCACACATTCATCCCCGCATGAACACAGAAATGATCAGTATCCGCACCTATGCACCAGACAGTCAGTCAGAAGCAAAACTGCTTGAACAGCATGAGAAACATGACAAATTGATAAAGTGTGGTAATCAAATACATTCTCGTCCATACTGAAATCACTAGCTGGTTCATCGGTATCGATTCATGGACTTGTAGCTGCATCTAAGTGGTCAACACAAGCCCTAGTTGTGTGTTTATCACAATTCCTTCAGACAATATCATTCACTTATCGTCCTCTAATTATAACCGCCCTAATTCCTCGAGGGTGTTAGAGCATACCGCCATCCTCAGCTAAATAAGAATGGACTGGAATCACACTTCTTCATGCTTATGAAAAAGGATCAATCTTCCAACTCACTTTTCCTATGTACACCGTGCATCGTTCAGCCACAGCGGTGCAGTCGCCCCTGTCGATGATGGTTCACTGTGCATGCACACTTTCACGTTGAAGTGCCGAAGCGGTTTTCCGGTCATAATCACGCTGTCCGGGGCACTAGGATAATCCCGTAGATTATCACACCCATTTCTGTGTGTTGTAGTGGGCGCACGCAATCCAGCCCACATGCATGCGCCGACAAACACCTGCACGCACCCACTGCAAACTTGTTGGCATCGGTAATTCGTCACCTGTTGCACGGAATGCCTCTAATCACCCCGCCAATCGACACAGGATATATCAACGCTCTTTCTATCATGCAGTGGGCACACACCTGCTACGAACATGCGTGCACCTACGGACACTGTGCATAATAACTGGCATACGTGACAAAACTAATATTGGCACATTGACAATAATAGTCAGCACCCTGTTACTAATTTCACTGAAGTCACCAAATGGGTGCTCAGCTAAATAAGGTTCGCGCCGGGCTAAGGATAATCCAGTGAAGAAGGAAGGCGAATTCGGTGCAAATAAGCGGTACAATGGAGGTGAACCTTATCAAGATAAACAAGTGCTGCGGTAGGATAAAATAGGGGAAAAAACAACAATGAGGGCTGCACGTTCATTCGCGCGTCCGATGGAGGCTACACCACCTGCCACCAGGCGTCCACAGCCCCGCCGTCAGATAAAACCTGGTTAACCAACTTCAGTCGGTCTGTGGTTATATTACTGCCCTGTCAGTGCGTTCTCTGAACTGAAGATTGGCGGTTTCAGTCTGCGAAAATGTTCCACCACACATTTTTCGTGGGTGCAGGATTGTGCATCGGTTCGTTAGTGCATGCGTGCGTGCGTCGGCCTGTGTGCACTAACCACAATACACTGAGGGATTGTCGGGCGAAACGAGTCGTAGTGCCACGGACAGCGCGAATAACTATGATCGGAAAACCATTTCGGCGCTTAAACATCAACCTCACAAATACGGAAACAACTGTACATCTAACGATGAACTGCGCACGGTGAATACAGGAAAAGTCTCTTGGAAGACTAATTGTTTGTGAGTATTGATGTGGATTGACAAGATAGAATGATAACTACGGAAGAGGTTGAAACACAAGTGAGGTGCTTTCGTATCTAGCACCCTTAAGAATTTCAGGTAGTTATGATTACAGGACGACAAATGAATTCTATTTTTTCGAAGAAATTATTATAAACACACAACTAGGGCTTGTGGTGATCACTTAGATGCAGCTACAAGTCCATGAATCGATACTAAAGAACCAGCTAGTTTTTTCAGTGACGATGCCCATATATTTGATGGTCAGAGCTCCTCGGCCGGTCGTGCTGCCTAGTCATTTCATTGCTGAGGCAATTTTGCTTCTCACTGATAGATCGATGCCACTATACGGTGTATGGTTACGAGTTTTATTCACTACCACGTTCAAGCTTAGAAGAAAAAGTGTGAGCAGCAGATGGTTTTGCAGACGTTTTACTGCTATGGTCCAAATGGCAAGAATAGAGATTGTTGATGTATATCAGAAATCTCGGTGACTACACGGTCCAACAGAACTGTATGATTTTACCACAGTTTCATTACAGTTCACTTCAGTTTTGGAAAATGAAGTTAAGTGAAGTAGAATTTTCCAACACATCCAACATTCCCCCCAGTAACTTGAAATAATACCTAGCCGCAACTCACGAAGACTCCATCAACTACCGGACAACAAGAAATATGTTCAAGTTTGAAATAAGCGTAGATGACTGAGCACATGACAATAGTAGTTAAAGTGCATTCTTCGAGAACTATTCAACGTGTTTATCATACCTATTAGATGACTTTGGTGAAATTTGTGCCAGAAAGACAACAACAATGGCTGATAAGATGCAAATATTAGTTTTATCACTCTATGTGCTTATCAAAAGCTACATGAACCTTGTTAGAAAAAGCCCCACTAAGTGGACAGATGGACGTGATATATTGTGCCAGATCATTGAATTTCACTATTTTTCTTGTGCCAGACTTCCACGACATCCATTCAACCAGTTATCGTAGGCAAGCAAGGAGAAATGACTGCATATCATGATGAGTTAGGCATTAGTATTCACACAACTTATTCATCATATGGATACCTATTTTGCTTCTCTTCCTAGTTAGGCCGCTGTTAAGAAGTAGCAACCAGCGCAGCTACAATCCAACAACCATTATTGGTTATTCCAACCTAACTAGATTCATTGAAGTCTTTCCCATCAAGGAGACCAAACTGAATATAAAAGATTAAAATGCAAACAGATCAGCGATAAACACTATCGAAACGAGATGATATACCGCTGATCAGGTACTATTCGACTCGAGTTTTCTACTCAAGGCCAAACTCAATTGACCGACGTTGCCCGCCTATTCACAATGAACGACTTCATGTCGGTCTACAAACCACCAACAGTCCACTCGATTTGCGTACACAGCTATATTCGACCATTTTGTGGCTAAAAAATCACCTTCAAATGTATAATTTGCAAATTCCGGTGTCGTGCACCGATTTCTCAGACGGACAATGCTACATAGTTTTTCCCGCGAGAATTCAGAAAAAGTCCAAATATAGCTACTGCTGTTGTTCCCAGTAGTAATACTAGAAATTCGAAGCTCCAGGGCTGTAACTGTTCTTACAGAACGCATGGGTGTTAGGTATATTGTCATTCAAGCTAGTCACAAGTCACTTAAAATTATTTTGTATAAAACGGCTTTTCAACGTAACAGAAGGGTTTCAAAGAGTGGCTTATGCACTAGTAAGGTACAATCAGGAATTAGATCATCTTCCAGGAAGACGGATTATCATTGCAGATGCTTTATCCTATGCGTGCGCAGTGGATAACGAAGTTGGGCCACAGGAATGTCAAATGTCTCGATGATTGACTGGAGTCCAATAGCCATTGAAGATTCCATAGATGTGCAGGAGGCTACGGATTTGTTCTGTCCCGGTAACTCTAATGAGTAGAATTCTGTTCTTTCGAGCCTACTCAGTTTATTGACAAAAAAGGCATCGTTTACATTGAGGAGAAACAGTCACTTTCGCCATAAATTGCAATAAAACTAACTGGTTATGTTTTGTACAACGCCGTCTGTCCGCTACCTTGTCGCTTGCTTATCCGCTGGCTTAAGTACTAAATTGGAGTCTGGACAAGCGGTGTCCCGCCGATTGGTAACTGGACTTCATCGACTACCGACCATGGATCAGCATGCGCACTCAAATCGACTGCCAGCGATGATATACTTCGACTACTTTTCGGTGTAATTTTTATCGGATGGTTTATGGAAAAATGAACTTTACTGACGCAGACAGCAGTATCTATTCACCGATCCAAAGGTTTTCGTTTTTGAAAATGGATTCATACTCAAGGGAGATTGACTATTTACTTCAGAGCTACTTCAAGGCGAATTGATGAGGTACCTCCATTTGTCACATCCATACCTCAACGGCACTATTCGCAGGGGGGAGAGAAGTTGTTCTACTGCCCAGAATGGCAAGCTAGTGAAAGATTTTATAACTCAGTATGAGCTTTGTCGCACTCTTGAAAGCAAGCAAGTGAAGGACACTATGTTATAAATGGAACTGCCTACTCGCCCCTGTAAACATGCGCTCAAGTATATCTTCGAAGATGAAAAGAAACAATGCCATGTTCTTGTGGATTACTACTATTACTATTATTTCAAGGTGGGCCATGGCAATAACAAACCAGGTGATTACCCAACTACGCGCTCACTTCTGCTGCTACAGCATTTCTGACGAAGGGTTTTCTGACAATAGACTTAAATTTTGGATACCAGAATTTCGACGATTTTACCAGAAATAGACTCAAGAACACCTTAATAGTAGCCCCCTTCCCGTAATCAACCTAATGGCAAGGTCATTTAAACAAGGAGGTGATGAAGAATATTTTAACCTTAGCGAAGGAATCCCGAGGCAACCACTGCGTGATGCTACTTGCACAATGAAGCTTTCCAAATGCAGTTGAGTGCCACCCGGTACACAGACTTTTCAGGAGAAATTAACGTTGATGCCAACAGTGTGTGACCATTTAGAACCAGTAGTGCGGCAATGACAGCGAAAAGCAGAATACGATCGTCACACAAGAGAACTGTCTCGATGGAAAGCCGGAAGGGAAATGTTGGTTCAGGATATTTTCAAGAAGCTCCGTCGATGAGAGGAAGAACAATCAGAAGATACTTAGGAAACAGATCTTACAAGGTGGAGGGTACAACAATGTTAAACACAGAAATAGAAGGTTGCCGGAAAAATGGATGCATTCCAGGATCTGCGACGCATTGTGTATCGGTAGTATGTACTTTTGCAAGTGAAGTGAAAAACTGTGGGATATTTAGGACAAAATCAACAGGAACTACGAAAGCCACCCATTTTGTGTGCAATGGATGATAGTGATAGTGCGTTTGATTAACTTGAGCGCGGAAGAGGTAATGGCGGTGTGACGAAAGCGTTTTGACAAAATGTTGGAGGTAGAACTTTTGGAAATAGGTACTCATGCCACGGGTTTCCAAGAGGCAAAAAATAGCACCAGCATCAACAGATTCATTGATGAGGGAAGTCATAATTGCGGATAGCTGAATGCTCCAAGTTTGGGAACAGTGAAGTCTAAACCGTCAGGACCTACATCCGAGGCTGATATTGAAGTTCGAAGAAATTTACAGACTTCTGATGAGAGAAACGGCTCTATATCTTGTGTAACGGAAGGAAAATGGGATGACAATGTATCCGACGAAGGATGAATAAACACTGCATTAAGGCTGTCGGTATCTATACTACAGACACGCATATATATATATATATATATATATATATGCAATTGACTTGGCAATTCACGGACCGTCTTTTTTCTGCCCCTGTTAATTTGTGTGTACCCGACTTGCCACATCTAGTAGCTTCTTCCTGTTTGAACCGCTAGCCGCCCACGCATGCAAACCCGCATACACGCACAGCTAACTTGTCGGTCCACGAACTCTGTTATCGGTCTCATACGTTTTGAGTACTCCCCGAGTATTTTTTTCTGATTGGTTCCCTTCTCGAGCAGTATACCACTGTTATCTCTGCCCTCTACACATGCGTCATGTGCCAACCTCAGGCACATTCCGTTTTTCGAATTCTGGTGGCCGAATTCACTGGCATTCCGGACATAACCGGACGCTGTTTTGCACACATAGGACATAGCCGAAGACCGTCTAACATCTTTTTTGTCATATGATGATTTTCTCGATAGTTATTCTCTAACGGATGCATAGTTACTTCGATCGTGTCTCCGTGGTTTGTTGTTTTATGGTGACTGTATATTTTAAAAACGGCAGAACAACTTCTCTATCAGAGAAATCTCTGAGAAGGCAAAAAACACGCCTATAAACTACTCGACCAGACCTCTGTGAAACGACACTCCATCCTGATCAAACAAAAGATACGACGTCTGAATACAACATTTGCCTATCAGTTCTTCAGTACTACTAATATCAAATTCCTCAATAACGGAATCCGGCTTCTTTATGGACAACGGACCCGGTCTTCTTGCGTTCCACAAGTCAATCAAAGGAAGATGGCTTTCCGGTCAGATCCAAGGCGGTGTGTGGTGCGTCAGTAGTACGAATGTCAACGGCATCGAAATCCGAACAATGAGAAAATAAACGTGGACTACTCAAAAGGACCTGATACTAGGGATGTAAGCAATACCGAAGGACCGAATGTGCGGTGCTTAAGATATCAAATAAACAAAGGCGAATAGGTTCGTCTATGCAGCAGAACACGTGGTCCACAGGCATCATGGACAAATTAGCAGTAATCGGAACAATTCACAATCAATCTGGTCAGATGCCTAAACAAATTTAACACATCTTTTGTTGTGCCCTAACACACTGTTTGCACGAAGACCACTCCACACAGGCCAGGTTTGGCCCCCTTGAAATTCGACCTTTTCCCCTCGGTTGTGGACTTCACTCATGGTTCGCCTCTCGCCGTTCTAATCGATCGTGCAACTTGTCCTGTAGAGACACAGATTTGTCGCTTGTTATCTGGGCACAGATAGTCCGACCCCGTTCGTTTGTGTAAAGACTCGCTTTACGTAAATATGCAGAGATGTTGACTTGGCGTCTGTCCTATACACAGACCCACGGCTCAATGAGCACGTGAAAAAACGAAGTGAATTTTTACTAAAACCCAAAGTGAATTAAAGAATAAGAGGTAAATCCACATAATCAGAAGATATATTGTAAAAGGAGGTTGTGGTAGAACACCCACATTAGAGTTGGTTTATTTATCCTGCTTTTGAAGAGAAAAAGGTTTTAAGTGTCCGGGAAGACAGAAAGAGGAATATTGTCCCATAATTTGACGGTTCGGGGAAAGAAAGAAGTTTGAGGGGCAGAAGTGTGACATCTAGTGACAGAAACTTAATAAGAATGATTAGTTGCCTGGGTACTTGACGGTCGGGAAAAAGTTTTGGGAAGAGGAACTGTCGAAGCAAGCTCAGAAGGAACAAAATCCAAAATAGTACTGGTAGAAGAGAGACAACGAAGCAACAGTTCAACGATGAGCTAATGACCGCAGATTGCAGGTTGAAGAAGGATCACTGATCAGCCGGATGGCTTTTCATTGAACCCGATCAAGAAAATAAGGAAAAGTAGATGTAGTTCCATCCCACATGTGACAGCAACAATCAAGTACAAGATTGAGTTTTGTTCAGCAGATGAGCTGCTGTGACGAAGCGTCTGGTGCGAAACAGAAAACCAACTTTGAGCGCAGCACAAGAGGCGAGCTCAGATATGAAAGTGGACCAACACAGAAAAGAGGTTGTAGATAAGCCAAGAAAAGTGAATCTGTGGAAGGCGGCACAGTGAAATCAAAGGGTAAATTAGGGGAGAATGAATGATGTTTCAAAAAAATCGAGAGAAGAGAAGTTTTGGAAGCATTAAATGCAACCTGATTGTGAGATTCCCAGGAGGAGATATGGTCGAGGTCGGACTCTGAAGATACACTGATTGCACTGCGGTTACAATCGATGTTGGTGTTGGCATGGCGGAGAGCGCTATAAGAAAAGGAAGAATGAAGGGTGCCGTCATCGGCAAAAAATGGATTGAGTTGGAAGTAGTAGAAAGAATATCATTAGTATATAAGAGAAATAGGATGGGTGAAATTACTGATCCTTGGGTAGCACCAGCTCTTGCAAGAAGTGGCCGGGACAGTGCCCCAATAACGAACGAATATGGTTCGGTTACCGAGGAAACTTGATGTTTGCGATACGAGAGCGGAGGAGAACCCGAACGACGGCAGTTTCACCAGGAGACCTGCATGCCAAACTCGATCAAATGCCTTAGAGATGTCGAGCGAGAATATGTATTTCTTCGTGGTTGTCGAGTGCAACCGACCAGAAGTGTGAGACGAGAGTCAGAATATCATCCGTTGGAAGGTGAAGTCAGAATCCATATTGGCGATTACTCAATAGTCCTTCGATTTAGAGAAACGCAAGCAGTTGGTCGGCGATGACAGTTTTGAATACTTTCGAAATAATGATTGGGGGAAATAGGACGATAAGTATTCGGGTCAGAAAGATTACCGCCTTTGAGAATAAAAAAATATCGCGGCATGTTCCCACGGGATCGGGAAAGTAGCATGCTAGAGAGAGAAATACGGACAGACAGACAGACAGACGGACAAAGAGATAGACAGAACAGACGACATGATAGAGCAGCTAATTCAGGGACACATATTTGAAGAATGATGAGTGGTATACCGTCCAGAGGGGGTGGTTTACTTACCTTCAGATAACCTAGTGCTTGGAAGATCTTCTTAGTGCTAATATGACGTTAAAAAAGAGCAAACGAAACAAGAGAAGGAATCAGAGGAGTAGGAAAAGTGGGTAAGGTGGAGTTGGCGACAGACCGAGGATCAAAAATCTCTGCTTCCTCGTGTGGTTCACAAACAAGATCACCAGAGGAATTACATATGGGAGGGAAATGAGAAGAGCAAAACTGCCGGAGACTGCATTGGCAAGAGATCAGAATGTTCGGCTACAAATAGAAGATAAGATTAAGCGTTCGGTTTTTCAGCGAACAAAGAGTTCTTTGGATTTCTATATGGTTGACAAGTGTTAGTTTCCGACCTGAAGCGGGGGTGGGAGTCGGGAGTGGGAAAGCTGCGCCAGCCGCGAAATGTTGCACGCTTCAAAGGTACAACACGATCGCAAGCTCGATCTGGAATACATGTGGGGAGGTCAGCAATATGGCACAGATTATTGACCACGGCGGTGTGTTCGGCTTTGCGTCCCAAAGCCGAAGTGTCCAATGAGTGAATAAACCGATGTCGATTGTGAACATTGAAATCTCCTAAGATGACGGCATGGCAGTAGGGATCCATAAGAAACAACTGCTCAGTGTTCGAAGATGAGGAATCAAAGATCGATGTCACTACTGTTGGATGAAAGGTAAGCAACACAAATAAGGAAGTCGGAGCTTAAGCTTCATCAACTGAAATTCACGATTGTAAAAGACAAGATTCTGGATTCTGGATGTGGCGACTGATGTGTGGACAAAGGCACAGACACCAAATTCGGGTGAACAAGAGCAGCAAAAGCTGTAGTTGGAAATTTGGGGTTGGGCGGTGTCTGATGAGGAGGAGATTTGGGTTTCGGTCAAAAATATGGCAAGCGAAGAAGAAGATTGGGGAAATCAGTGAACATAATCGATAGTACGATTCATTCCGCGAATGTCAGTGAGGGTGATGAAATCATAATTGTTTTCTGAAAGATCACTGCGAGCAAGAGAACGGGAACTTGTTTCATTGTGTATTTTCATGATTCACATTGTCAAACAAACCGTCAACCATGATCATGAGACTTAAAGTGGCAAACCACATAAGGCCTTTATAGGTCAGACTTGGTAGTGAGCCGGGCGACAGCAGAGCTGTCTGCCAAGTGTTTGGTCGGTCAAGTGAGCTAGGCTGAGCTGAGTTTATCGACCGTGAGGTTCACACGAGTCATCGTTCCCATTACGTGACCAGAGATCAATCGCGTTCATTGTCTACCTGTTCGTATGAAATAATCAACGTGAACAAACTAGTCGATCGAGTGCTTTTCTTCCATCAGCTGGATATATCGTTAATCGCTGTCGTTAACTCGACCCACCATGGCTACAGTGTTAAATCACCCAAAGATTCCGCAGAAACCTGAGTGGATTAGGAAAATTTATTTGTCGTTTGTCGCAGCTTTGTTCTCCGTAGGAAATCAGCGAACGCGCTGTTCAGATTAATCTTGCACTTCAGTAATGGACCAAGAACCCCAGCATTCCCTAAAACAAACACCCTGAACTGATCCAAACTTCTGTGCTTCTCGGCTTTGGATAGTCTTCGAGTCATCAGTAGGCTCAAATTCATCTTCTTTGTAGCCTTTGGTTTGATAAGTAACAAATTTGTCTAACATTTAAACAGGCAATTTCTTCCTGAAAACACGATTATTCATTGACCAGTAATGGATTTTGAGGTCGCACCTTCCCCGAGAAGCCTCAGTGTTCAGAAAATCTTTGATAACCGTTTGGTTGGATATAACATTGTAAACAATCTTCCTTGAAATACCAAGTGACCTACCCACCGAGAACTGCGTTGTACAAGGCTGACTAAGCGTATCCAATACATTCCTGTTCTGTCTGATGAAAAATCTCTTAGTCATTATCACGTCAAATATCACAGAATCGCAATCATGATACCCGTGTGAGTTCGTCACAGGAGTGATCCAATCAGTGAACAGTACCACAATCGTCACCTCAAACAGCACGTGTAAAAAATCGTTGGAAATTGGTACCTCTTCTTTTCTCAATCCATCTTAATTTTCCTTTTCTCCGTCTAGTTGTCCATTATCGATCCGTTCGATGGAAACCTATCACTTGCCATTGATTGAGAAACAAGGTTTTGTGGAAATCGATGAGTTTACTTTAAAAATGGTATGCTGAGAATTTTTAATAATTCGCAACTAGATGTCTGCTTCGATTCGATTTGTTGGACAGTGTTCGTCGTCGCTGTGTTACGTGGTCATCGGATCTGAAATATCGGGAAGTGGCAAGTTGAGACTGTCGCGCTTAGGGAAACGTTGGACAAGAAAATAATATTCGTGCGCAAGTTACAAAGATAATTTGATTGAGAATTGGTTCCAGAGAAACGGAGAAATATATAATATTCTGTGTATAAAAGCAGTTATACTCAATAAAATAAAAAAAGAAACAGTATGTTTGACAACTTGGATGATTGTTACTCGGAAAATAAGACTGTGAAGTACAATTACGTATAAACTATGAACGAAATCTGAGGAACACTTATTGATGCCATCGAAGATAAGTTGTCAGTCATCAGAATGTCTTTAGAGGTGTTGAATACACTAAAGGAATAAAACATTTCCAGAAAAAAAAGCAGAGTGAGAGTTATTTTGAAAGGAGTGATGGTTTACATACCTCTGCTCTCGTCTTACATCGCCTTGATTTCTGACGTGGATAAACCAAAGCTTTGTCTTCCAACAAGAGATACCGGTTCTTCTGCAAACCATGGGGTGGAACGAACAGCATCTGCGGTTTTGTCAGAGATAACGAATTTTATTGACTTACCCTTACCAGCAACAATAAACCCGTGTTTTTGAACGACATTCCGTTGCGCACTTCCAAACCAGCAGACCGTAAGTACCACACTCTGCTCAACGGAGGCCGTCTGTAGTCTCACTCAACGACAAATACTCTATCTAAAAAACTAAAGTTGAAAAATACAAATTAGGGTTAGCCCATGAAAAATTAAAACAATGACGTCATAGGATTTACTGGAAAACGATAAACGTTTGCAAATGATGGTGAGTGGGTGCAGTGAGTGGGTCTAGTGATGCACCATCGACGGACAGAAGATTTGATGGCAAACCGTGTAAAAGTATTGGCCAAAAAGTTAAGACAGTGAAAAAGTACGTTATCCATCAATTTAAATTTTTTATGGGGCTTTTGAGAATTTTATCCCGTTGCATAATGGAATAAAAGACACAAAACACAGGATGAATGCGTATGATACAAAAGGGAATCAAAATATCATCCGGAGTAACATTACCTTCCTTTCGAAAAGTATGGTACTGACTTCGCAAATTATTTCGCATGATTATTCCTCTGGTATTGCGGATACCTTGATGAGCCACCTGACTTATTCGATGTACAATTTAAAGGTGAACCGGATGATGCATCTCACAACCGCTGTGTACGAGACATTATCCATAGGTAACGCGAAGTACCTAGCAAGTGATAGCTCAGAGTATGCTGCATCTCAGAACGTTGCTTCGTGGTTGGCATAGATTTTATAAAAATCATGGGACAAGGACTGCAAAAGAGCATCCACGTTGATTTCGGCACTCACTTTTCCTCCCAGCTGTTTTACTTAGCCGGCCTAAAAAGTGAAATAATACCCAAGTATACTAACCTATATGAGTGGTCGACCGTGATGAGCTGGTAGTGAGTAGATGGTTGCTTAGGAAAACCACAGACCTCAAATCAGCTGCTGACCTCAACTCTTTTGGCTCTACTTTAATAGCATGGACACCAGGGGGACCGAATCTATCATCTATCAAGATCAAATAAATCCTTGAAAACATTCGGTTTTTTATCATTTTTATTGATTGTAATTTAGGACACGAAAGTCGGTGCTCTAATAATGTGGCCTCGACACAAATGAGGTATTTCTCCGCACTGAGGGCTTTCTTGCACCTTCAGTAACTCTTCCACTTAGTCCCTTTGGGCACAGCAATATACTCCCAGAAGCTGAAGATGAATGGCTAATGTTGTAAAGCGGTTAACATTTATCATCGTACGAATTTCACAAGAAGCAACAAAACAAAATGATTACATGAATGTTCAGGGATATAAGTGCTTTCATGTATATGTTTGTGGACAGTTGCCATTCAACAGACAACTGAATACAATATCACCAATGGTGCAATGCGTAGGAATACTGGTGAACCGCCGGCTTTGCTAACGTTCTGTTAACAAGGTGTGTACACGTTTATGCATATTCGATGCCTGCCTGTTGTGCGTAATTTGCTTCTCCGGTCGACCAGTCACGTCCTGTCTTGTGCTGATGACAGTCAGCGGTCATAATCTGTTGCATATTGATCGATACGAGTATGTGCATGTTCTCACAACACATTTCTCGCCTGTTAAACGTGTTTCCATGCTCAAGCTGATTCCCAATCTAACAGGTAGAGCTGAATGAAATCAATGGGACTAATCAAAGTACGCCATAAAATGTATTCTGTAAATTGATTACCCGACTGTGGTTGTCCTATTTCTGACTGAACAATGTACACACGCATAACAGATTGGAAACCGGAAACCTACTGTAGGGTACAATACTGAAGTGCTCGAAGTTAAATTAATACACCCTTGATATTCATCGACGAAGATCGCAGATATGGAAGACTTCAACAGACCTTGACGGTTTATAAGATAGGAATAAATGTTGAACGAGGATTCGTATATTGACCTATACTAAATATGACATGTGGTGATTTTCAAACATTTTCTATTGAAGAACCTCCAGTAAAGCCCGAAATAGCCAATTCTTCAAATTCCAGAGCAATTAGTGGTTACGTGTCAGACGTTGTTCACACTCGAGTAAGTCTGTCCGTGGTTTATTCTCCTGTAGACGATAATTTTACTGTTGTTTGGGTCATTTAAATTAAGCCTATATTGTTGACGCTGACGATTCCCATTATTTGCCAAACACTCAGCATAGCATTTAATACTGATGATAATGGGGCTTGTATATTGCACAACCAAACTGTTAAGTGAGAAAATAGTTAAATCTCAAACGTTTCGTCATATCATCGGCTGACCTTGCTTGATCATAACCTAGTATGCGTTCCAAGATAAATGGTGTACGTAATTAATCCCGTAACCGACGCATCGCACACATATACAAAATAGAAAACTGATCTGAACTCTGAGACAGTTTCCAACAGCTGTCTTGTTCTTCTATCTTCCATTTATGAAGCCATTCTGATCTGTGGTGCAGTTATTTCTACACTCAGTTCAGCAATTCCGTATCCAATTCATGCCGGGTGAATTACAGTTTCTGCTACTGCGAAAGATATTCAGTAGCCAAAATTCAGGTCATCACCGTGGACTGAGGAGTGAAATCAATGAAGACCTTTCTCTAGCGGACGATCAGGGGAATTACTATGCACCAATTTTGGCTACCCCAAGCATTTTTGAAATAGGCGAAGTAGTGTAATGGGATGCCCTTACTGTCGTCGTTGCTTATGCCGATTTTGCACTTGTTTGCTAGTTTATTACAATTGGTTGCTAATTGCGTTACACATGGAAGCCGACTGACTCGTCGTATGGCCACTTCGTAACTCATCCCTAATTAAATGAGTGTCACATGCTCCGATAACTGTACTAGGCACTGCTACTGTCGTTCTCATCTACCAGTCGCTAATTGTATTCGGTATTTCCTCCTCAGCTTCATTATTCTACTTTACAAAATGTCTGACTATCCAGTCTTTCATCTAGCAATGTGAGAATGAGAGCTTCGGAATGAGAGTACTACATTGTGTCCTTCTGTTTCGTATTGTATCAGAAAAGTCACACATTATTTTACTAATCTATTGGAAATAACCCATTTCCTTTCTAGAATTGCTATATTTGCCCAGCGACAATAACACGTTATTACATTCGTAGTTCATGACGTTAGACAACTTCTCTTGGGGCACAATTCGTAAGTGATTTTCCTACCAAAATGCCGAACATGGAAGTGTCTGGACATCGATGTTTTCTTTCAAGTGAATATACTTTACATACACACAATTGAAACATCAGTCTTTTTGGAGCTTGCCAACGGATACTGGTAATGATTAACCTAGCATCACTATATGATGAAGTTGATAATCATTTTCTCAATTCATATTGGCGAATCCTCTATTTCACCTAGTCTCATTGGCTTGAAATAAGCCAATGATCATTAGCTTGGATTTCCCTACACTGACAACAAAAATTCAGATTTGTTTCAAAACAATCTGAGTGAATTTCGTTAGTTTTCCACTTTCCATTCTCTTCCCGCTCACGTCCGAGAGAATCTAATGTTTTACAACTTGGTCCACCACAGTAGATGACTGGGTGCATCCTGATCTTTCCCTTGGGTTATTGCTTTTCGTTTTAAGAAATCCTTTAAAATCACTGTTGAACAAATGCGAGGAGGTTTATATTAACCCCGAAGGTGTAGTTGAAACTAGTCACGTGCTTTCTCAGACTCAGAGTACATGTTCTCCACTATTCTGTGATTGAACCAATTTCTATGTACATGCACCGGGTGAACGGCGCTACTACTGGGCTTCCGTTATTCTCCGACGACATAACAATTCCAGGAAACTTTACTATCGAAGCTCAACGTATATGGGCCAGACTACTGACGATACGAATATTTGAAATGCTTTTATTTCGGGAACATTCACAAGTAGACGGTGCATCATATTTTACAGGATTTTGTCGCAAAAAATCTTGCAAACTAATTTTACAAGAAAACATGATGCTTTTGTTGGATTTTATGGTGGTATGTATCGCATTGGCATAGATCGCTTGTGAGGGTATGTGCTGACTCAACATCAGTAGACAGTCAAATCCCGTTAGCAGCCGGCATGTCAGCATCCGTCCAGATTCCAGGTCATGGCTTGAACCAACGGATCCGCGATTGATAGGACGGCGGATGGATAAGACGAGAAATGCTTTCCATCACATGGTGGTTAGTCATACTGTCACGAGGAATGCTGGAGCAAGGAAACGACGTGAATAACAAGGCGAACAGACTAACCAAACGAGGGCCCCAGACAAAAGAACAGACGGCGAATATGTCGGAGGCTTCCCGAAGCAGACAAAAGGAGGCATACAGACTAGAAAAGGGGAAGCAACAGGATCTCCGGCAACCAACAAGATAGCCTCAATGAGGGGCTGCCGATCAAGCCCACAACTGAGACAATCGGACCAACTGAACAAAAATGATGCCCAAGAGAAGCAAGCTATCGGACACGAGCAACTGGTCAGAAAGCAGCCGAAACACTCAAGCAGTAACAAGAGCAGTGTTGGTGCCGCGTAGTCTGGAAAACGGTCTGTATAAACGATTGTACGTTGTTCATGATTGGACTTGTTAGGCCGTTAAAATACACATATCCTACCACGTCTTGTTGTCCCTGTTATAACATCATCAATCAGCCAATCAAATTGGAGGCTACCCAATGCAGGTTTGAATCAACCGATCTATGTTACACCGATTGGTGACAATGATTCTTTCTTCTTAGATGAACAGTGATTTCTGACCTAATAAACCGAGAATGTTCAAAGGCAGAATATTTTTCTCGTTAGAGTTGGTGGGACGGATACGAATGCCATTAGTCAGTTCTCTGCGGGGACTGTTGGTACATGCTTGTACACTAACTGTGTTTCTACTCATCGGTGATCATTCTTCCTCTGCCTTTGGACATCGTGCAGGTGCAACCCCCACGGATGAACATTGCATCCAGCAAATCCAACGACACTGCTTGTCTCTGTGTCCGTATCAACCCGCCGTCGTGGTTCGTGCTGTTGTTGTCGTCTCCGTCGTGCCATGTGCCTCTCCGTAACCACGTTACAGATAATTCAAGGACTTGGTTTCACAGAGAAATTTGACAGGGGAGAAGACTAAGATACCGGTTCGGAAGAAGGTGTCAGAATGTTGGATAAAAAGCTACGGGGAACACAGATTCATAAATGACCTGTGTTTAAATGTACGCCGGACTTTCACTGTGTCTATTAGGGAATAGACATTTCGGAGTATTGAAAGGTTGAGTGACTTTCGAAAGGCTACTAAGGAGCAGGGAAGAAATCAAATACCAATTGGAGTCTAGGGCCAACAGAGGAAAGTCTCCCGAAATATTTCCCTATTTGTCGATGTAAATGAACACCTTCTTGAATGCACTTCACAACAGCAGCATTCGATCTGAAACGTGGGTGTATGTCTAGGGGTGTGCGCACTTCGAACCTCTCGACAAACACGAAATCTGAAAGCTGTCAAACACAACATTGAACTTATGGATTAAGGGTTTCGCTGGTCTGACGGCCGCTGTTCTATCAAACTAGATTGCACCTAATAAGAAGCTCACTGAATTTAACTAATTCCATCGAGGGTGGCTATTTCTTCTTAGTCTTCACTCTTTGGTTAAGCGCTTCAATATTTCCGCGTCTTTACGGGCTGTTGGGACATTGCTGTTCTTGTCGTTCGTTATCACGTGTTTCGGTTTCATTCTTACGGTCAGCCTGAAAACGAGCACAGTCAAGTCAGACTTATAAATTCTTGATTTATTACCTTCTAACATTCAGATACAGCATCAAATACCACATTGGGGTTCTGGTTCTCGTGGGTGTGATTCAACTGAATTTTGTAATCTGTTGGTTGGAGGTTCCGAAAATCCGTTCTTACTTGTTCGTAAAGGCTATTCTACTGGGTTGCCGTACACGTAGATCGTGTTTTATTCACGCTAAAATGACCAAGAAGTCTGAAGCAAAATTTCTACAAGGCAGTTGCATTTCTGTTCCACTGAGGAAGAAAATATATTGGACTGAGTCATTGTATAGTAGTGAACTACTGTGCGGCTATAACGGCAATCGTGTCTGCCAATGTATTTGATTTCTGTGTGGAAAGAAAATGACATAAGTGAACTGTGCTTCGGACGCTAGTAGTATTGACAAGGCACCCACTTGCTCACCCAGTAACTAGAATTTTATTCATCCTCAAAGAGGGCATGCACATAAGCTTGTTTTCCAGGAAGGAAGTGGTAACGCTCTTTCTGAAATCTTTAATAACTTTAAATACTGGTTTAATCGAAGAATACCATCGGAGTTCGCTCATTTCCTAACAGCTCTATTTTACTATTTCCGTGTAAGGTTGTTCCTACCAGATAGCTACCAAAGTAAGCGCAAGCAAAGCATGATTATCAATTGTGAGTTTAAATTGAAACTCTATACACGACACTAACCGGTTTTCAGTGTGTGTGTGTGTACACGACCGCAGTTCTGTGCTGAAAGCCGGCGTTGTCAGGGAATAGTGATAATTTCAAAACACGAATGGAGCACAAGTGTACAAGTTCATGACGCGTCCAGGAAATGTTAGATTTAGACAAAATCAACAAGTACTTACCCAGCGTTTCTTGATGAGCAGGTCAACTCATAGTTTATACAATGTGTTATCCCGATTGACCCATTAGTTATATCTACTGAAACAAGCCCATGAGCTGCTGACTATTTAGTACGCACCACGAATAATTTATCCCACTTCTAATAATCCTCGGATATGGTGTTCGAACGTGTACAGTCTGGTGGTTATAGTGACAGAAAACGTGCATGCAACATCATATATCTTGGATTTACTTAGCTTATTTCATTGCTGATGGCTAAGTTTCTTGAATGTTTGCCACTCCCAAATTCCTAGGTTCGAACTCTCTCACCTTCGGTTGCATTCATGAAAGATGGTGAACCGGTGACTCACGGTTAGCCACCATGAGTGGTCTACTGAAAGTTGGTGTAACCTTTCATACCAGTTCATTTTTGTCATTTAGTACTGTTAGTCCAGTGGGTCTCTGAAGCCATGAGGTATTTCTCTTCAACAAAACTCTAGTACAGGCATGGAATGAGAATATAGTAGTGTTCATCCTTATGTGGTAACTTATACCAGCTGCTTCTGACGGGATTGTTCGGAACAACACTCCAAAAATATCAATTGGAAGTGCTTTGTTGATCTTTCTGGAAACTAATCAACTAGATTTCTGATTACAATCTAAACGTATTTTTTTAGCAATGATTTCTTTTACATGAGTTCTACTAGCTTGCACCAATATACTTGACATGGTGTCCGTTTCAGTATCTGCAGATGCTTCATCCAAAAGGATGGAGAGATGGACATATATATATATATATAATTATATATATATATATTTAAATTGGTAGTATGTAAGACGTAAACGTGTGAACAAAAATTCCCCGGAAGTACGCGACAGCTGAAGGCCACATCGTGCAGTGTTGCCATGATACAAAATGTTGTGAACCGGAACCCGGACCGACCATTGGTGTTGGGTGTGACTCAAGAAATCAGGTGCGACTGTTTCGAGTTCGGTGAATATGCACAATCGACCATCTCCTATGTAGAACAAATAAATTTATAGTACTAAACCGGCTTAAAACGAGGAGCTAACCGCTGGTACTTCATGTTGAATCATTTCATTAAAAAATATTTTTAACCCCTTACTTCCCCGACAGCTTTTGGTAGAAACGCCTTTGTGTCAATTACGCTATCATACCCAGCTCAGAAGACAATTTACCGGCAGATTCCACGGTACCATATGTTTTCAATGTGACACATTTTCTTGTATCCTGTTTCATATTTTAGAGGAAGTTGTATGAAAGTACGAATTTGTTTTTGCCCGACCGTTCATGCTGACCGCTTAGACTTAGTGAAAAGTCCGTGCATTGGTACTGAAAGACAAACTAGTTATTTCACTGACCATTCTAATGAATCTGACAACCATACCTCATCAACCAGTCGTGCTTCCCAGTGAATCCAGTGTCGAAGCAGTTTTGCTTCTGATTGACTGAAAGATGTTCCGGTCTGGTGCATAGGTGATTATATTATTGCCGCCATTTTTTACGGAGATGAATGTAAGTGACCAGCCGTTTGTTTGGCCATTCTATGTTATCAAGAAGGTCAAAATTAGTAGAATTCAAACTGATGTTGTCAATCACCAATCTCGTCGAATACACTGTCCGGCAGAGCTGTGTGGTTTTACCTTTCGGTTTGATGAACTGAAGTGAATTTAGTAGAATTTACTTATATGTCCAACATTCACCATGTGACTTACAGTGTGGTTTACTGTTTTCTCAAGCAAACAGTGTCATGCATTCATTCTCGTGTGAATTCAGAACATGTCATAATATGATTTCTGTTACCGTTTTTAGTGTTGATATCAAATTGTCGAAGCTCCAGGGGTTTACCCTTGCCAAAACATCACTCTGAGCAGTATCCCAACCACAAGACATTACCCCAGCCGTGGGGTCCAGTCAGTTAACCCAAGCAATCTTGAGGCAATAACAAAATGGGCTGGAAAGGAACAGATACGTGAGCAGAGAGGAGTGTGAGGTAAAAACAACACCGACATACTCGTCGTGGAAAGCTGTAGGTCACTGCATATAAGGAAACTAAGAGGGAGAAAGATTACGTAAACGATGAAATCCGTTGAGAATCGGCTGATGATACGAACATATAAGGCCAACAGACGAACCCAAATCAGATATGGGTTAAAGACACGAGGATAACATCATCCACATTTGTTATAGAAAGGAAAATAAAACAGTGGAAGAAGAATTATCACGCGGGTGTGGAGGCTAGGGTGCGATTATAGGCGGGGTCTAATGGTCTAAGCGCACGGGAACTGCTTAATAAATGCGAGAAAGGAAATTGTGTGAATATCGTGGGATCTGGACTCATTGTAAAGATATTTCTTGAAAGACTGGCTGAAATTTCTTGTTCAATCCCAGCAAATCTTGATGGTATCTTTTAAGTGTTCCGCGGCCCCTTTTTACCACGTAGGACTGAAATAGCCGACACGAATGTAATGAAACGGGTTTCCGTCCACTTAAACCCAGTCTTTTAGTATCTCGCTTATTATTTAGTGATATGGCTTAGAATACCATTTTTAGCACTGCAAACAGCTTCCCAAAACTAAATCTACTGTCCAGTGAACATAGAGTATCCAATACTTTCGTCTTGTCGCTGCTGAAACCTGACTTGTCCTCACGATACAATTGATTTCGTGATAATACCTAATTACCAGACGAGCTACAAAATGACTTCTGGAAAGAATTACAGAGCACTTCCTCTCGAAATGTCGCTGTGCTCATTTCAACCGACCTAAGACATGTATCACTCTCTCCGATGGTAATGGATTGAGATTTCGTAGGGAACAGATTTTAAGTGCCATCCTCGAGTCCGGTTTCTCAATTCCTTCAAATTGACTGATTTATGTAGCGCATGCAGCCGTCTGTATCAGTTTTATGTTATCTGTGCGAGAACCGTCGACCTCCTAAGCAGTCAGATATATTGAATCGGGCAGGTGAGTTCTTTCTCCCTCCATGATCCAGTTCGAAAAACGTTTCAGCCATACTACAACTCTCGGAAATGCACCCAAATGCCACGGCCGCCGAATCCAATAAACCGGTGAAGCTGAGCTTGAACCTTTAGAACCGTGCAGTTTCTCCTTGACAAGGAGAGTTCGTTCACCGTAAGCTGGTGTTGTTTAGCCTCCCTCGGCCAATCTATTTTATCATTCTTCAGGAATTCTGACCCTAAAAACCATATTCCACCCCTTAGAACTTTGGTCGTTAGTCCCCATGTAGCAGCTTTTGTAGGATCATTTCCGTAATGAATGTCGCGTCACCAGTTTTCTCCTGCCAAGTTTCGTACAGCGGATATTCGGTAAGCCAAAAAGGTCTAAAAGCGAGATACCTTGCTGCAGAGAGTTTTCAGACCGACAACTGAATCCATCTAGTACACCATCCGGTTCATGAAGACGGTCTACTCCGTTCGAACCCTTGAGACCAGACGAGCTGATAGAAAGGTTGCAGTCAGTTCGATAAGTGCTATGGTGATAAGCTTCAGCAGCGTCACACAACATTTATCACAGAAATGAGTGCTGCTGAACTGTTCCTCTTTCCCCCGGGGCCGAAGATAGATTACCGTGTCATAATCTGGCTGGGACACGCCGGAGGAGCATTGCAGTTCAAACAGTGCCTTCGTATCTGAACCCGCCATAAGGCATCTAGGTACCTGGGAGATTCCGACTTCACCCATCCTACCTATCCATCTTGGTCATGCATAAGAAAGGACTCCTGTCAAACAATCATCTATGTTACCTTTGGCTCTGCAAAGTTTCCGGTGCACTCGTCAACCTGGTAGGGCTA
This sequence comes from Fasciola hepatica, assembly GCA_948099385.1. Lineage (NCBI taxonomy): Eukaryota > Metazoa > Platyhelminthes > Trematoda > Plagiorchiida > Fasciolidae > Fasciola > Fasciola hepatica. The sequence goes on along the minus strand of CANUEZ040000217.1, from coordinate 1,385,453 downwards.
CGGGAACAATAAGACCGAGAGGTTCAAATTTCGAGACGATGTAGGACAGGATTGAGAGTTTAGTCAGCAAAACTGGTCCTTGACTCACTTCTAACTAGTTATGTCTTCACCGCCGTTCCACTGAACTCCAAAAGCTTAGTGACAAAATATTATTAAGGGATCAAGGTCCAGATTTTTATCAATTCTTCGATCTTCGATGATCACTCCAAGTACACTTTGGACAGAGGCTGACCACTTCATGAGAATGAAACCTTTGACGGCGCAGCAACCCTTAGGTAAGTGACGAATTCCCCACCTCCTCTCCCAATGACATGCAGCAGAGAAGATCGTCCACGTTAAATATCTTCTACCCCATGATGTAGTCGGCTGGAGAAGAAAAGCGAATAGCCTTCTTTCAGAGTTTGCATGGGAGCGAGACTGGCACAAATAGGTGAAGTTGCACTGAACAGGTGTACCGCCATGAGAAAGCCTTCTGGCTGTCTGTAAGTCTCTAAATAGCTCCTTCGAAAAGGAACACAGACTCTATCTTTCTCTGAAACTATGATTTGATGAAGCGCGGACTCAGTGGGGACTATAAAAGCTTACCGGTTTCGATGAAAGGGAAGTAGATATACCATCATTTCATTCCTCATATCCGGACCAGTCTGCAACTCTGAGTTTAGAGGCACTACGCGATGGAGTAATTCGACGGCTGTGTAGAACAATCCTTCTTTTGGGTTAGAGACAATTGGTAATGATCATACGTATTTAGCTTTGACAGTCCGACAATCTCAAGTGTGCCTTTATTCTCCTCCGGGTAGCCTATCTCGCTTGAAGATGTCATGTTAAACCCGATGAAGAATGTGGCTCCCATTTTCGACCGATTTGTCCTTTCATCTGAGTAGGCGATATGCTGGCAGCTGACATCCTGCTACCCGGGACAACCCAAAGTGCCAAGAATCTTTTCGACCAACGGAGCTGAAGTGGCATAGAGCTCGTTCCGACTTCCAGTGCGATCACCCAGAACCCTAAGCACGGACAGTGTAAACAACCCGATACACAGGGTTACGAGATGATTGCCTTGGTCGTCTAACATTAGTGCAGCTAAGTAATTCCAACCAGAATGGTGCTGAACTTCAGCTGTCAACCAAATGACGAGTGACAACTGACCAGCAGCCCAAGCCTCGGCGAATATCTAATGAGGTCCTGGAGTCATGAGTCTGATATAAATTTCTAATCTGCTGGCATCTGGAGCATAACAGGAATTATAAGTGGAAACATTTATTATGATTAGCCTGTTTGTCAGACAATTTTTATGCTGCCTCGCGTTGGATCACTGTAGAATCTAAGCGCTGGTCCTATAAGACCACGGAGTCTTACCTTCACGAAAACCAGCGAAGTTTTACTTTTGGCTGTGCCTAAACTGGTGGTTATATTTCGGTGGTTATGTAGCCTACGCCAAGGGGCTCCGTTGAAGATTCGTTCATCGGAAGCATTAGCGGATGGCGAGAATCTCGGTAACGATCGACGCCACGAAAGGTATATAAGAGATTTTGAACAACAGTGTGTCTTGGCTTCGAACAAAGCTAGCACAGAGCAGAAGGCCCTTTATAGTGATGGCGAACCAACATATCCAAGCTGAGAAAAGTGCAGCACTGATCTATGTAGTGGGTTTCTTTTCAGCACGGACAGGTGTGCAGAAGTGAAAAGTTTGGTTACTAGCGGCTGTTGAGATCGGTGCATTGGCTGTGAAACATCTACCTAGATTGTCACTGTGCTTATGTTTCACTTCAACATTGGTCTATATTGTTGGATTCCAGAAGGATTGTGCAGCTATGGAGACTACCTGGACAGGTACATTATCTTGACGGGATGCTGCATCGGCCCCTTCTTGCACATATCAGATGAAGTCGGCAAATTTAGGCTCCCTATTTCTTTTTAATGGATTTGACGCATGACTAAACCATTTATTTTCTAGGGGCCCTGGCAGTCCACTGATTGCAGCATCCAAAGTGCTTCAAGTGTTAATCTCGGAGTTTTTTTGCGGTCGTGAGTGTGTCAGCGCACATGCTTCCATGGTTTTGGCCAGTTTTTTAAAGCCTTTAAGTCGTTCGGTTTTACCACTCTGGCTATGTCCTCGTGCACTGTGAAGTCCAATTCTCCAAAATCCGTCATTGAGTTATCCGAACCTCGGTATAATCGTCAGCAGAGCTCAGTACTGGACAGTGTTTTCTTCGGGATTTCCTACACCCCTGGATCTTCGAACTTCGACTGCAGCTACTGAAATGGGTAGAAGTAGTTATATTGTGACTCTTTCTGAATTCTCGCGAGACCAATTTCGTGGCATTGTCCGTTTGCGAAAATGGAGAAAAACACTGGAACTTACAAATTATACCTCAAAAACGATTTTTTAAACCACCACGTGATCGAAACAACTGCCTACACATTACGCAATATGAGATATTATGTAGTCAGGGAATAAATAGTGAAACGGACAAAAAGTAACTCAGTTGCCATGATGTGAGTAGCTTTCACTAGTGGGTCATTTGCTGTTAGATAATGCAAACTCGGATTGAATGCTCAGTCGCGAAAAACCTATAACGGAAGGAAGCAACTAAAGATCGAATTGGAATGGATACGATAGATTTATTGAAGTTGGAAATGTGACAATCCGTGTTACGGCGTATCCTTCACGTGAACCTGCTTTCAGTTTCGCTTGCCTTTCGTCACGCACTTTAGTGATTGATTTTCTTCTGTAATTTGATGCCTACTAAAACTGCGAATCTCTCAAAGTCATGTTCAAAACGTTTGGAGACTGATCATTAGAAAACAAAGGTGAACCAGATATAGTTCACCGTACATAGTGAATAACATTTTGATTTTTTTCGGCCCATAATAGTCGTCGTTTGATTCGTACTCCTTCCGGTTTCAGTGCCCTCGGTTTCAGAGCTAAAATATGCGCTGAAAACTTTATCCCCCTGAAACCCATTCACTTCTAAGCTCATTATCAGCGAAAGGTCCATACAATGTTTTGAAATGTATTAGAAACCTCATAGAGTTGGATGTCCGATAAACGTACTCCCCAACAGTGTAACCAAGGCCTGAACCGGAAGTCCAAGATAATGACGGCTTTATTTAACTTGAACACTCCTGACACGGATAATATTGCTCTTACTGATAACAGTTTATCATTATCATTAAACAGTTGTGTTGTGCCCCGGATTCAACACACCTAAGGATAGCGTGCTTGTATGGAATATCAAGCACCAAAGTATTGTAAACGCACCCACACCCCTCTGGCAGCCATACATTTTATCGTTTGGCGTAAGTTGTCTCTCGCTATTCCTCGCATCCTCTTTTTTACCCCTAGAAAATTTCTCTGGAACATATACATTCGATCTGTGAGAGCACTCAAGGATTTATAGCCTTCGCATCCAATTCTGCTTTGTCGCCCACCAATAACTAGTCTATTTTATCGAGCATGTTGAGCCTATCTTTAGGAGCCATATCTATATAAGAACGTCAGCTAGTTCTGCTTTTCCTTATCACGTGAAAACATCTGACCCGAATCACATATACTAAGAGTTATTGAAAAACTCTGCACCAGAAATTCTACGTTATTTATTCAGTCAGTGTTTGCGAAATAATGTAATATCCCTACATTGGAATACTCAACAGATTTTCCTCATCTTAAAATATGAGGATCCACTCCAACCAGCGACCCCACTTCCCTGACATCAGTTTTACCCACCATCATGAAGTAAGCGTAATTGCCGTTCGTGGAAAGTCACTCACTCATAGGAGACTACTAATATGAATTTCGCCCTCGTAGATCCACGGGTGATTGATTTCGGCATTTATAACGCACTTTTAATCTACTGCGAAGTACTATCGCAGTGAGTAACATGGATTTGAATTATCACGCGAATTCATTTCCTTTACTCGAAGTTGTCTCAACCGACATTCCATTACGATCCTACTGGGTGGGACTCTGTCAGACACACACTTAGGTTCCGTACTACCCTACGGTTTTCTTTGATTTATTTGAATGAACTGCGTTGCAGCACTCTCAGCCTTATTCTGAAGTCTGCAGATGGAACAAGCCTCATCTGCTCCATGTACTACCAGTCTTCTCATGCTTCAACGGTTAGTAGTAATCATGATCGTCCTTAAGTCTGCGAAACACTAATTCCAGATCTCGATCGGAGTGCTGCTTGGGGCCAACACAAACGTGTTTATTTCAGTGTCACACAAAACCATCAGTTCTCTAGTTCCCTCAAAACACAGGATTATACTCAACAGCGCTGTGCATTCGAATCCAATATTTTATTTCCACATCTTCCTTGTTTACTAGAAATATTTCCTTCAAAGTTCGATTTCTTTGTTACCACATCTAAATGCATTAGGCCTCGGGAGCTTTAATCATGATTGGTTGTCGTTCCATTGTTGACGATCGTATTTTACGAAAAATATGACTGTCCTACTTGAAGCACTGCTAGTTTCAAATATTCAATAAAGTCCAGAATTGAAAAGTGCGGGAGAACCAATCCCATTCTCTATTTTCTTTTCGTTGTGATTTCCACGCACCATCAACTATTAGGGTGTAGTCAAGCATTAGTAACACTAAGTGTCACAAGTCTACTCTTTCAATCATTCCCATCAACCAAGAAGATATGTATTGGTACATGTATTATTCTCAAGGGAAAATACCACAAGAAGAACGCAAAAATATGAGGCAAACATTTATTAGGTATGATAAAAATGACGAATAACTTCGAAAACTAGAAATCTTTGGGATACCATTTCAATTACTACGCTATATTTACCAATAGCCAACAGCAAATTAGAATGAAAAACCAGAATAACTCCCCAATTCATTCGTGATACGTATTTTATTGACTAGGAAGAACTTGCCACTTACCTACAACAAGTGATATGACTAGCATGGTATAAATTATTATGGCATAAATTTGGTAGTAGTAAATATAGGGAAACTTCACCTTTCACATATTGTGATTATGAATTTGAATGTTCTGGAGTTCGGCAGCTCAAATCTCCCCATGACAAAACCTGTTTTTGTATTGGTTCGATTTACTGAGATACTTCTGAGCACCTTGAGTTCCATAACACTATAAGTGTCACAATCTATGCAGATTCGATTAGACCAGAGCCTGAAACCGCAAAATGCGTTATTCGACTGTCAGAGTCTCCCAAACTAGTGTCAAGGAAATTAAATCCATTTTGAAGCAACTTCTGATTTACCGTGCTAACCCCAACTCATGGATTTCCTCAACTGCTGGTTCCATTTGAAATACCGCCAATTGACCAGTCAATGCGGAACCCATACAACCAATAGCTGAGACATCAGATGTCCACAAAATGACGGAGAAATATCTAATATATATATATATATATATATATATATATATATATATATATTGGTGTCACGGATTGTAGAAAATTGAGCAGAAGGTAAACGTGAACATATCACCAGTTTTGTTACCCGCTCCATGTAGATCACCGTACCATGATATATGAAATAGTGTGAGGGAAATCATTGTAACTCATCTGAGCAGTAGGAATCATGGAAAACAGTTTGCTGTCGTAATTTACAACCAGTCAAACAGTGGATATAATCGTTTAATAACTGACAGTCTACCTTCCCATTTGATGGACCGATTTGAATGACAATTTACCTGAACTCCTGTTAACCAACAAATTATACTTCTGTTCATCTTAAAGAGAATAATTTGTAAATCAAAGTCATATGAACATCGTTCCTTCAACGTTCATTCAATGTTCGCACAATTATGGGGGAATACACACTGGAGTGCATTTTCCCAACATCTTAGTAAGTACGAGAGTGATATGACTTTGTGAATACGCATAATGCCCCTATTACTGTGCCAGACGTAGCTTAATACCAACAATTTAATGAGTACAAGTGTTCACGTCAATTTTGCCCAAAATAACGTCAGATCAATACGCATTTCCGTATTTCACGCTCATCTGTAATGAATCACGCATCACAATTTAAACATGGTCGTTATGAACCAACTGTGGTAACATCACCGTCAAAGTGTCCATTATTTCGTTGTTCTGAATGTGTACGAAAACTTTTGATAATATGCCAAAGACCAAGAGATTACCATCCCCAGGTTCAGGATAGGTTGATGCTTTAATTAGTGACAAGGGATACTTTCATGAAGTAATTCCGACAAACTAGACGAATACATTTTTTAGTTCGATACAGTCTGTATTTATCTGAATATCTCGGATACTACTCTGTTGTAAATTTGATCATGGTATTTTGGAGACCAAATGATCTATGTTATGCATTTAATCACATCGAACTCAGCGAAAGAATTGTCGTGCGTAGACAGTAACATAAAGGAAACCAAAATATTCCAATCAAGGAAGGACAAGGTCTAACAAACCTTCGAGTTGTCTAACCGATTCAAAATGATTCAGCCTTAGCCGATCCACTAAAACAGAATTTCAGTCGGTAAAGAAATAGCAATATCCACCAGAGGATATTGGATGTAAAATAATCAAACCTAATTGGATCGGCGCCTAAGTTACAAACATCACTCCAATCTGATATACACACATTCAGGGTATTGAAATTAGGGACGCGTCGACCATTTTGTTTCCACAATTGGCTCACAATGGCCATGGTAAAATTATGATGTATGATTTGTTTCTAATGTGCAGGATGTATGAAAATGCACTTACTCTATATTGGACTATCGAGGTAGAAATATTGCACATGAAAGAATACAAATTAGCTGGTAATATTTCAACTCCAGTAGTAAACGCTTAAAAAACGTCCGAAATAATTCACTAAAGATAGATACCCGTCAGCATAATAATAATGGAATAATAATATACACGTGAAACAACATGGAATAAGCTGGAATATAAAGGAATGCAGCTTATTCCCATGTGCACGCTTCATACTCAAATATTTTGGCCCACCAACACCTTTCAGGGAATTGTGAATTTGATGTTTTTATCGTGCTTCGGTCTTCACGGAAACCGTAAATAAACAGATCTGTCCTTATATACATTAGAAAAAATGAAAAGTCCACTTACCTTCAATTATCAGCGTCAAGGGGTAATTTCACTCCAATTGCGACGTCATCTTTACGCACTTAGTGAAACAAAGTTTTCAAGAATTTTTGTCGAAATCATACATCGACATCTCCATTTATGTCATAGCCGGTCTTCGTTCACGTAACTATGCAACATCTATGATAATCACAATGACCCATAAACTGATAATACACGAAACGCCTGAAACCATACTTCCAGGCAAAATGATCGATATGAATGGGCTATAGATTCTTTTAGGTTGTGGATCACAAACAGATAAATGCTGCATATGGACGAAAATGAGCACACAACTCATTCACAAAGACAACAGAAACTAAACTGTATGGGGTACAATGTCCAACGAGAGGTCTCGGGAAATACCACATTGACAAGCTGATTTAAACACATGATGTATTGAAGTAGCTACAAGATAAGTCAACATATCATCGACTTCCATATTCAGTGCCATGGATGGGATGAATGTTCATCCTTCCAATGACCAAATATACCTAATCAAATCGACAAATTGTACATTGCAAAAAGCAAAACAGAATACTGCGGTTATGGTAAGCAAGAACCTGTGTTGTTCCAAATATTGTATTGGTTGTGATAATACAAATACTTGGTTGTGCAAAAACCTTGTTAGATAGGGAATGGTCGAAATGTTTTAGGGCCGAGTGTCTGCATTTAGATATCTGCATTGAGAACGGTTGTAGAAAGTAGACATACATTTGTCACGATCTATATGATGCGGGGGAATAGTATAGGTGAGAACCTGTGCAAATAGCTTTTGAAAAGCTTGACTACTTTCCGATGTGCTGAAGAGAATGAAAATCTGTTGGAGAAAGCCACCGAAAGATGGCGAGATTTAAAGTTATTCAGCAATAGTGCTCAGGCAGGACGATAACAGGCCAGGGAGGCGTGGCGTATAACCAGTAACGTAGGTAGTATGCAAAGACAATGGGTTTGACACTAATATTAGATACGGAGTGGGATTCAAGTTGTGAAACATATGAAAATATAAAAAGACTTTCAAATGAATGAAACCAGGATATTCCCATCAAGGGAAGACACGGTCTAACAATTCTTCGAGGCGTCTAACTGATTCAAAATGATTCAGCCGTACCCGATTCACTGAAATAGAGTTGCAGTTATTGCAAAAATGGAATACCCGCTGCAGGACAGCATATAAGTGGATCAAAGCCTACGTTACGAACATCACTCCAAACTGATATATGAGTAATACCACTCTTAAGGGTAGAAAACGTCAAACCGCAGGTATACGGCCTACCAAATATGACGTCATTCGCATGTTTGATAAAAAAGCATTCAAATCTATCAAAATAGGTGTACGTATAAAATAAAAATGGGGACAATCTGGCTTCTCAGGAATCGCCAAGGGTGCTTTTAAAAGGATAATGGGTGTTTCAGTTATAATGAGAAAGTCACTTTCGATTACCAGAGTAATCTGCCAGCAAAGAAGCAAAAGAAGGCTCTGTACCAGGACGGAAGAGAAGGGAAGCTAGTTATTCCGGTTCTTCAGTTTGTGAGTACAGGATTTATCACTGAATACTATTTTGCACGAGTCGTCCAATGCGAAACGAGTTGGAGACAGCTGGATAGGGTGCTGGAGAGAAGAGACAAAACACTAGGTGTCACTTTCCGAACAATGAAGCAAACTTCCGACTTCATACAAATGCAAACAATGTGAGTGCAACCGCTTGAACAAGGTGTTCCAATTGATGTTTGTTTTATTGGGCAAATACTGAACACAGTTGACTAGATGGCCATCCGCCCAAGTAACATCTGTTCTTGTATGACACAAAAACTTAAGCATTGATGTACTGTTCGAGATGAATCAGTAACGAATGAATGAGACTGGTTTAATTAGCAGTTGGCTGCATCTGTGTTACCCGAATTATGATGACATTTTAAAATCGATGAATTCTTCGATGGTACTTCCCAGCATTATCGTGTGGAACACTTGATGATGTAGAATAAATCTCCGTCCCACAATACTATTCTCAAATTTGCGCCTACATTCTTGAGAAGACGCTTCGTTTGAAGTCACAATGATCTACTGCTTCCACAGGAGTTATTTGAGGATGATAACATGCGAACCGAGAAACGTAGTCAGGATATTGCTGAAAATGGCTTACATTAGGCAATCACTTAGTTCGCACTAATCAAGTCGGTAAAAAACATGAAACACCAAAGCTTCACCCTAGTCTAACCATTTACGCATGACTTTCTTGTACTTGGAAAAAATCATTAGTTCACGTCAACATATCAGTAACGACACATGAAGTAAAAATGTGCTACAGCTTACCTTTCCGCAGACTGCGGCTCATTATCGAATCAGCGATCGAAGGATTCACATTCAATTACAAACTCCGAAAATCCGTTTCAACCTTGAAGTTCCACCCACTTTTTCCACGTCAATGCTGATGTTGGAGTGATCGGGGCACCCATGCGCCCACCATGTTATTACTTGGAATTTTTAAACGGATTGATGTGCCGCTACGAAACAACGTTTGCAATCGGTCACTGGATCAAACAGTTCATTTTTACAATTGCTGATTCCTCACGCTGAAAAAAATACATGAACACACACACACACACACGGGCACACATTCCATAGAACATATTGGCACGCCTTGCCAGCCTACACGATGAAACAGTCATTTCATTCTTTCCAACTTCTTTCAAACATCACACCATTTTCAGTACATCATCAGTACTAAAGCGTTGTCGTTATTCATCAATCACTCAAACACAGAGTGGCTCGTTCATTCTCTCAACAGGGTTTATGTTAAGTTTTTGGTGAGCCATATGATGCCCAATAGATGCAGTAGCACCTGCTTCCCTTAGAATAAGGCCTATGTCGCTGTTAACTTCAACTTGCTTCATTGTTTATGTATGCAAATAATGTAGAGAAAAATCAGTAAAATTTACACTAATAACTGCTGGAAATGTTCTTCTGTGTTCGTTTACCATTCACAGGTTCGCTGAATAATAATGCCAGTCAAATGGCTTTTCTTGTTATCCCGTAATTGGTAGTTGAGCAGTGCTCATGATGCCCAAAGTGCTCAAACCAGAAAATCCAAGTTCACCCTACCACACCCAGTAATCTATTCTTTGTTGGTCGCCCTCGTTGTTGTAGGCAACTCGTTCTATACCAAAGCAAACGGCCCGGCAACATGCTATTCTGAAACTATCGATGAGCGTCCGCCGATCGAAGAAACCTCATTAAATCTTTCCCCTTGGTAACTCTCACTGTCTACGGCACTGCCATACCCTCTCAAAAATTAGTTTCATCTGGGCATCTTATTTACTCCGTCACGACAGAAATTGCCCTTCGCGTTGCAAATTTCAAAATGTCACGACTTTTATTCTCCCTGATGATCTTATCCTGTCGCCTTTAAAACAAACCATGCTCAACGCACGTGACATGGCTCACTGTAGGTGCCAATGCATAAAGTTACCTAAAACATCCAACTTTAAAATGGCCCCTTGGTATTCCATTTCTCAGACGACTCACCGTCTCTGGAGTTTATCAACAATATTTTCTAAATGTAACACCTCTTCAGAGGGAAAGGTCGCAAGTTCCTAAAAGCTGTACTGTCTTACCATTGCAAACCGGGGTCTACCATTCAGGTACAAACTTCATTCATTGCCCTATAGGCAAGAAACCACCAACTGAACCAACTGCGCCCGCTGGCTACCCGCAAAAGGTCGAACTGGACTTGAATAACTCTTCATTCCCGGTCACATTCCGTCACAAAGGCCCTCAACTAACATCTCTCCTAGTAGTTACTGCTTCAGCTCCTCGACCACATGCATTCAATAGCAGACTAATTCTGTATCGAACCTAAGCCCATCATTCCCAGCCCCAAAGCCAAAACTGGATACAAATAAATTACCAACCTCAGCGGTTCCAGTTCGCACCTCTCAGTCGATACTTCAACACGAAATATTAACCGTCGCTCCCACTCAAACGACACTTCAAACCATGCACTCGATGCAACCTCAGATCTGCCACGTTTCAGCAATCCAGCCAAGGCTCTTCCAAACCTCCTATAAGCACTCCTGGAACCCCACTTGGGTCTGCATTTGACCAACTATTCACTTCGAATTAAAACAACATCGGTCCCCATCCATATGCCCTGGAAGCTTATTTTCTAGTCTTAACGGAGTAAACCAACTGCGCTATCCCCCACCTCTATCTCACTTCGTCGACCCTATGCGTACTAACCACCCACCTCCTTTGCTAACCTATATCCCTTCTTGCTTAGCTGACACCAACCCACCACACACCAGACTCAGCATATCTTTGCCCTTTCCCCTTGCTTTTCACCAGTCCTCACCCAATCCTGAACGGCCACTTATATATACTAACAACAATTCCAGGGTCGGACTTGCTTCTTGTTGCCCAACCTCTGGTATCCAACTTCTTCACACACTGGCCCCCAAACCTCTCATAGGCCTCTAACTTTCCACACATCTGGTCACTCCTATCTCCACCCCGCCCTCCTATTATGTTCTAGTAACTCATCTGCGTCCCTTCACTTCTACAACCTCCCATCAGTCTTGTACTGGTCCTGTCCAACAGGTACATTGTCCGCTGCCCAAAAATCATTTCCTTCTTGACCAACGCGTACCACGTCCCTGGATCTATCGCTATCCGCCCTACGGACCATATCAATCAACTTTTCCAAACTAGTTTTATTGATCATCTACAACCATTGTCGCCTGGTTACACCAAGCTTTTTTGTTTAGTCCACCAATGTTTGTTCAATGCCCAAATAATTCAATGTATAACCACTCCACTGGTTCCTCCAAAGCTCTTAACGAAACAGAAGCCCAACTCAACTACAATCGACATCATCTCCTGATAACCCACTTTCTGTCGACATCTGAAAAGTTATCTACCACAACTTTTAACCCTTCTAAGTTACTCAACAGGGGTATCTGTTTCCACACGAACAGGCTGTTGTTAGCTCCAGAATAGTGGAGACGATTTTTGTTCTTCGTTCCAACCTTCGTAGAAATAAACAACATGGAGTTCCGAAGTCTCGGTCATAGGTTACATGCTAGTATGACCTCCTGAACCTAGGTACTACGGCTGTTGATATTGGGAAGGCATTATTCGTTGTCTAGTTTGATAGGTAAAGGACTTATGGTCATGTTCCAAACTCCCAACTAACTGTTACCTGCCTTCATTTTGCATCACCGACACGTCACTTTCCCTAGTAGTGCTCATATCTCTACTTTCTCAAGTGGTCCTCATTGTCGGTCATGCTGCCGACACGAGACGTGCTACAAATGGCGTTGTACAGGACAGTTAGCTGGGCCCCGGAATTTCATGGTACTCCGTTCAGATTATTGGATGGTTTTATGATAGTCTAGTCATTCAAGCCTAAATATACTACCTCCACACTCAGAAACATTCCCACAGATCTCTCTGTTGTTACCCATTGGTTTCACCCTTGGATGATGAATGTTTCACCGATAAGTGCAAGACTTCCCCCTACGAATTCCAATTACCCTCTAGATGATGGGATTTCAATGGTCTGGCGACCCTCCTTCCGTGATCTGGGTTTCAATTACTCGATTTCTCTGGGCGTTTCGGAGCACAGGGCCATCCAAGTGGTCAGTGCTTGACGAAGGATTGACCTACTTTTCATTTCTTTCCGTCTCTAGGACAGTATTACTTGCGTCTACAAATACTATATCAGACCGTTGCTTACATTTTGTCCAATAACATTCCGTAGTATAAAAAAATGTTTTGGATAATTGCTCCACTCCGCATACGGGTGAGTTTTACTGAACCTTTACTTGAAAGGTTGAGGTCCCTTAGCTATAGAAAATGATGCCAACACCTGAATCTCGACCCATCCCGGCTCAACCACTCGAGACTTAACTTAGTTTTCTTGTAGGATTTGTCCTATGGTCAATCTTCTACCTCTGAACCACTAGGCATTTCTTCTGAAATCTCTTACCTACATCAGCACAACTACCTTACTATCCGCTCCACCATAGCTAAATCTGCTCTGCGATCACATCCCTTCCTCATCGTCCACTCTAAATTCTGGGACAGCTTGCCTATCAGTATCTGAACATCTCAACCCTCAACCACCCTCAGGCTCCGTCCTTTCGTAGTTTTAGTTTGCTTTCACATACATTTATTGCATCTATTACCAATAATCCATCCAATCCGTGATAGGTCGTGTGGGGGCAAAGATTTTCTATGGACTGGTGACAGATGGTTGTCTCTAAGTGAATCACGACTAAAACAAAGATGAAATGGTCAGGTAACCGGAGAATAGAGAGAGTGACGTAGCGCGGACGCGATAAGGAACTATGTACACGGTGGTGCTTGTTTCTCTACTTTTAATTTATTTAACTGGTCAGATATGGGTTTGCCTTAAGAGTTTTGTCTTTTATTCACGTTGTATTGTCTCTGCTGTCAGCGAGTTGCCACCCTAGAAAGCCAATGATGAAGGGGCGCAGTATCAAATGGTGGTCAAGGTTTCAGTGTTTGAAGGATCATTCGATAACCAGATCAAAAATTCAACTACTCAGTTGCCAATAGGTAATTATTCTCAAGGCTTTTCTATCCTGAAACATCTGAGCTTCATACTGATTTATCATGGAGTTACCGGAAGCAAAGGCAAGACTCAATGCGGGACAGAATGGTTGAAAGCTGACTATGGTGATCGTTGGAACACCTTCAACTTTCGACAAACATGGTCGTCAAAAAGACAGTTAGAAAATTACACCATTGAATCCTTCACCTTTGTTCAGCTTGTAAATATTGCCACACGGTATTGTTTACCGGTAACCTACTCACCCATGAATATTTTATTCGCTTCTTTGACGGCCTTTGCAATCTCCGATGTCCTTTTATCTGTGTCCTTCTGATACTATCTCCTTTTTCTAAAGATAAAACTTATACCTCTTGACTGAAACAGAGATATAAAAGGGCAAATATTCACCCTGGAAGATGACTTGTATCTTATCCTGACCGACTGCTCTTTGGTCAGGAAATACAAAATTTATTTCAGTTTCTTGACTGTTCGTGAAGCGAATACCGCAACAACTATTGACTAGTTTGGTATTCCTGAATGAAGACAACTATTTCACTACGTGGGTATTTTTACGACAGATAGCCACAACGTGATCAGGGTTGTTATGTAGTATAACGTGAGGTGACAAGTAAGATGCACTTAGTTTGATGTCCGTGGCCATCAGTAGACTGTGGTGGTACAGAGAGCGGTTCTCGCGATCCTGGATGGTGGTTGTTATTCAAAGCGCAACGGGTTACATACGTACTTATTGTCCACTGCGCAAGGCAATTATTGCTAAGGCCGTTTGCATAAGCCATCTGCGACAATACATGCAATGTGATTCAGAAAGTGGAAACCTTTAGCGATTCGAAGAGAAAAACATTGGTAAAGTGGTTTTGTTATCGTACCTGCAAAATAAGTCTCAGTCAATAATAAAACCAAGGAAGCCGATTAAACCACTTAGGTTGACATAGATCCTGGTTTCACAGATATGAAAAACAATGGAGCGGTTCCATGTATCTACTATGAAATTCGGTTACTAATTTGCTTATTACTTTGCGAGAGGTGTGTGTTTAAGTCTGTTGGGATGATGAGACTGAAAATATTTGTAAATTTCCGTTGAATTTGTTCCAAAATAAATACTAGAAAAACAAATGTTCGTTGAAACGTCACAAAGAGGTCACATGTGCCACGACTTTATGGAATGAATGCCATTTACTTGTCCAAAGGAGAGCCGAACGCTTTGCTCTCGCTTCCAGAAAAATCAAGATGACGTCAGAGACTTAGTTTAGCGAAGAGTTCGAAACATATTTTTATGAGATCGTTATTTCGGCATGAAAGCAGTGAACTCGATTACCTATTCCTTTCTAATTCAGATATATCCAACTTGTCTCAAAAATGAACCCTTCTGATACAATACGGTCAGATTAGAATATTTTGTTGTGGCACTCTAAGAGTAACGGTCTTTGTAAGAATGTACGACTGGATCCACTGAAAGAATTGTACGAATGATAATAGTGCCTATATTCCAATAGGATTTTGATTCATAATTCAATCTCAAAGCGCGGTTTACATTAATTTCACACTGTCATATGGACAGCCAAAAAAGCAAACATGCTGCCTGAGTTCACATGTGCAAAACATGAAGATTTGATAAATTTGTCAGCAGGTAATCGTAATTGCTGTCTAGGAGTGAATCATACAATAGGGATACCTTTCTAGTAACCGATGATCTGACTGGTTCGGTCACCCGGTCAGTGCTTAGTTCCCGAAACCAATTTGAGAACGCATGTCTTTCAGCATACTGTGCCGGATGGATGTCATAGGTTTATGTTCCCGTAAGGATGGTTCAACTGCCCAGGAATATGTGGTTTGCTTCATTGAGATAAAGCGGCACAAAACTATTTTAGACTGCCTTTTCAGTGGCACAGAATAAAACACATTAGAGGAAGCTTGTTGTATGTGAAGAAAAACAAGTTACATGATGAAATGACGAGACCCAATCACGCTTTCCTGACATGCACGTCTACCAGAAGTTCGGCTCCAGAAGCAGTTAGGTGAAAGCCAATCCACAGAAGCTCCATGCTCTCATGGCACCATCTAGAAATTCAAATATATTCGGATAGCTCATCAGGTTTGTGAAGACCATTAATAAGTGAAACATTTAATGAGACGATCAGATAAGCAGCAGCTACCATGATAATATCTGCGGAAAATCCTACATCGAGTAACCGAAGAGCAACACGAAACAAAGAAAAATCACAATCCACACCATGTTAAAGAAACGGAAGCAAAGGGCTGAAAAGATACTAATGTGATTTCCATAAAAGAGACGATATGTTGATGGAAATACTGACAGTGGAGAAGGAAAAGAAAAGACGCAAGGCAGATGAGAAAATATAATAATTATCACGCCATGTATGATCGTCACGGAAAACGCGGTAACAACAAAGAAAAAGAAACGGATCGAAAAACAGCGAACAACAACGAGCACTGAATATATATATATATATATATATATATATATATATATATGTATAAGCCCATGATAATCATTGGCAAGGTGATGAAACAAAGTAAAGATCGCAAAGAGCATCAGGATAAAAAGTGGTAGAACAAGAGGAAAAGTGAGAAAAGTTGGCAGTGCAAAGAGATTGGACAAGATAGCGTTGTAAGTAAAACAGTTTCGTCCCGTAGTTTCATGCATGTTGTTGTTGATGTTGATGTAGATGATGTTGTTTTTGCTGCGCAATAATTGTTTAATTGAAAACTCACCATCTGTGGTGGATTTGCTTTGACCGTCTGCTGTATGTTGGCCAATAAATTCTGGATGGTATTTCTGTGAATTCCTCTCGTTGCTTTCATCTACTGACTTGTTTTCTGCAAGATTGCCTCCCGCCACCTTTCATATTTCACATTTTACCGTTCTTTATTGGAAGCCGTATATACATTTTGCAGTGTTTCTTGAAACTTGTTTTCGATTCCCCCCCCCCTCCCCACACTGTTGTTTCTCTTCAATTTAGATTTTTCGTTGTGGCTCTTCCATTTCATACTGATCTTGTTATTGAACCGCGTCATCATTGGCTAAAGCCGAGCGCACAGATAATTCTCGGATTTTTCAATGATGTTATTTTCCTAGCCTTCCTCGTGAATGTGTTTAGAAAACAACAAGGTTTGCACAAATTTTCAAAGAAACATCTTCCTTATCAAATTAGGTAAATTATATATTTGAATAAACGATGGGCGATGGAATCCACTAAACAAAGAGCCCAGGTTGAACAGGAAGATGAAAGGGAGAAAAGAAATGAAGAAAAACTGGCATCCTGAAAATCACCAGAGTTAGACGGAAAAGAAGACGAGTAACAATTATTGCATGAAGTGAACTTTGTGTGATTAGAAAAACAATCACGAATTATGTTTAAGCTACGACGTCAAATTTATTATCATATATAGTATTCAGGAGAGTACTGTGATGAGAATAACCAAATGAAAACAAACACCAGTTACAACTGACTGCATGCAACCAAAATGGCAACCGACTACTGTATTCAGGATTTCCAGTTACAGAATTTTCAGATGCCTTCTAGAAAGGTTGTTGCTTTCAGTCTAAGCTATATGGATGTTCAATATTGGAGGACTTTGAAGTCAAAAATGGAATAGATCTCTATATACAGCAAACAGGAACTACCGCACCTAATGCGCAATGTATAGTGCCAAAACGAACCAACATAAACCATTTCGGGAATATTCGTCACTGAGTCAGTTTGGAGCACTAAAGTAGCTGCTACTACATTTTGGTGGAACCATACCACTAAATATGGCGGTATATTTAGAATGAGTTAAGAATCGTATGCGATAATCCACTTTTTCAAGTGAGCTGATAAGACGTGGCGGTGTACTGAAAGATGAAAATGTTTTGTTCTTCCATGTTGGTGTGTGTGTGTGTGTATTTTGGTGCGCATCCCTCCTAGCTTGTGGAATCAACGATTCAGAAGATTACTGGTTGGTCACGTGACACGTCGCAGACGTAGTTTGGTGGTGGAATACTCATCCGCTTAGCAAGAGGAATTCGGTAATATCACGATTACTCCGACATCTAGTCTGACGTGGAGGAATTGGGTGGGACGTTACAAATAAAGCGGATAATCGTAGTTTATACAGCATATCCTATGGTCGCTGTAAAGGTGATGTGCTATCAGCTTGGAAGTTGTATTCTATACCAGATTTTCCCTCTATTTGTTGACTGTTACATCGTGGTGTGAATAAATGTCATTTTCTGAGCACCAGGAAGTAATTCACAACAGAATGAATTAGATTTGAGCTTTGTGTGTTGTGCCTTGTCGAACAAACTAGTGCAAATTATATCATAACCGAATATTGTTCTTCGATTGCATATCACTTTCCCTATTAGACTGGTATACTTGTTTCATTTTAACTATGATTACACACCAATTCTAGTGTAATGATTTCTATGAGTTTAGATGCATTTGTCTAATAATCGGATTTCAAATTCGTAAATTGAATATTATTCCCATGAAAGCACAACACTTTATGGGATTCAACAAGATGCTTTCCCAAAACTTCCGTCCCATGTGTGAGTTTAATATTGTATTGCGGTGGTTAACTCAACGGGGCTTGCGGTAATAATCAGAAAATACTTGAAGGACGTGTCACCTGATTCCATATAATAAAAACAAGAATAAACTGCTTTCGCTTCAAACCCTGCTGGTATTGAGCCTACACCTGTTTCTTTGTTGACATATGGTTTTCACCACCACCCATTATGAAGGCACTACCTATTCCTTTGGTAATTCCACCGGTGATGTTTCCTATGGTGCCTTGTTGTCCACAATTTTACCTTTTGTGTGCTTCTCTTCCATTACCCTTGAGGAAAATACTCTCCTTATCGAATATACAGATGACATCATAGCCTGTAGTCCATATGCCTGTGATTCTACTTCCCTATTCTCCGAAGTGACATCACCCAAATTTCAGATTGATCTGATACTCGCAGCTGAACGCAATTAGGTTAGGAGATATCGTATGTTCTCTGCTTTGATGTGTGTACCAAATATCAAAATCATTGCTATTCTGTTTCACTAAATGTGGAATACCTGAATCATCCTGTGGCGGTTAAGTAAGTTGACGAGTTGTTTGTTTCCTTGGATCAATCATATAAGTTTCACGTTTGTAAAGCCTAAACTCTCTTTTGCGTGCTTATAACGTCTTACTTTCCATTCCGTACCTACTAGCATTGTGAAAAGCGTTGTATTTTCATGTGCCACTGTAGTGGCTATATGCCCCATTTGTAATCTGTCCTGACCTCTTGCTGAACGACTTTAAGATTATCGAATAATTACTTAGACTCTCATCACTTTCCAGTGACATGCTTCGACAGCATTTCACTCACTTTACCACAACCCTAAGTACGAACTCTTGATAAGTACATTCATCAGGCTTTTTACTGACTCTGTTGACCAGCTTTATACGGAGCGTGTAAAATGTGCATTATTTTCTCCCTGCGTGCTCACTACAAACATCTGCGTGCAAGCACTCAGGCGTGCGACTATCTCACTGTTCCCTATCTAGCAAGGTTCACGCCCGAGCCAGTCTACGTAAGATCACAAACAAAGCTTCAAAAACAAGGCTGGTGTACTTGATTACGTAAGGTCTGGATGTTTGCTTCTCGAGGTGCATACATTACCTACTTGAATTCACTTTACATCCTCTAGTATAGAGAAATTCATGATAGGTTGACTCGTCCTATAGATACTTCAATACAACAAGCGAGGAAATTGTAACGCCCTGTTCGTGTTACTCAGTTTTCCGCGTTTTGCGATGGACTACTATTCCAGTAGTCAGACACTACGGCTGGAACACGTGTTCTTTGTTTTATTGGTCAACTCCCATGATCTTTGCTCAGACTGGTCAGCCATCTTCAAGTTTGGACCACCAAGACACGGTTTTTTCTGCTACATCCCGTTGGTAATTCACCTTAAATGGAGGTTTCTCTCCTGTTATCAGCTCTTTCTTGTTTATTGCGCCATACTTCACTGATGTACTTATTTTATCATTACAGAATCAATAACAGGTACTGTTTACCGATAAATATGACTGTCTTCTGACATTATTATCAACCTCAAGTGCGTCTATTCCGGTGACAGCCAGTGCAGAAGGTGTGTGGGCACCCATGACAATATCGTCCTGCGAACCGGAAGAACCAAGCAGCCACATTTTCCCGTCGCAAATGGCGCAAGTACAACCGCCTCTCTAGGAAATTTAACGTGATGAAGATCAGTTGCGTTGCATTTCATTGTTAGCCACCGTTTCTAAGTTTCTTTCGCCAAGTAGTCCCCGTAAATTATTATCTTCTATCTGACACTCCTTTGGATTTATTATTCAGTTAGCTGGAAGTGTTTTCAACAATCTTATTACAAATCTTACTCACTCATCGCGTCTTATAGCAGTTGAATACAATAGACATGACTTAACGTTTTAACTGGAAAGAGTTCTTTACGTCTTGTTAATTTCCTAGCTCCCTCATACGCCCATTACGACTCAGCATTCGTTTATCATCTAAGTATATAAAATGTGTCCTCATCAGTTCTTCTGATCACTGAATTTCAAATCTTCACCGTGAAGTTGATTGTGAAAGAGAATCTTTGGCCAGCTCCCTGCACTAATTGCGCACCACTGCAGACGACCATGCCCTCCAGAGAATATTCTTCAAATTACAAGATGGTTAATTCGTCCCTGTCTGCCGAATATTCCGTTGGTATCGATGTGGTTGTCAACACAAATAACCTGCAAGCACTAGATACAGGATAATCCGATGTGCGAAGAGTGAGACAAGAAGCCGAGTGTGTACCTGGAGATCGACGTGCTCACACTGAGGCTGGGTCTTGTACGAATTTTCCAGAGACACAACATACATCTATTTTAAAATGTTCAAGGGTTCTATATGGGGCAGCTTGTGGCCTTGCTTGGCAAACTGTGTGGACGCTGCAAGGAATTGGGCGAAGATAATGCTTGTCTAAGAATTGAGTCTCCATTATCCTCTGTCTCTAAGTTACTGCCCTTACTGAGAGATGCAAATTCTCGACCGAGAATCGCTGTGGTTTCTCTCATCCACTTTAAATTTGGATTTGGATAATAATTAGCCGAGAGACAAAACCTAATTCCCGATGGACCGCTGGAAAATTTTGAAAGACGCAGTTAGGGCTGCTTTCATTGCCCCCAAGATTAGATGTGTTTCCCTGTCACCAAAAATCCGATATTGAAATAGATATAAGCTAGCCCTGTCTAGCTCATTGGTGATCATTTACCAATCCAAGGGGACCTGATGCTTTGAAAGGGCATCTTTGGATAAACAATGAAGGCTGGTGCAATGTCGGAGCCCTCATCTCCGTGATGGCTTCACAATGAAGGTCAGTCTGACAATTAGCGTGCTTGAGTTTCCTAGTACTGAATAACTTCGATCACCTTGCATAAACTACGAACTGTAGATGAAGAAATAAAACAAGACATGTATCTTACCCGAGTTAACGTCTCACTTGGGTGATGGAACCTAAGTCATATATACTGAAATATAAAGCCGTGGTCACTGGATTCTACCCAGGTAATGTATAGCATTGAACCGCGGTTTTTGTGTGTGACCCAACTCCCCTGCTTGTTTGAGTCCCAAATTTATCCGAGCGGGTTATCAGTGGGGTCAACATTTGCGTTGTTTCACTGGAAATAACTATATCTGAAAAGATGGGTTTGGTTTTCCAGTCCATCTATCCATGGGTATTTCAGGGAAGATTGATTACTAAAGGAAACGGGTAAAAAACTCGAAGGGATACGTCGAGAACATACGGGGTTTTTGCGCGGTCTTTGGGCCAGCAGTGACAGGAAATCATCAGATAAGCTCCATTTGAGGTGACGGAAAGCATCCCAAGTGAACTAGAGATTTCCAATCGGCCAGCATCAGCATAACGGATGATACTGTAGCTCTTGTTCGAAGGTGATGACTTTATCTGTTTTCTCCAAAGGACAAATAGAGGCAGCTGTTTTATGAGAGCATTATGAAGCCTTTCGTCGTATTGTTCATGGTACCCAACTAAAAGTGATATCCTCGTTCAAGAAACGTCCAACTGTGAACAATACTCGGATTTGACCTACGAATTTAAGTTGATAGCTGGGTTACTCAAGTAATTTCTCCGGAGCGAAAGTTGCACAAATTGATGACTGAACACATTCAGCTTCCGATGAAATAAATAATGTCAATTAAAGTGCATGCTGATAAAGTCAGAATTTATAAAATTCATTCCTGCTCCATAGCCTATCATTTTCCGATAAAGTATTGTCAAGTTAACCAAAACGTTGCATTTGAGATGTCTTTGCAACACAAAACACTACTGTTGATACTGTCTGTTCATTTTATTAGCTTGCTTTCATTTCTATCATCCCCAGAGGAATTTCACGTCGGGCTTGTTGAGCTTGGTTTTGTCCAAAAGTAGCGCACGAAACGCTAACAAACCTACGGCATTTTTATGCGATAACGTCTTAACCAAACCGATTATAGTGACAAAATTTTAATACAGAATCGTTTCAACCGACTAATGCATAAATAGACGTATTTGAATTATTAAACGGATAAATCGAATCATTCCATAAGACGCTGCGCAGATGATGTGAAATATAGACAAACTGACCTCCGGATAATTGAGAAAACACCAAAGCGGTGTGCAAATGCATTGATCTTCGTTAGTAGTGACTTATTCTCGATGCTCCCGAATATTTTATTGAACATCCTTCCTGCCACACGTGATTTCTGAGCAAAGTATATACTTGCTGCATTTTCTGATTAGAATATTGGACTTCTCATATATCAATCCAGAGGGGTGTTGAGGGGTTCAAGACTCTGAGCTGTTAATACAATCACCAGGGAATAAGCATACGTCACACTTCTGTGACAAGTTTCAGATCAAAAATAATTATTCGTAATATTCTGAAGGACCTGGATCACCATATTCCTAGAAAAAACGTGCATTTCAAAGTAACGTATCCTAGTTAGGCCCAAAAATACTCTTACTTCAGACAAGCTTAGAAGTGCATCAGAGTTAAATGGGGTCTTTGAAGGGAATTCAGGCATTTGAGGTATAGAACAACTCCCACTGTCTGCACTATATCTAAAACACAGAAAGATTAGATCAGTGCCTCGGTTGGGTGATCCTCTTGTGCAAAATACAGAAGAATGGTTCAGTGATTAAAATGACTCAGCATACTTAGTTGAGCGGTTTAGTATTTAGCGATGAGAAACAGTTTAATTTCGACGATTCCGATGTGGGTATGTACTCACGACACGACTTCTCGAATAGCAAGCTGTACTGCAATTGTCGGGCCTTTGGTGATAACATCATGCCGGCCAGGTAAACCGTTCCCAGAGTAGGAAAATCTCAGCTAGCAGTTTCAGAAGTGAAGCAGACGGCCAACTCATATATCAGAATGGTGATTTATTTATTTTTTTCTGGTATTCTGGACAGTCAGTTGAGTACCGTGAAATCTAAATATTACGAGGTGACCAGCAATTTAGCTGACTTCTTAGTCTCGTGGCCATTGGGCAAGAACATCGAAAACCATGAAAACGTTCACTCACAATCAAGATGTGAACCCAATTAAAAGTTTTTGAGGTCTGTTAGGAAGACGGACCTGTGTGGAATGGAAGTATTTTTCTTCGCACTTTTTGACGTCAAACTCCCTCGAGGACTTGACAAAAGAAAGCACGATACCACATCATCTGGGGATATGCCTCGACGTTGCGCATCGGTTATTACTGATAGAGAAAATTGTATTACGTAGTGCAAAGTTTCTCTTCAACATTAGATCAAAGGTGGTGTTATTAGCGTTTCGCACCCTCTGAGGAACATTGCCCGGACTAAATACATTCTTTTGTTCTAAACGTCAACACGTTTTATTTATTTCTTATAGTAATCGGTGAAATACTGATATGCAATTTTGGCCACTCTAATTGATTTGGTTCCAAAGGAATCGCAATCACCAGGGTGGGTTTGATATTATTTCATGCACTCTAATAACATTTGTGACGCAATAAATACAGGATTGTCAGTGCTTTTGATGATTTAAATTGCATTTCGTGCCGATGTCTGTAGAGACTTAGTTGGAGAATATCTATTCCAGTTGTCTTTGTTCAGAGCAAATGTAATCATGTTAAAAGTGACAAAGGGAGTGAGTATTGATTTCCACTCTATAAGCTCGATCGATGCAACCTGGCTTACTTTCAGCATGTCATTTTGCCAGTTTACTAAAGTTTGTTTCGCACGTTTATGATACTTAGTTACCGATAATTTACCTAATTCTAGTAATGAAACAGACCACAATGATGTATACAACTATTATTATTTGGAATCATCGGCAATACTGCAGTAGAGAGGAGGAGTAGTAGCGAACTGATTCACTGAAGACACTTTATATTAAAGATGGATATTCTGTATCCATCTATTTTTACCGTATATTTCATTATGTTTGTGTACCTAGTGATGCCAGTGTCTGACGCGTTCTTGTTCACATTGCCAAGAAGAGTTTGTGCTGTTTTCTACATCTCCGTGATATTCCATTGATATCAGTGTTAAGTGATATAAGACAAAATATTTGCATTTACGGAGAAATTTGAAGATATTCTAGTTTTCACTCGAGGATGGGCTCAGAATCAGTTTATACTTCAAGTTTACGTATTATGGTTCATGCAGAGCCAGTACCTAAAATGTGGAACGTTTGGTAAAGAACATTCAAACTAGCTGTTAGAGTCAGGTCATCAAGGTGATTGTGTATTTGTTCCAGGCTGAATATTGACTTAATTGGATTAACGTCAACGAAATTGTAATCATATTCGAGGGAACGAAAAGAGAACCTTAAGTGACTAGTTGTTTTATTTGAATGATGGGAGTCGGATCATATTCATGTCATCTGTGCTCAATATATGGCACGTACTTTAGCCATGTACATTTCCAATACAATTGGATAGTCAATAATCAGTATCATTTCAACTATCAAAGTCGTTGCTTTTCATCTACAGAGAGAGATATATTTGTTTTGCTGTCTCATACAATTTTTATGACCCAGTTGCTCGGAATGGATTCTATTTAGCATACACCATAATCGGATTAGTCTAGTCATGGAAGTCTGGTAGCCCCAAACATCACGCAATGATGTGCGAGTGACGTTTTACGTAAATCGAAGGCAGTTTCTCTCAAAACACGGATTTAACCAGTCATTCTGAGTTTACTGAGATACAGATAGTCCTTAAAACTATTTCCTAAGGAATACGTACGATATGTTTTGAAGAGTAATGAATTTGTATTCCTCCCCTAATTTCGACCGAATAACGAAGAAAAATAATAACGACAAACTAAAGTCCTCGATACCTACAAGTGTTATTATGTGAATGTACTTAAATATAAAGTTGGTTACACTTATCCGATCGTTGAGTCGCATGCAACATTGTAATGATCGAGTTTGTTCCCGATATTCAGTTAGTCATGGTACTAACGAACTTAACACTAAGTTTGTTCTCAGTCACCTTGGTTTCGTCATCCAGGGGCACTTATAAAAAAATGATTATCATTAGTCACCATGAATTACTTTCGAATAAGATTCACCCAAAGTTTTCCACCAGTGACAGTTCTCTGCTTCGGTTGAGGTTTAAAATATACCCCCGGTCTCTCTTACATTCTTTCAAGCAGACCCGTCGAACTGAAATCTCCCTCCGCAATTCCTTACATGACGAAATGCTTCTCTTACAAATGTTACTTCCTCCTGCGCATGTCTGGATCTCCACTGAGTGTTCATTTTTTACCTATGTGAAGAAGTTCATAAAGATAGCCAATTCAATCGTTAGCATGTTTTATCCGTTAGGAACGCTCTCTCTCTCTATAACGGTCATGTTAATTCACTCATGTTGAAAACGATGAGATCTAGAGAATATCATTACAAAGTCGAGTGTTATTCGAAATCATAAAAAATGCCTCTGCTATTAAAAAAAGAAATCAACTACACAGACGCACTGAGTGCTAGTATTTATTACTCTTCTAAATGAATGTGCGAGGATTTATTATAATCACGGTCCAATTGGATTGTCCTTCTTTTATCTTGGTTTTCGAGTAATATTTATTGTTTTTTACTGGTATGAGTGCGAAGAGCTGTGAAGGAGATTCTCAGCCAAATTGTTTGTCCTCAGTGTATTTATTTCTCTTCTAAGGGTAACCTTGAGCCCGTTTTCTATCCCCGACCGCTGGAGACCAATCAATATTGTTGTCATTATTGTGGTAATCAAAGTGTTAGACACATCATTTCATCCCATTGTTCTAGCTTCAACTGGTCTTCAAACCAAAGAGAATGCATTTCTCAAACGTTCAAATCCCCCTGTAAGTTCTCCCGATGACCCCCACAGTTTGTCGAAATACCAAACTGGTCCACCATGGATAAATCATACTTACTCCACCATTTAACCGAAACCTACGACTGATCACCAAAGTCTGTACAATAAAATTTGCAAAACTACTCATTTCCCTGTTATTAAATTTCGTGGTCTCTACCCCGAATACTCAAAACTCAGGCGTGTTGTACTTTAGAAATCTGTTTGTATGTAATCGTTTTTCCATTCCTTCGGTCTGCCTCCCTTTGGTACTGATTTTCTCAGTCTCATCGACGTAGAGTCCACCATGTACGCGATGGAATACGTTTCTTTTTAAGCGCCTCCATGTTGCCTTTTTTGACTGCAATGATCAGTGTGTAGGTAGACCTTTGAATGTTTTCTTTAGAACATAAGTTTAACCATTGAGTTTAAACCCGCTCTATCAGAGGGTTACTGTGCGGACTAGACCTTAAAAATGCTCAAGTCTACACAGAATTGAAGGCAAATAGCTAACAGAAGTAGTTTTGCATTACTTTATTCGTGAAGCTCTCTGGAAACATAGCATGAAGAACCATCATGAAAAACAGTTTCTACACGGGTGACTCCTTTTCATTGAACTCTGGAACTCTTCCAGTCATAACTTTGAGGATTTCCCAAACGTTCGAGGCTCCTCCAATTGAAGTGCACCAACAAAAGTGAACTTCATTTTTTCCCATCCAAATCAGCAACCATTGATATGTGTTAGGTGAGCATCCAACGAGATACATTTTCGGGGGAAATTCCCACGTCAAATAACCTTATTCTGAGCTCTCTACGGATTACCACATACGAAGCACTCATAAGAGAAACAAACACATCATGATTTGAATCACCTGATGGAATCAGCATGTGCCCTCATTTCATGTATTTGCAATGCAGCCTTCGCACCCCGTGATACTAGCCCCATCGAAAAGTGTCGCTACCGCAAGTCCAACGAGTAGTGCTAGTTCTTTGGAACAGTCTTGAACTGAATCAAAGACGGCAATTCACGGCATCTTTTGAGCTTACTATACATAACATCGTCCTATTCAGTTAATTTTCTGTGTATTCTACCTCTGAATTGTGTATTCGTGGATTTTTACTTGATTTATCCGGCAGCTGATGATCCATTTCACGATAAAACACGGAGAAAGATACAGCACAAAATACTTCAATGTATTGGCCTCCGCAATTTTCCTATGTTCATAAAATCCGATTTTATTGGACCTCTTCATTGCTGTCATGATAACAATATGAGTGATGAATGAGGCCCGCTCAAATGACCCTGGTGCCAATTCTAACACTGGTGCCAACCGGATTTTCCATTTTACGCAGTTTTGGAGGGATATCAATAACATGTAGAGTATATAAACCGTGACATTTTCAAATATGAAAGAATTTGTCTCTACCTTCTCGCCCAAGCACAACCATGAAAACAATACTGATCCAATCTGAATGTAAACTAGGATAATTTATATGATATCGTGGATCATAATAATTTTCTTTCCATACTTTGTCACATTTTAGCTTACATTACTCAGAGCCGTCTACTCTAAAAACCAAGGTAACACAAATTTAACTACTCATAGGGCCTCAAAGGATCAAAGTAAATAAGAGAAGCTTTTGAATATCTGAGGATCCGTACCAGACGATTTGATACACCAAAATTAAGTCACTGAGTTCGAACTACATACTAAGTACAGTTCCGAATTCGTCACAATCGAAAATGCCCGCATATATAGTGACGGAAGCATGAACACACTGGAGGTTCTGTTATCAATATTACCTCCGAGGCGACCACATTCAAACAAGAATAATTTGTTTTCAGTGTATGGGAAAAGCTGCATAGTGCTTATCGCACTTCTGATTACAGAGGCAAAAATATGGCACTTAAAAGAGTTTAGGATAGCTGGTAGTATCTGAGCTACCTTGGTAAACTTTTATAAAAATAGCTGAAATAATCCATCGAGGTTAGAAACAAGTCAACGTAGAACTAATCAGACAATAATGGGCGCATGAAGTAATACGACATGTTTTAGCACGTAAAATATTACCTTGTATTTTTGTATTTTCCGGTCTCATTCTCACATGTTCGGGGATCGACACCGAGTAAGGAATTGCAACGTCATCTTCGCGTAGATTTAAACTAACCAGGAATAGCCTTGAGTGTGCCATTGAACAGGTACAAGTTGTACATGAAATAAACCGTGTGCAGCAAGAAGAAAACTTATATGTGACCTATAGATTTGCCACAAAAACTAAATTTTTTCCGAATTTTGAACATACATTTATATCCATAGTGCAATGAAGTGTGTGATATTCCGGGTTGAAAATGATCAATGTATTGTGTAAATATTTCAGTCTGTGCTGGTTATCATATTTGTAAGAAAATTCACTGAATATCGATGACACTTATTTAAAACCCCAATCGAGGAAAACCACTTCTTCCGTTACAAAGATCAATATCAAGGGGTTGTATATTCTCTTAGAGTGTGAATCAGAAATAGACAAACAGCGCTATACAGATGAAGATGAACACACAGCCCACTCTAATGCACAACAAAAACCGGTAGCTTGGAGGGCAGAACAACGAAGGAGACGTTTTGAAAAGGCAAGCATTGATAGACTAGATTTATCGTATGCATGAGAATGTTTGCAGTGAGAAAGTATGAAAAATAATCGATATACAGTTCACAAGATCATTACGAAGCTGGTGTGTGAGGTCAGTAGAAAAAGTGTAAATGGCATCTGGTAATTATTACTAACTTGGGATATAAATAAGTGAAAGCAATGTTATCGGAGTATGCCACTGGACGATGATGAGGGCTTAGGTGATCAGAAAATAAGTTGAAGGTAGTTCACCAACAGATCAAGAAGGAGGAAAAGGGTAGCATGTAGCCTATAAGGTTGGACATATGGTAATACGCGTAGTTACGGAGTAGAGTTTCAGACGTGAAACCTACTAGTTTCTTTTTTACAAAAAGTTAACCTAATTTCCTAATCACGGAAACTGAATGTCGAGCAACACTCCAAAGTACTTAACTGATTCCGAATAGATCAGTTGTTTCGGATTTATTGAAATAGAACTGCCACTAATTTGTGAACTGAAATTGACTAGAGCAGGCAAAATAAAGCCCTACCGCACTCGATTGTGTTAAGGCCTAAGTAGTTAGTACCAGACTAACCTCAGATTTGAGTAACGTCATTTTGGAGGGTAGAAGAAGCGAAATCGCAAGCAGACGGCTTACTAACTATGACTTCATCTGCGTATGTGATAAGAAGGGTATTCACGATTACACATGTGGAGAAGTTGTACGCATAAAATAAACAAGAAAATATGGTACCTTTGAAAAGGCCACTCGTAGTAGTAGCAAGGTAAGAGGTCCTGTAGCCATAGTGATTGAACGTCTGGTGGTTGTTAAATAACAATCTGCTAACAAAGAAGGGTGGAATACCAGAATAAAGGAGAACGGATAGCAGTTTGTCTTTGTTGTCTTTTTGTGGAGACAGGCTCCATAACAGAAAACAGGTAAATGCAAGTTTTTCATTTCAAGAGGGAGACAGATGGAGAAAGGGCATGGTATCCCACTCTTCTGACTGGAACCGAAATTCCAATTTGATAAGAAGGCATGCAGCGTGAAAGCTTCAGTGTGAGGAAGGTGATCGAAAGTTTTTTGTATTCTCTTGCTTTCAGTTTCGTACGGACTAATGAAAATCATAAAAGGTTTCCCTTGTCGGGACATTGAATAGGAAAAGGACATCGTTCGGACTTTGTCATTGTGATAATGATATCTGATAATATCTCCTCAAAAAATGTGCTCAATTTATGATTGCTTGTGGGTATTCATTTGGCCACTCTCAACTTCAATGAAATATCGCACAATGAGAGAACCAAATGTAATGGCCAAATCTCAAACCACAACAGCATGAGCGGGTTTCTAATGCTGAACAAATTCTTCGCTGACTTTGATGAGGAAAAGACAATAACGCTGGTTCGGAAGAGCAACTGGAATTTTGTGGTGCGCAAGTTTCGTTGTCAACTTAATACAAGTAGCTCTCTATTCACGGAAAACCGAACAGCATTCAAACAATAACTAACAAATGCTAATGAAGCAACTATCCGGATTACTTGGACTTTCATTATAGCCGAAAACTTAGTCTCCTTAGCTTTACGCACGATATGGGCTGTACAAGGCTACAGGAAACAGAATAAATTCCTATCGTATAACCGATTTTATCGTAAATTCGTGTGATTCTGAACAATGCAGTGAATAGAAATACAAATGCAAATGACTTACAGCCAGGTGAGCAACCAGAAACAACAGTACAGAAGGTTATCCGATAAATCGGGACAGTGCTGTCATAAACGGTACAATCAACAAGGAGTCAGACGATTCTGTAGCAGTACAGACAGTAAATCAAGAAGCTTTCGAGCTAACATGAAATAACAGCTTCAGTCACAGGATAAAAAATAATATATAATAGGAATATACAAAATCGTATATTCTAAGGCGTCACCAATGTGGAAGTACGAACCGTAGCAGTTGACAATGAAGGAAGTGATATGTGTCGACGTAAACGGATGAATCTGGCAATCGACTTGTTTGTGCCACGCATGTGCTCTGTGGCGTGCACTGCTGGGCTGGGTCGGGAGAACGGACCTCCAGTGAGCAGTTTTGTTCATGAGTGAAAGCTCAGCTAATTTTTCTCAAAATGGAAATGTACAGTCATAAGACAGCAGAGTCAGGAATACAAGAGTAGAATGTTCATGCACTGTATATCATAAAAACGTAAATGTGAACTGGGTTAGTACATTAGAAACGGAGAATTAGATCATGATTGCTCGGAGTTCATGATGCATGTACACACTACTTATGAGTAAGACAAACGAGAATGTCATCAGAATACCAACTAGAAAAAAGTAATTTAAAGCTACTATCATACTTTTCACTAGCTTATTCTACATCCCATGGATTTAGGGTAGTGCTGTCTGAAAATTGCACGGTCGGCATGTGCATTATTTGTGAATGGATGATATTTTGGCAAAACAATCAATCTCAATGTAACCTAAGCTAAAATTCACAGATGGTTTTACACAACTGGACAGTATAACACAGTTGACCGAAAAGACCCATTCAGTGCTCATCTCCTAAAAGACATGCCACAGAATTTCATGAATCTGCTAAGATCATCGTAGTACCATACTTCTAGCCGCGGGATGGTCTCGGGTGAACTATGCAATCTATTCGAAACAACCAGTGACTTTCGACAAGGAAGTCCTGTTTCACCATTCCTGTTCAACTTTATCGTCGAAGTCCTAAAGCAGAAAGCCGTGCAAAATTTTTAGCATGGGGAATAGGGGTTTGGATAAACCAACAACTGGTGAAAAAGTATGCGGTATGGAGCATGCCTACGATAATCTCTGTTTGTTCCAGTGCGCGAAAAATGCGCGAAGTGTACTGGGCAGACTGGCAAGAACTGTAGCTCCATTCAGCATGTGCTTTGCATCTTCAAAAGGTAAAGCAGTGTTGCAAGACAAGACGTCAAAGATTCCGAACTTGATGCTCAGTTGGGGGGAACTAACAACTGTTGACAACCTCAGCTACATCGGAAGCAGCGTGATGACAGATGGGAGCACAGTAGTAGAGGTGAACGCGCGTACATCCATGGCTCAGGGTGGGGGGGGGGTACGCTGAACTGAAGCACTTGTGGCGGCGACCTGATATTTCACTGAATTTGTTGTACAGTTGCGAGACTTGGGGTATGCGTGCAAAATATATCCTTCGTCTTCAGGTTTTCGACCATCGATGCTTGTGTAGTATCGCTAAGATTGGATGGAATGACTGAATCAACAATACTTAGGTTAGAAACCGAGTATTGGGTACCAGTTCAGGAAGTTCTTTATCCCAGCTTATCCATCTTGATATCCTTCGCTGGTTATAGCACGTGTTACCTATGGTAAACACGCGTCTACCCTACCGTGCCCTATTTTCTGTTCCTCCTCAGGATGGGAAGAAGTAGGTGCTTCTCTTCCTGTTGAATGGGGCCCAAAAGATCCTTCATCCATTTGGCTGGAGACTCTGTAGGATATGGCTGCTAACCGTGAACTGCGATGATCGTGTTGTCACGTTCTGTCTAGTCATAATTTTTGATCAATGTGTGTTTGGACAGTAAGACTGTGTACTGCATGTGTTGGCTACTAGGGAGTTCATTTATTTCCCCACCCCTTAAGCACCACTTCCTGTCCACCGCGTATAGTCATTCTCTCAACGTGGAACTTGGAAAAAAAGGCCCTGATCAGTGGGGCTCGCCCTGCTGTTTAACGCTTTGTTACGAAGATAATGATCAGACAGCATTCACAACCGTGTGTTCCACAGCACAGAAGTCATCTAATGTCGAAAAAAATTCCCGCACATCTAGATAAAAGTGGAATTCCTCTACATAAATCAAAACATTTTCCGAACTAAAGACGTCATACGCAAGTGATTTTTGGTTCAGTAACTTTTACGAAGAGTGACCTAACATTTTGCCCATCAAGGAGGGCAAATTCACTTTAAAAGTAGAATTAAATCCGTATCTCTTTGCTTATCAGTATGCTTGTTTTTGTTGTTTCCAACATCGTTTATAAGATCCTAGGAGAGGTGACAATTTTTAAAAGCACGCTAATCATTAGAGTAATGAAACATGTGGATTGTAGCAGATGCAATGTAATGGTTTATCCGTGGAATGTTATGAATAAGGATGAAGTACCGAGAATCGAAAGGAAAGAAACACAGCCAACTCTGAGACATCTAAACCAATTCTGCGGTATAAAGATAACAAATATGTAGGTAAACGTGTTACACTGTGAATCTGAGGTTTTCACACGAAATCAGACGAATGCAGTATACGTTTATTTCGTGGAATATTCAAGATACATACTGGATCTCACAGCCAACTTCTCATCCCGTAGTTCCACGCTATCAGGTTTCGAATGTTGTGTTTGAAAACAATACATAGAACTTGTTTCAAGATACTGGGAAGACAAAATTATCTGGAAAGCCTCCAGAAAATTCAAACATTTTCAGCGGCTAATTGGGCAAATTATGCTACTTCCAGCCTGGACTATTTGCATTTGTATTCACGGAAGGAGTTTGAGACGAAGAGTCAGGTAGCTCTTACTCCACTATAAATGGGTACTACCGTACCTAAATTGCGCAACATGGTTCACCAAAACAGTATCATAAATTCATCTCCACAATATGCTTCATTGAGTTTGTTTTGAGTGCTTGAAGGTGTTTGAAAGAAAAATGCATGTTTCTGGTAATTTATTTGCTTGCGTGAGAATATTTGTGTATTTTGTGTGCGTTATTGTGTACGCACCTGCGGCTTTGTCTAGGAATGCATCTATCTTTTGCGGCGGAATAGAAGATCGTGAAACTGAACTGCTTGTTCCCGTTACTTGTCACAAACATAGAAACTTAGTTGAACAATCGCCTGTCTGACAGTTTCAGCCATTGTTAGAAGGAGCTCAGAAGCATCTCGATCATTCTGACATCTAGTTTGTTGCGAGACAATTAGGTGAGACTTCACAGTTGAAGCACACTGTTTGAATTTCGACTGCGATTCGTCTGATCGCTGAATCCTTTACGTGCCACAATCTGGGACCATGTATTCTATAACAAATTTTTGTTTCACGTGCAAGCTTTGGTATGTTAGTATGAACTGCTCTCTTTTTCCGAACACAGAAAATCACGGTAACCGCCCTTAGGAGAATAAAACTGTGGAAAAGTGTGTTCTTTAGTGTAATTAGTTGTTACACCTGATGATAAGCTAGGAATATGCGAATGATTTATCCATCTTCAAAAACCTTTGATTTTGAGTTACACAAATGATGCCTTGATGGGAACTAAACAGCCAGCATCAAAAAAATCACTTCTAAATAATTTAGATATAAAACATTTCTACATGTATCTCAGGATGATAGCATAGACCTCGTTCGGTAATTTGATAACATTTTCATACCTGGCTAGTTCCCAGCTATATAGCTCACCATATTTTATATAGACAAACGAACTTACGCATTTAATTACGTATAGAACCTTATAGAATCAACTGGAAAGAGTGTGAACTTTCGCTTAATTGATGTCACGAGCCGATGCATCGAGGTAACTTAGGTAGAGATTCACCGGCCAGCAACTGGTCACCATGGGCAACTCAATTTTGGGAAGGCGTCATCATCGTACCTGGAAACACGACGGAACATTCAAACTCCCATCATCACGCGCACATAATTACCAGTGGATTTATTTACTCAATAACCGACACCCCACCCTCCTATTTGTCATTTCTAAGTTCAACAGATGAGTTACTTATCAGGGACCGCATACGTAATTTGATGTGCACCAGCAAAGCAGACTTTGTTTCAGGTCTTCACGATCTCTCACTAACTCTCATCGAAAAATGGGATTCGTCTTTTGCCGTTCAGAAAAAGTGCTTTGTGGACCAATGTTCAGTAGTTGTTTCATCCCTGACTCATTCAATCTGGGGATCATTGTTCTCATTCCAAAGACCACCAACTCAGCGGTCAATAATAAACGCTTTCGCCCGATAGCCTCAACACCAAATGCGCTGCAAATCACAGGTCATTTTCACCCGCGTACAATCGCGTTCGAAAGTCTCGCACGATCATTTGCAATTTACGGATAGATACACACTGCATGCTGAAACCTCCCGTATGCACACTTTTCCTATATCTGTGGAAGACCTATCAAAGTAAGTCAGGTATTTTTTCTTGATTCCTTTTCCACCTTTGACTATATTTCTCAGCCACGTGTCCTCCTCAAGCGATAACACTTTGGATACTTGCAAGAGGGGATTGACTGGACATCAAAACCCATTATCAACAGTTTCGCAGTGCTCCAGGATGCCTTTACTTCCTCACTCTTATTTTCCACTAATAAATGAGGTAAGACCACCAACTTCCTGTTCAACGTGCTGCAGTGCGAAAGTTACCTCATGGAGTTCCTACCGATCAGTGAAATGTGTCTATTATAAGACACTGGTTCTTCATGTCACGTCGCACATGGAACCCATCAAAATATTCTCCTTTCATAATATACGAAATATGGCACTTTGCAAGGTGTGTGTACATAACAGAATTTACCATTAACATTAAATTTATTTGGAAGCTATGTAAAAAGCTGTCATCCGTGTGGTACATGCAGTTAGATGACACAGACCTAGATCAAATGCTCGTCCGGATAGGTCCTTTTAGTGAACTGCATTCCAGTTTTGTTTGATATTCATTGCTTATCTTGATAATAGGATTTCTCTTGACAGTTGATCGTCGTCGAAATCACGAATGACTTGATTTCATTTTTCCAAAAGTTCACAGGATTCCTAATCGGAAGGGGAATTGAGCCAATTAAAGTGCTCGGGACAATGAAAATAAAACATTGTTATCGTAATAGCGAGAAAAATATTCACTAAAACTGAATTCACTCAGCTCTACCGTGAAGAAAATCACAGCAGACCTACTGTGGACGTCAAGTTTTGTTCGTTTGTTGGGATTCTTGCCGGTTATTCCACTGTGAGTTGGAGCACAATTTACCAGATTATACACAGAAAAACCACCACAAATACGCATTTCAAAAATAGAAGACCCAGTATATCAAACGAATGAGACGGTTCTGTACGTACCACACTCCAAACACAGTGCCGGAAATTCATGCCTGTGGCACCATGGGAGAACACTTCCAGGCACTCTTGCTCTTCACTGGAAATAAATAGCGGCAATTTTCACTGTCTATAGTTTTACCTGATATGAAGAAGTCATTGAACTCCTAACGGAGAAGAGAGTGTATTGTTCTTCTCAGAGGTTTCAAACCTCAGGACTTTTGTTTTGTGACGGGTTTATTTTTCATGAGTAGTTGATATATGGTGAGCCGTGGAATGTACAGAAAAAATCAATTCATAATAAGACATCCACTCGAAGTTGTATCGCACCGAATTTCAATTTGTCATCAGCCGATATCATTACCTCAGATCGGAATAAAGCAGGTTTAGCTTTGTTAGTGGATTCCAGGTGAAGGCAACTTGGATAGTGGGAAAATGGTCACCGTTCTACCTGAAATGTTCGCCTAATTCAGTGAAATATACCACCTGGGAAGACTCAGAAGAGTGTTTCATGCCATGTTCCACAACAAGTGTTTAAGTACAGTCATGCGAAACCATTTGTGTGTTCTTTATTTACTTCTACACTTGTGACAATACAAATAATTCGAATGTACATTTCATACGACTAAACCTCTGTAGCCTAGATTGAGAATTATTCGAGAACACTTTTCTTGTTGTGAAGATAGAAGTGGATTTGCGACTCGAGCGCCAGTTGGAAAAATTAAACATAGTGGAGCAGCAGACAGAAAATCTTTTTCATAACCAACTTGGTCAACTCTATGAAGATTAGACAATGGTAAGTTCTGAAGATATAGACAGACCCTGTGACTGCTATTGTGTATCATTATAATATTTACGGTACACTGTCGGTAACTTCAATAAAAATGTGAAATCACATTTACCAAATAAGCTCATATTATCCCAGTAAAATCATCGCACAAGAAGAAGTACAGAATCCTATATTAAAGGGGAACGAAAGCTTGGCTCAGAGACACCGCGAAGATGAGGAAAGTACCGTGCGATCACAGAAAAATAATCGGGTGTTTACGAGATAATGGATGACATTCAGCATTGATTTGAATAGTAGCAGTAAAGTTAATACTTCGAATATCAAACTTGATGCATTCGTAGTTGAATTGCTTTCTTGTGTTCTGAAAAACATAGAAATTCACACTAACATTTCAGAATCAACACGTGACATGAAAATTTGTTATAGAATTCAATGTCTTTAACTTTTACGTGTTAACGAATAGGCGATTCAACGAACCGCAGTACAAACTCCAATAATCTGCTTCTACCGTGAAGTTTCACCTAGTTCTTCCAAAGCAAACTTGATGTCAGAATGATCGTGATGCTTCTGGGATCGTCCCAACAGTGGCTCAAATTGTCAGACAGATGACTGTTCTACTAACATTCCGCTATTGTGACATGTCACGTGACCAAACAGTTCATTTTCGTGGTTCTCTATTTCTCACGCGTATACAAAGGCGTTCATAGAAAAACGCACACACACATGAAATCACAACACACACAAGTAGACACACTAACAAATATCATAAACTACTCACACCGTCAAGCATTAGAAACGGACTCACTGAAGCACATTGATTTATGATGCTCTTTTGGTGAACCACGTGACGCTAACTCGGTGCATCATACCAAATTTACGTAGAGCATGTGATATTTCATCTCCATTTGTAAATGATCCAAAGCTTAATAGAGAAAGTAATCTTACTTGAAAGGGGAATTAATTTTCGCAGATAGCCACTGGAAAAAGCTGAGGTTGCTGAAATTAGAAAGACCGGTATAAAACGGACGATTTCTTTCAGTATCGTGTACCAAGTTGTAAATTTTGTTTTTGTTACTTTCGGAACAATAATGAAGCTGATTATTGAGAACTATTGGATGGAACATTGGTTGTGAGGCCATGATACTTCTCAAATTTTTCACGAAAAAAGGATAATTCTTTCGTCTGATTTCGTTTCAGAATCACAGTTAACTTTATAACGTGACAATTGAAATATTTGTCATTTTACTCGTGAAGTAAAGCACAAGATAAGGGATGAACCTTATATTGAAATGATACTGTGAATGTGCGTTACTTGAGTATCTTCACGTAAGAACGAGCCTATTGGTCCTGTATTTAGAGGGACAGAGGTTTTATATGGGTGAGAAGACGAAAAAGAGAGAGCCTTCAAAGTTCAGCAGTCCGTGGGTGAAAAGGAAGCTGAAGAAAGGAAGTGCGACAACTAAAGACGGAAACTTGTTAAGGATGACTAGCTGCGTGGGTACCTGAGGATCGGGGAATTGTTTAGGTAAGGGAATATTTTAAAGAAGCCCAGAGGAACCAAATCTAATTGGTACCGGTAAACAAGAGACAACGAGACAATCTTTGAAAACAGAAGTCAAAAACATAGATTGCACGATGTATCCTGGATCATTTCGCTGCATCTTTACAAAGTGCATACTGCAGTCGAAGTGATTATTTTTATAGCAAAATAAATGAACGAAATGTTTATAAACAAAGGCAAAATCACATGATGCACACATTCACACATGTCTATCGGATGATCACACAACAATTATCACACCTCATTACCACGGCAATGATAAATTGATTACAAGTTCGCGTTCTTTGCAAAGTTCAGGTTTGTGTGCACGGATCGACAGGGCCTCCATGTATCTTAATAGTTTGGTACTGGTGGTCGAGTAGATCACTTTGAACGCTTGACTTGCGTTGACGCAATGTTTAGTCTCCATCGATAGGCTACCGACGGCAGATTGGAAATTAAAGAAGGGTCGTCAGTCAGCCGGAATAATTTTCTTTGAATCCCGTTCAAGAAGGGAGAGGTAGACGAAGCTCTATCCCACACGTGACTGCTATTTTCAAGAGCTGGTTGGATGTCAGCTTTGCACAGTGGAGGCTGAGCGGGCATGAAGTAGCTTCTGGTGCGGAACAAAGACATTATTTCCCGCGCAGCACGATGGGCCAGTTGAGAGAAATAAGGGGACTAATAGAGATGAGAAGTTATAGATATGCCAAGAAGATAGAATCCGTGAAATGCAGTACATTTCAATCAAAGGATAAATGAGAGGAAAACGAATGATGTTTCAAAAGCTTGAGAGAACAGCGGTTTTTGCAGAAATAATTGCAACATAGTTGAAGGAGCCCCAAGGTAAGAGGCTTTCAAGGTCAGAGTATAAAAATACGCAAACTGTTTAGCGGTCAGGATCAACGTTTGTGTTGTCATGGCATGCAGTGCGGTTAGAAAGAGAGGAATGAAGAGTAGGTTCATCGGAAAAGGAATGGATTGGGTTAGGATTGGTAGACAGGAGATCGGTAATAAATGAAAGAAAGTGGATGTGCGAACGTACTGAACCTAGAGGAAAGCCAGCATTCACAGGGAATGGTTGGGACCCTGCCCATCAACTCGGACGGAGATGATTCGCATTATGAAAAAACCTGATGTCCACCATACGAGAGTGGAGGACAACACGAACGAGGACAGTTTTGCCAGAAGACCTACGTGTCATACTCGGTCAAAGTCTTGGACATGTCGAGCTAGACCGTGTGTGTTTCTCCGTGGTTATCGCGTGGAGTGTACTAGGAGAGTGAGACGAGAGTCGGGATATCATCGGTGGAACGACGTGGTCAGAATCCGCCCTGGAGATCACTCAACAGTCCTTCGCGGTCGAGGAAAGCACACCGTTGTTCGGGGATGACAGTTTCGAAAACTTTCGAAATGGAAGTTTTGAAGCAATTTGAGCGATAGGTATTCAGGTCCAAAAGAGGACCGCCTTTGGAATAAGGGGAAAACCGCGGCGGTTTCCAGGAGAGTGAAAAAGAAGGAAGTTGGAAAAAGCAGCAGAGAAGACAACGTAAGAGAGCGGCCAGTTCAAAGGCACACACATTAATGGCTGTAGGTGGTATACTGTCTGAACCGGATGGTAACCATTGGTCCAGAAAAGGCATCTCTTGGGGGATCTTTCTGATGATAATATGAGGTAGTGAATGGGAAAAAGAGAGAAGAAAGGGAATCGGAGGATTAGGATAAGCAGGCAGGGTGGGGTTTGAGACAAGCCGAGAATCAAATACCTTAGATTTCTCGTGAGGTTCACGAAGAAAGTCACCAGAGGAGTTATATATGGGAGGGAAATTGGAAACGGCAAATGTTGCGGGGGACTGTAATTGCAAGGGATTGAAATTTTTGGCTACCGGTGGTTGGAGAGAGTAAGATTTTGGCTTTCCGTCTCATGAAGCCTTCTTTTTGCTGTGTGTGGTGAGTGCACACTTGTTTATGGCTTGCAGGAAGCGGCGGTGGGAGTCAGGAGTGAACAAGTGGCGCCAGCCGCGAAATGTTGCATGCCTCAAGCGTATAGCACGATCACGTGCGTGGTTGAACCACTCAGGAGATTCGGGTTTGCTGGGTTTGGAAAAGGGAGGAATAGGAAGTTGCATACTTCGGAGAACAAAGTCGGTGAAGATAGAAACTGATAAGGAAACGTCTGAAATTAAGCGGAAATCATTCCAAGCATAGGTAGATAGTTGGTTGAATTTTAGTGTCAAATAGTGCATCTTGGGGTGAATGATGGATGGGAGTGAGTTTGTTTGATAAAACAGGAAATAATACAGTAGTCGATAAGCTAAGTGGAGAAAGCGCGGAGAGGCTTGAGAAGGGAGAAGAAACAGGAGTGAGAACACGATCAGGAGTATGGGCACAAAGGCCATCTTGATTGGGGATGCGTGTGAGGAGGTCAGTAAGTTGTCACAGACTGTCCACCATAGCAAAATGTTTGCGCTGCGGAGCCGAAGAATCCGGTAAGTGAATCAATCATTCTCGATGGTGAACATCAAAATTTCTGAGATGGAGATGACATTTTTGAACCGTGACAAACAAGTACTCAAGGCTCAAAAATATTGAGTCGAAGATCGCTTTTGTGGGTGAACTGTGGACAACAAAAGTAGTGATCTAAATAGGAATGTCTGAGCTACAGCTACATCAACATAAATGTGCAACTGTTTAATCCAAAACTATGCAGTCTGGATGTTGCGACTGACTGGTGAAGGGAGGTAAGAGCACCAGTTTTGGGTGAAAACGAGTGAATGTCTTGGTTTAGGAATTGAAGGCTGGTGGTGTCTCAGGAAGAAAAGGTTTGAGTTTCGGTCAAAACTAGTGGGAGAGGGAAAAAAGATTAAAGAAACTACTGTACACAATAAATACTGTGACTCAATCCGCTAAAATTAGTGGGAGTGATGATTTCGTGCTTGATCTTGGTGTGAGCAAGAGAGCGAGTGCGTGCGTCATTCTGAAATGTCATGATTCATAATGTGCCAAGGATATCGGCAACCATGATCCTACGAATTGAGATGGTGACCTACGTGAGAGGACAATAGATCAGACGTGGTAGAGAATGGAACGACGGCCGACAGCAGAATTAATTCAGGTGCTCTTGAATTGGCTATTTCGTTCAATTTGCTTCCTTTTACTTCACTCTTGCTCATGACATTCCGACTACAAGCTTTGTTATTATATCTGCCGTGGTCTACGTAGTTCAATATTCTCATGTTTAGCGTGCTCCCATAATGTGACACTTCTCTCGATTCGTAAAACGAGGTTGGAAACAAAAACCACAAGCATGCTGATAAAATGAGAGCTCTGAGGTTTAATTCTTCTTTCAAAATGAGTTTGTCTTCTTCGGTGAGTTAAATATTCGATTGCCCGAAGAACTAATATGTAACTGCTGCGGAAGTCCATAAAGTTTGCAGAAGAACTCTGCTTTCATTCGGGTAGACGGTAATTCATTATCGTATTAAATGGGTTTATTGCTGTCAGCCAACATGGCTAACATGGTTTCGATTGGGCATAGGAGTCTGGGAATAGCACTTGTGTATCGGTGTAGAATTCGGATACTCTGAATAGTTGAGGGTAGGGAAATGATGAATTACTATACAATAGCTGACTTCGTTAGTTATGTTGTTGGTCAAACAGTTTTGAACATGTCTTCTTACCTGTTTCGTCTATGTGAAAAGCCTCTGTGCACGTCCTTTCCAGCGAGAAGTAAAAAAGGGTTCAGAACACAAGGTGCAGGCGAGCGTATGTTTTCGGTGATTTCATTCTCAAGCCATTACAATCACATTCATATGAAAACGAATTATTAGGAAGAGTTGGAAAAATTTCACTAAGTCAGTAAAGAGAATTAAGGGTGACGAGGGACGGAAACCCGTGTGAATGACCAGATTATGTACCCGGTGAGAATTAGCTCATGTCAAAGCTGCGCCCGGCCGTGTAACACAGTTGTAATGACTATGGGAGTTGTAGTGCTTGGACTGATTTTCGCTGCTTTCACAGCTCAGGCTTCGAGAAGCCAATGATAATTGCCTCGGCAGTTGCTAGTTTCCGGGGGCTTATTGCTCCGCAGACTAAAATAGGATTGCTTTTAGTACTGGATGCATTAAGTCAAACGGAAAGTGAATTTTTTGAAATAATCCGAATTTCACAGGTTGGTCTGGGCGGGATTCGAAACCAAGCAAGATTGCATCCGAAACTTTAGTCCTATGTGTGCTAGTCCAGATGGGTTAGCAGTCTACGCCGAAGGGCTTCTGACTTTTCATATGGATCCCACAGTTAACCTCCGAAAACAGCAGTACATGGAATCCGTCATAATAAGCCAGCTTGTAATTAGGTTTTCGCATGCGCAAATTCGAATGCCTTTTGGAGTTGTCTCGTAGCTGGGGTGGTACTAGATCCTATGTGGTACCCATTCACGGCTTTGAATCCAACCGTGGTCAAAGACCCTCACCGTTTGGGTCAATTCAAATGTTGCCAAATCTGTCAAACTCCAGTATATACCGGAGAATAATTTAACATAATTTGTGATTAATAAACCCAGCACAGGATTGACACTTCTGAGGATCTTGCGATTGTTTGTTATTACAGAAGAAAGTAGTCAATATGTGGCACCTTGGATAAAACTATATACAGTACCATGGTAACCTTTTATCTGACTGTATAACTAAAAATGTTAGGAATTCATTTCAGGGTCAAAGGGTGATCCACTGTTGGTCAAAGCTGTCGTTACGATCCCTTGTTGTTTGCATATAGCGTTCCCGGTAGCGTATCAACCCTCGTATGTTTAAATTTTATATATACTAATGAAAATGATAGTTGTTTTTGGATTTCCAATTTCCATATATCCTAAAAGAAAAGTACTTCGGAGTGTTCTTTGAGATGCCGACGAACATTACAGAGATTCGGTAATTAAAGGTCCAATAGTTCTTTTTATGACTGCAAGATAACGGTATGGAGCTACCAACCTAATCCGATGGCACTGTCAGTGGTTTGTCCATCAGAAAGAACCCACTTATTTTAAAGAAACTGGTCATGTTGGTCAATTTTACAGAGCTTTCGAAGGAACCCCCAAGACAAAGATCAGCTTTTGCAGGATTCACTGGTTAGTGGAATGCAAATCGAGCTACTGATATCGTTTGCAGTAAACTATAGAGAAAAGCGAACCTCCGGGATGAATACACTGCTGGGGTGCTCAACCTATTTGCAATCCAAGTAAATCTCGCAAAACTGTGAA
This sequence comes from Fasciola hepatica, assembly GCA_948099385.1. Classification (NCBI taxonomy): domain Eukaryota; kingdom Metazoa; phylum Platyhelminthes; class Trematoda; order Plagiorchiida; family Fasciolidae; genus Fasciola; species Fasciola hepatica. The sequence continues at coordinate 1,342,136 of CANUEZ040000217.1, read as the reverse complement.
TAGCAAAACAATTATTGCCTAATGAAAAAGACTTTCAAATGGCAATACGTTTACCTGTTCGGGATGGGTTGGAGTCAATCAATAATTCGCCTGTTTAATTCGCTTCCTATATTGCGGATGATACTAGAACCGATCTAGGCGACTGGAGAGTTATCAACATTTTCTTTCGATCGGAATTCTGAAAAACATAGCTTTTACGCGTACAAATGAGTGCTCGTACTGAAAACTCGTGTATGGTCTGACATTTTTAGGAAGTGTAGTTGAAAGTTCGCATCGGTCACTGAAAGCACAGTCATCTTAGCCGCAGAGATACAGCTGAATGTAGCTTCCCCCTGGGTATATTTACACTTTCTCCAAAATGATCTTCCGTCGACCATAAGCCTGTAAAATTACCATGGCATATATTAAACCATTTCATTATTGCAAAATTTGCAGAACAGAATAATAACAGTGTATCAGCGAATTTACAGTCAGGGTTACAACATTAAATGAATAACAAAATTTGGCGCAATCAATAGAAGTGCGAGCGAGATCATGTAAGAGGTACCTCCAGATCGGCGGAAAGATCACGGACAAAGTGGTTTTTCTGATGATCCCTCAGGTCGATAGTACGTTGTTTAAAGTGGAATATGGTACATGAATATGACTTTGGTTACCATGTCTAGCCTATCTGCCTCGCCGGAATTGTTTGATTCTAGAGCAACCTCCAAAATTGTCTCTTATGTTGACCGCAACGTCAGCAATTCTATTTCCTCCCCAAAAAACTCCATATTACTGACATTACTATTTCCTGTGTACCAAGCCATATGCTCTTACCATTTTGAACACTGCGAATTTTCCGTCATAAAAGTTCGACTATGTTTATGGCGAAGAGGGACGATTATACAGTTATGAAAATACTCAAGCCTTTTCCCGTTTACAAGTGTGACTTGCATTACCCATCATGGTGTCGTTTTGTAAGATTTTGTTTACTCTGAAGACGTAGGATATATAATGGCCTTCACAATAGAAATCTGATTTAAAAATTGCTTCGGTAAAGGTTGCCATCAGTAACCGAACTGTTGGTTAGTCGCATTGTTTTCAGCGGCACCGCCGTGTTGTTGTAACTTTGTTTTGTTTTCTTCGCCGATTTGAAAAGACGATTAATTTTCCATAGAATAAATCTCCAAAAGTAGTGAGAAGAATGTGATAATGGATGCAAGTACAAATGACACGAAACTATGGTTGGACAGTGACATGCTTTTTTGACTCTAGAACGCTCTTTCTAAGGAAGACTATAGTTCAGTAAACGCTGTACTAGCAAAAATTATTCCTAAGGTGATTTTCTAGACTACTCGTCTTCTTTAGACTCATTCCATCGTCTCTGATTTTCGCAAAGTGTGGGCTTTTGACTGACCAACATCGTTATTGGTAGATCATGTGGTAACCAATCGCAGCAAGCTCTTGTTTTACTTGTAATATCAACCGCGGGATGAACAAGATGTGCTGCCAGAATTTCGTGAGATGATCGAGGTCCTTTGCCACCGAAGTAGGTCATGTCAATGGAAACACGACACAGTGATGACCACAATATTCTCGACTCCGAAATTTAGTCGGGCTTTCTTTTGAGGTAGCATACTCTGTGTTCTGATAGTTCAGCAGTAAACATTCCCCTACCACAAAATAGAAGATTGAGTCACAAACAAACATGGAGTTCCTCCAGTTAATTCTAGAAGGAACAGCGGGTAATAATTCTGTCATTCCAAGATTGACGATTAGTTCGACTGATTTGTTGGTGAATAAATTCCAACTAGTGGTCTGAAACGGGTTTAGATCCCTCTGGTACTTATTCACGTTAATCAAGAAATCAAGGGAAACCAATTCGATAATACCAAAATCTGCACTTTGTGGGTTAGACTTTATTTTTCGTACAAGGAGGCTCTCCATGAAATGTTTGCAACCAACGATCATGTTCTTCTCTTGTGGATCCAAAAATAAGCACTTCTTCCTATTATGCCATCATTCAAGTGATACTACCCATCACTCAGTTGCAGTCTAGAATAAATCGGACGAAACATGCAGTTCGAATGGTAAGAAGTTTCATTGTAAAACGCTCTTCAAATTTTGTATTGCTGCTAGTGGTTTGAAGTCCGGATTCAGTGGAACATGCAAAAATGCATCATCTAAAACTTTGTTAGAAAAATACTTGCTGCTTAGCGAGCATTTCTGTCACATTTCTGTCCGGTTCTCCAAAAGATGAAGCTAAATACCTTCTAGGTGACAGAGTTTTCGGCTTTCATTCTATCAGTAATACCACCTGCCTAGGTGGTAAAGCACAGACAGTTCAACGTGCCCTAAACCGTTTGATGACTGAGGCATCTGGATACGGTATGCACTTCGTAGGTTCCAAGTGAAACTTTACTTTTGTAAGACTGGAAAGTGATTCTACATTCTGCCGCCTAATTAGAGGTTTGATGCAAGCACAAAAGTGTCTTCAGCTGAATCGTATGGATTATATGGAAATATTTTTGCTGAAATGGGGTACAGAGAGTACGATCGTCAGTCTATATCCTATGAGGAGCTTTACGCTTGGATAGAGGTGCTGACATACTATAAGAGATGGAAGATACGGCGATGACACTTTGATCATCATCGACAAAAAAGACAGGCAGAATTCATCCTAGAAGAATTAAACAAACTACATTCCAACATCCATTTCATTACGGAAACCATGAAAAACAACGACTTAAACTTTCTGGATATCAAACTAACTGGTAAACCCGGTGGGTCAACCTCAAGGTCAGTCAATCTCAAAAAAAGTGCGCAGGTCAGTAGTTACTTTTGGCAGGCTATGCGCCCATTTCCTACAAGCGCCGTCTAGTTCCCACTCTTTACAACCGAACAAGACGGATACTTACGAATGACGCAGTTGCTGATGGATTCAATCTGATCCGAACAGCGCTGCAAAACAACGGATAACCAGATGCTTTCATGGACAGACACAGCGTCACAAGGCCTGTGAAATCAATTACAACATCAGTACCACGAATGGAGGTCAGAATGTGCCTTCCATTCAAGGGTGATGACCTCACCCAAATGCTGGAAAGATGACTAAAGTCAACTGTTACAAGAGCGTATTATGCAAAAAGCAATACTTAGATTGTTGCAGGACAAGCAAAGAGGTGATAGGGTGGAAGGCAGTAGTAAGTACATTTCAGGAGGAGATAAAGTGAAGTGCCAAGTGATTTGAGTGTCAGGACATAGAATGTATCCTTTCTAATATCCGGAATGACTGAGTTGACATCGGAAGACTTGATGGACTTATTCGCTGGTTGTTTATGGAGATCAGTTAACAAATTCATTGAAGCCACCCGGTAGAACAGGGATAACCTTGGCCTTACATCCCCACTTGGAATTTAGCTGGATTAGCACACAATAAAAGGGAGTAAATACAAAGATAGATTATTTGGTCAAATGCTTCTATCTGTCAGGATCAGTAAGAGTTTGGATCCGTGTGCACAGCTGAACTCTTCATTGCTTTCAAAGGAACAAACCCCAACTACTATACATTTCTGGTCCGATGAATACATGAACTGAAGCGACGGCTTTCAGAGTTCAACCCGAACCACGGTAGGCCAACTCGTCGGGGTTGGACACATAAAGCTGTAGTGAAAAGACAGACTTTGTGTGAACCTACTCACGCACACAAAAGGACTGTCCGTGTGTGTTTATAGGGCCAGAGACTAAGGAGCAATACGCGTACGAAGTAAACTAGCATCCATGGCGCAGCCGGGATGAGAAAAAATTCCAAAATATAAAACATCTGAAATAAGGCAATCGTGTATGGTGCAAAAGTCAGTCCACTGTCTACAATACTACTATCCAGAATATAGATCTATTGGGTGAAGATACTCAGAAAAAACCGCGGTATTTGAAAAAGAACAGGCTCAACTATCTTGCGGCAAGAACGGGTTGTCAGCGGTGGATGAGTCTCAGTCTTCCGGAAAATAGTCAGATCACATGAAACATGAAGATCGGTAGCATTAGGGGTAGAGGACGGAGTTTCCGTGGAGGGAACTGAGACCATGCAGCCCGAATCGGGGTTTGCTACTTTCAGGTGATCAGCTCTGACAATATTGGATAACACGGACTTATCAATGCAAAAATATCCATCCTTATGGGAAATCACAAGAAAAGGGGAAAGAGTATGCCGGATGCAGTAGGGATTTGATAGCTTCAAGAAAAGGAAACTAAGACGGCATATTGTTGAGTCTTTGGAAGGGAAAGTATGACGAAAATATAATAAAATTGGGGGAGAATGGAGTGATACCACTTATAACCGTAATTGGCCGTCAAAGTTGGGGGGGGTTAGAATATGTGGATTTCGTCCAAAAACGTAGTTCAATTGACGGAATTTGTCGGGCACAGAACTGGTGAGCGAAAGCCAACGTATTTATTTAGGGAAGTGCATACATACAACGTGGTTAGCGAAAGGACGACCGTCCACTTCACTAAAAAAGAGCTGGAGGTTAGTGAATTCTTTAGTAATCTATGTAATCGCTCCACTAGTCCGTTGGATGAACGATGATAGGCAGTCGAGTGAATATGTTGGAATCCAACTGAAAAAGTGAAATCACGGAAAAAAATGGAATGAAATTGTATACCTTTACCCGCGGTGATCATGGATAATACAACAAATATAGAAATCCTATATTGTGTAGTATGCGGGATGCAGTGTCTTCCGTGGGAAATGCACGTGTACGATCTGCAAAGACAGAAAGAAAACTCGGTGAGCCGGAACTCAGTCAGTGCATCAACAAGCATCAACACTTACACCGATAAAGATGGGAGTGGCGATCTGCCTGAGTGTATTACAATTGTGAACGCGTTTTTGAAATTTATTCACCAAATGTGACAACTACTGGGACAGCCATAGGCTACGGGCATATAACGACCCACACATGTGGGGAGAAAGCAATATCCGTCGACCAATGGTAATGGGCAAAAATACCTAAATGGACATGATAATAACGGGCATTGCTTGTGATTATTTCGGCAGGGGAGGAAAGTGCATACCGATGAATCTGGCTCCGTCAACAAGGTATACATATTCTAGTTCAAACACAAATATCTCTGTTCATATTCGGTCTCACTCAGCTATCGGATACGACTCTGGCGGAAACATGCATTCCAGGATGGAATGTAGAATTTAGGTACTTAAAAAAGCAGCAAAGTGCACTTGGAGCATGCGGTCGAGAATGGCCAGGTGAGACATTGGTAACAAGTGTATCATTTCCATCACATGGGACAGGTCTTTGAATATCAGGAAGGACGATGAGCGATAGGAACTGCAAGTATAAATCGGGTCGTTATTCATTATTCTCTGAACTGAAAGATATCACTTGAATGGATTGCTGAGAGTAGATCAAAGAATGTGGTTGTTCACTAGGCTGACATCCAAGCATTTGCTCCCGCAGCTCAGAGAGTACTATGAGAAAACAGATTGGCGAACAGGTTCGCTTTCAGTGATTCATGCTCATACTGTTACATCACAATATATTACGACAGGTTGAGAAACTGGACCAGTTAGACAAATCGGGGCTGACAGAGAATAACGGTGACATAAAATAAGAAAAGAAGATAATTGTAATCCAGGCTTTATTCGAGACCTGATTTGGGTTATTTCTCAAGTATTATGTCAGTACTCATCTGGTCTATGGCCTGTTGTAGGGTGGGGGGAGGGCCTAATGTGTTTTGGGCACACAGAGGGGGTTGTGCAGGCTGAAGCCGACAGCCTCCGCTGTTCGTGATGAGACAGTGTGCTTGTCTTAACTGTCGATCCCGGTTCTTATACAGGCAAGAAAAGCCTCGGACACACCTGTATGATTGGACTGAGCTAGGTGTGAAATGTCTGCACTATTTAGCGACTTAGTTGATCCAGTGTTCAACCAGACAAGGTGATGATCGCAGATACGTTCAGACAGATGCCTGGTCATGCGGCCGATGCACACTGTTTCACAGGAACAAGAGAGTGAATACACAAAAAATAAGGCTACAGAATCAGGTATTTTTTCCTTGAACCGCAAAATCACTACTGGTCTGGTTTGGAACAACATCCGCGAATTAGCTGCGTAAAATGTTTTGCTGATGACGCCTGACAACCTTCTGTGAACAATCTTTGCCAATGCGTCGCCTTTGAATGACAGTTACGTATACTGGCTTCCTTCACCTGGAGTTCACTTGGAGCTTACCGCTCTATCTGTATTACCTCATCAAAAAGGCGGTTCGGGTAGCTATTCTGGGTGAATTCAAATCATCGCACCGCTGGCTGGGTGGTTTTCACAAGTGATATACAACAGAAAAACCTGTGCACAAAAGCACCTTCAAGAAAGTGGGTTGACTTATTGCTATCTCTTGTGTTATGAGGTGAACAGCGAAGCCCACCAGTACGGGATTTAGGCAGAACCCAGCACGCGAAAACACGAGAACGTCCTTGTAGAGATAAAAGTAGATCAAATAATAATTCCAGCAGAAATGACTTCATACCTCCAGACTGTTTATATTGCAATAGCCGAGCCATTTGAGGACCATTTGTTCACACACAACAAAGAATACAATGAAAATTAAATGGAGCGAATTTGGGGTGGGAATTTGGTGAAGCGTAGCTTTTTGGGGGTAGTGACGTGAGTGAGGAATTGTAGCGGCCTGAAGATGAATGAGTTCAGATGTGTAAAAATACGGAAAAGAATTATTGTATATGAAATTAAATGACATTACTCAGCTCTGGGCTGTTTGTTTGTTTTTATGATGTCAAGGGCTAGTCGTTTTTTGTTTGCTTGCTGTAAGGACTATTGATTTCCACCAAAGGAAAAAACACCTTAGACTGCTGTGTTCGCATAGGGTCGAACCATATTTCTCCTGGATAGTCTGGTGTACGGTGTCCCTCTTACTCAAATGTGAACGACACTGTTTCATTGCAAGCCGTCCTTCCCTTATTCCTCTAATGTTTACTGTCTTTTGGCAACCGTTGAAATTTTTGGACTGTTACCCGTTCCTTATAAAATTAGCGAGGGTTTGCAGTATTGTCCTTAGTTTAGTAGCCAAATACTACAGTTTAGGAGCATTGGGCCATATATTGCGAGCCACCCATCACAAAAGAATGAATTCCATACCGAGATGAAATTTGTACAATGTATTTTACAAAAGAAACGAAACTGTAAACGATAATGGTCTTCGGATGGTTGAGTAATTGTGAGATCGGGCCTACCACAAGGTGCACATGCAGTTGTGGTGATATCGTGAATTGATTTACGGTAGATTTCTTGTACTAAACGAAGCCCATACATCCTGACAGGCGGTCTTTCTGGTTTTCCTCTGAACTTCCATTGCTCTCTTCTAATTAAACGTTTACCGAACTTTTTAAACAAGCGAATACCTCCTCAGCGGGGTTTAAAAATGGACCATAAGGAAAGAGAAAATGGGAGGAACATTTATTGGTCAGGCGTGATTTGGATGCCTGTTGACGTAATAAGGCATTATCAAAAATTAAAACTGCATCAGTTTTGGGCTGCTCAGTGTTTATCTGAGCAGAGTAGGTTGCCAAGAATCCCTTGAAAATTTGGTTGTTACTTTTCACGCGACATCCATTATGTAACACCTAAAGGGGCAAAATGCATGTAACCATATTCCGTTTGACCCTCTTATTTGACAGATCGTCCGATCGATCGAGGGGACCAAACGTCGCGTTGGGCTTCTACGTGAAGTTGGGAGGAATAGTTTCCTGAGGCTTGTAACCCTTCTTTTTTCGGGCAGGGTTTATCTCGGCCTCAATCCTGAAGCGCTCAATAGGTTTAATTGTACGTTTTTCGTGTCCTAGTCAAGGTTATCAAGGAGACCTTGGATAGAGGGGACACGAATGGTCCACCTGGAACTTTCAGACTGTTATGGTTTCATTTCGATGATTTTGTTCCAAAATATTGCTTACCTCACCGATTACATTGTCCGAAATTTTCCTTTTCTTGAGGCATCGTTTCAACCTATTTTCCTAATCTCATTTTGCGATGTCATATCATGTTTTAATTTTATTCCAAACTGCTGAGATTACAGCTTTGAACCATCACCATTACTGGCACATTGTACAATACGCCTGTGGTGTTCACTGATGACAGTTCAATTTTTGCGTGTACTATTTTCTTTTTTGGTTAAAATCGGAAACACTATAGATAGAACCTGGTAATCCGGTGTAATGAAAATTTCCTTACGCACTACGAGAAACATTACCAATGGATACTCATTTACAGAATGCTTCACTATTGGGCACCAGAGACTTGGGCCAACATTTCTAAAAGAAATGGAGTATAAGGAAAATAAAGCCAGAATTCAAGAATTAGAATAAAGTTTCATTATCTCGAAAAATAACATGACGAAATTCTAATGAACGTTGAATTGTGTAGGTGTATAAAGATTCATTTTTATACCGAAAAACTAAGACATCCACCGAAAGTAATCCTAAGTTTAATTTTTGAGGTAAAATAAATATAGGACCGGTCTTACATTCGGGGAAACGAAGTAACTTAATATAGCGTGACGTACTAATAGGATGAAATATCATACTGCATTCTCATGCCTGCACTCAAGCCTCATTGATTAGTACGTTACATTTACATCGTGGCCTATTTTGGGTCATGTGTCTGCAGCTATTTATTGTATTACCTTAGTCACCATCTGTTTTCTGGGTTTATCTGAGGAGCTCAAGTGACTAGTAGATCTAAAGCTTTTTGCCCAGATAGTCGTTTCGTTTGCAACCATTCCAGTAAAGATCAGCTCTTCCTCAAAAAGCTACCTTTTGTCACTCTAGGGTTTACCAACAAAGGCCAGATATTCCTTTCACTCTCTGGGTCCTTATTGTGAAAAAATGGGCTCCACAGTAAATCCATGTTTTTAGGTGAAATGCAATTAAGTATCAGTCAAATAAATCAAAGTATTTCCCACCATTAAAAAATGCAAGAAAGCTGTCAGTCGGTTTCTGTTAGTATCAATCCGAAGCACAGGTAATAAATTCCAATAAGGTAACGCAAATTTAGCGGAAAGCTTGTTGTTTGGGAGTACTAGCATTCCAACCTTTCGACGGATTTTAACCCGGAAAGTGCTGATCACATTTCACCGACAGTCAGTTCTATTTAACGTTTTCAAAGAAATATTATTATTTACCATGCTTCTTTTAAAAACGAATTGCACAGCCATTATTAGCAACCATATTCACAGATATTTTGAAGAGGGCTGGAAGTGCCACTTGGTGAATAGGGAATGCCAACTACGCTGCACTTGATTTTAGGTGTTGCCAATAGATTCTTTATTCGGAAAAGGGATCATGGCCAACTGGAAACTACCAGTAGCAGAAAGGAACCCGCGGCGAGAGCGGAACTGAGACCTAAGAAAGTTAGGTTAACGTTTTACAAAGATGACCTCTTGATCACCACCCGTTAAACAGCTACACCGTTCTACTAATATTTGTATTCATGGCAGATGAATGAACTGAAGGACGATTTAAACCCTTTGTTTTCGACTGTATTTTACAGGGTCGTTTCTTTCCCCGAGTAGGCAATTTCTGTCATCGTTTTGCGTGGTAGATTCGTGCAATGTGTATTAGTTTTCCTCTGTGGTTTTCATTTACCGGATTCAAAAGTGACATGTACAGTTTCATGCATTGCCGATAAATGTGATCGGAAGTAACCGGTCGGACGATAGGGTATAGGTCTCGAAACCCATCACAGTCGACGGGCTTTGGCGGTGCATCACAGTGTCGTTTTCCGGCTAAATACAAAACCTAGCCTAATAAAGTCATGATGCAAATCGCCGGTTTGTTGCTACCCTTATTCTTTCACGGGGAAGAAGAACCTTCCCCAAACGTCTTCCATTCAAATCTGTGGATTTTGCTGGCACCTCGCCCGTGGATGATCCATTTCAATTAGCGGATGACCCGAAAATTTCCTGTTCAAAATCACTAAAAAGCAAATCGACGGCCTAGGCAGTTTTTGACAAAACTGAACAAGATTACCCAGCCAGCTGAAAGAAGTTGTCCATGAAGTCAGTTAATGGGGTTTGTAATTAATAAAATACCGTTGAGATGACCCGGCCACGGAAAATATTTCGAAACAATGCTCTTCACACTGTTTCGACTGCGGTCTTTTGACATCCTTTACGGAAAGTTTCGGGGTTAGTAAAACAAAATGGTGCTTACTTCGTGAACTCTTGTATGCGGTGGGCGGCATAGAGAAACAGATATATAATATTTCATGGATGTTGGATAGTGATCCAACCCATGAACATGAACTGTACTCCGGAATATGAAAAAGTCCTGCATGGTGCAATCGAACTGAAAGTGAATGGCGGGTTTAACCATGCTGATAATACAGTTACGAAGACAAATAACGATTCACACGTACTCGTTTCAATTTCCGATGAAGGTACGCGCTCTGCGTTTATTTACAGTAAAAGTAGGAGATCTAAGAAAAGTGATTTCTTTGATAAACCGTTTCACAACTCTTCGACATTTCAAAATGCAGTTTGAAGTAATTTCGGGTTTTCAACACACCGGTTCAGAAATGATAGCCATATTTTTTTCAATACGCCCTAAATTCGGTCCCGTGAAAAAAACCCTAGTCAAACTGTGTGTACTGGGTTGTCTTCCCGTTTTGTTGACTTGCAGACAAACAAAACGCCCAGTTTCACATCACAGAACACAAGCTCGCTTTACCACGTGCGTTTCCCGAAAAAGTTATAAAACTATGACGATAAGATACCTGAAGTTATGGACAAACCGACAGCAAGCCCATGAAATGGCAATACAGTGTCAAGTGGAATAGTTCACAAAGGAAGTGGTGTACGACTAATCAACTAACAGAAAAAGGAGCGCTCGCCTTGGGGAACATTCAGTAGTGTAGTGAAGGACAAATGCGGTAGCATGTCTACGAGAAAATCGCGTGGTCATAGGGGGAGTCTAAAGGTTGCTCATTCACAAGGACAAAGCAAGCGGTGGGGTCCAATAAAGTAACCCAGACAGTTATGAGAAAATAACAGAACGGGCTGCGTGAGAATGTGAGTGTTGATGAGGGTCTGAAAGCATCTACGCCGACAGAGTTGTCTTGGAAACCAGTGGGTCGGTGCAAGGAGGAACATGACGCGAAAGAACGTTTACTTAAGCGATAATATCTATTAGGACCCAGGCTAACAAACAGTAAATTCAAATTTTTTTGAGGTTCTATGCCTATCTATAAAACGGTGGATAGAGTATACTTTGGTCGAAGATAAAGAGGATTGCCTAACTAATTAGAAACGGGTTTGTCGGGGTACTAAGCGGCTGAAGTTGTTCCTGAAGGATCCAATGAAAAGTCTGAAACTAGCATACTAGATAAGCGCACGGTTATATATTGAATCAACGTTCGTGCAGTGCAGATAAATGAATCACAATGATGCTGTGCCGAAATCAGCTTGAGAGTACTAAATCAAAATCCCCATTGGTATTAAAGCAGTAAAGTGTGGTTTTAAGGAACGCGGGGAAAGCACGGGTACGTAAAGCTGCAGGAGAAAACATACACACATTGGGTGGAAGATCAGGAATAAAATTTAATCATCTTCAAGAAACGACTGAAAGAAAAGGATTTGATGCTGCCAAGAAAAACAGGAAAAAAATAATTTGGAAGGTGAAGGTAAACTGTATAGCGAATTTATATCAGAATACAAATAGTAATCAAGATCACGAGGATATTGAAGATAATGATTAGCACGAAGACAACGGTGCTGATGAAGGTGAATAAAAAGTTGATGGTCATTTTTCGAAAAGGAAATGTAAATGATGATGATGATGATGATGATGATGGTGTTTTCGACGGTTGTGATAGTGGCAACGTCCATGATGATGATGACAACGTTGATTATGATGGTGATGATGATGATGTCGATGATGGAAATGAGGTTGCTTCAGATGATTATTCAGATAATAATGGGGAAAATGATGTGTCTGATGAACTTCATTGTTTTAGTTTTACTGTTTTTGATGTAGATGTGGTGATTGTTTCGCTGATTTACTTGTTCGACCTCTTGATGAAACAACATTAGTTCATTTCTGATGAAGTTCCATGCTCTTGAAAACAATGGACTTCAATATAATGCCCATTTTGAAGTCATTTTTATACTTTATGGATGATTTTTTCGGCATCTCTGACCAAAACCCTGGTGAAAATGGATTTTGATAGTCCATAATTAAATTGTAGTGATTCCTGAAGATATGGGTTTTTCCAAAATGCTCACCAGTTGTGCCGGAAGTTACTAGATCCTTCGAGGTATTCCGAAGTAATGCAAGAATTAGTTGTTTATTATCATCTGTTTGTCTTCGGTGTTGCAGTGAAGCTTACCGAACAATGGTAAGAGCTTTATCAAAACTTTTCGATAAGTTGTGAACCACATTGCCAATACGTATTGTAGCGGTCACATTGTTATTCCCGTTGACGGTTTGTAGAGCACATACTTTTAAGCCTGAGAAGATAGGTTCTGATAACATGATTTTCAATATTCTGAGGAGGAGAGACTGATGTTCCAGTTATTAGATGAACGAAACGTATCCTTGTAAAAAAGATAATAACAGGGCAATAAATGTATAGATAATTGGCGAATATTTACTGTGTTCGTGAGGATACTAATGATCATCGTTACACAGACGATAGGAATTAAAATATCCATGTTGCCTGTGGACCAGCTTTTTAATGGTCACGTATTTGATGGTTTGGTGAGAAATATTCGATTTCATGAAGGTTTCACTGGTATCGGCATTTTCAAGTTAAAAGTTTCTGGATTAGATCTTGGTTCATGTTATTATAGACCCGGTATGGTCCCATTAATACCAATTAGCGATCTTCTCAGGTCTGAGCAAGTCCAGGAGTTAATTGTTGAAGAAATATGAAATTTTCAAATGTGTGGTATCTTAGGTCAACGTAACAAGCCAATTTTCATAGGGAACAAACGACGCGGAGATAACTTCATTTTCAATTATTCATACGCATACCAACACATAGAAAACGGAGTAGTATTCATATAACAGTTGCTGATATTTTCATGGTAAAACCTGAGAATTATTCGACTCGAGCCAACAATACAAGATTTCACTGTGCACAAACGATACGTCGACGCCTTCATTTATGTTTTTGACACCAATATGGACAAAAACCTACTGCTTAACAACTTAAAAGCTGCCCATTCAAATCTCAAATTTATCTTGGTTAAATGGAGGGCAATAGCTTATCGTAATAAGACGTATGCATGAGCCTTTAGAGCCTTTGGTCCGCTCATTTTTCTGCATAGAGGAACTTCATAGAACGGACCATACGTCAATCATCACAGTTTTCTATCTCTCAAAATAAAGGGGAGCCTCGTACTTTGCTTGGCTATTGGGGCCAGAAAAATCTGCTCCGAAGACGCAATAAGAAATGGCGTCCTTTTGTTCGGAGTGCTTTCCTACAAAGTGGCTATCCTGAGTGCTTTATTGACAAGACGATAGGAGGAAACGAAGAGAGATCAAAGGAGATAGGAGCTGCAATGAGGCCTTTTAACGTGCACTAGCCGTTCAAAAGCGATACGGATCCCAAAATTATTCAAAACAGATTATCAGGAGTAATCAATGGAACATTCTGGGCAGCGCAATTACAAATCCTGTTCGTTTACAAACCGATTGTTTTTCTCGTTGAGGAATATAATGTCAAATTTTGCAACTGTTTTTTTGTACATTCAGTGAACTGATCTTGTAGAACTAGGTACACTGGTTGCAGAGCTAGGTGCTTTTTCGAAGGCTTTTGTGAATACCACCAGGCTTCACTGAACACGGGAGACAATTACGAGTGCTGTGTGCTCACACTTTTTGGGGCCAAACCACTCAGTAGAGATGATACACGCTTTTCGTATCATCTACAATGTCCGGAGCTAGAAATCGAAACTTGTCAAAGGTCGAACCTTAACCACAGCCGAAGCCGTGGGTATTCGTCTCCACAAACAAATTTTGCGAGCATTTGTACTCCATTGGTCAAATTCTTGTTCTCGAACACGTGCGAATATCTGAACACTCCACACTGTGAACAATTTCACATGGGCACACCTTAGTGCAGGGAAAGACTCGAATCATCATTCACTGTTCTTATTTATTGTTTCGTATGTAGTTTTATTTATTGGAATGAGCACGAACAACTGAGAATAAGCTCGTTTGCTATACCGTTTATTCTCAATGGGTTCTCCTGGATTTTTGAGATATATTTTAGGCATTATCATTATCTTTCAGTAGACACTGAAGCGGGATGGCGCAGTTGTAACTCACACGCCCTCGAGGTGAAAAAGCCCGGGTTTAAACCCTGGACAAGGCAGAGGATATTCACCAATGATGAGCTCTAATAAGAGCGAAACTCCAGCGTGGTGCTTCCGAGTGCAGGTTGGTCGGATGACCTGAGGTTTGTGGGTGGAATGTGGAGTCCGAAGCACAGTCAGCTGAACATAGATAGACTTAATATCAAGAAGATTCCATACATGGCCGAAAATATATTTAGAGGAAAGTATGTATTTCGTCTATTGAAAGACAGTTAAAAAGAGTTTAATGTGCACTGCTTTGGTGGAATTTTCCGTTTTTACCCAGTGTTTTTCACCAAATATAGTTTACTTCATTCCGTTTTTACTGTATATCCGTTCCCACTAAATAAAATGAGTACAATGTGTCAGGAGAGCGATTGATGCTAGACAGAACCTGTCAGTCGGGCAGAGAACAGTGTAGGCGGTAGTGGTTTGAGTGTTATACGAGTCCGAAAGAGAAGCGTTCAAAGTCCAACATAAGTATCATCCTTTAACCAAGTCAGTTATGGGACGAAAGACTAGATTAAGTAACAAGTATAAGGAATGATGTCATCTGGAAAAAGCGAAAACTTAAGGATACTTTTGTGTTCAGTGAGTTTTTATATCACAATTGGGAATTTGTCAATGTAGTTGACCCAAACACGACGATTCAGTCTCAAGTTAGATATTACTCAATTTTCCAAAAAGTTTATTTTAGTAAAGCATAGTTGACTGGGCATGATTTATTTCCTGTCATTTGGCCTCACAGTCACCGCCTCCTCTCTGGTTGGCATCTTATGTAATGAGAAACAGTTGATTGCAACGAATTTAATAAATGACACTGAATGTGCTCATTACCCCAAGCTACAGATTTTCCTGTTGTCACTCAGCCTTGTCACATCCCTAAATGGCCGTGTATGATACTACTCACTTCACGGAATCATAGAGCTGACAATAACAAATCGGTCACTGTGAATACTAATAAACAAGTTACGTGTCCAAAAGCTCCAAGAAACGGTCAATTTATGGCAATTGTGAGGGATTAATTCGGAAATCTGCTACCTGTTTTCTTGTCTTTGCGGTGCCTCGATAAATTGGAACACTTGTTAGTCAAAGGACGAACTTTCTAGGAGTGTGCTCTTGTCAATGGTTTGTTTTCTTGAGGAAATTAAATATTTCTAATGAGACGTTAGCATTTCTATCATCCGTGTATGAAAAGAGCTCACTGGACCAATAAGGCAGCACCCAAAACTGTATCTTGCTTCTTTCCTCTAGCTCTTGTCATTGTTGCTATCCAAAGGCATAACGACCAGTTCAACTAGCATTTATTGAAAACTGTGTGAAAGACGATCAATAAGTGGTTGAGGAGATAATTGGACCACTATCGACGTAGCCATCTTGATCATCTCCCACTCCCTTTTTATGATCCAAGCCACTCCTTACCCTTTCTAGGCCTATTGAGCTTGAGTCACTTTATATCTTGTTCCGCGTGCCTAGTAGATGCACTGTCATCAGATGCGATTGATTGTGAACACGAATCTATAGGTGAGAAATGTCAGCAAATAAAATAAACAAACAGCACAACGGAAAGTTCTCGAGCTCACCGGAAGCATTAGTTCAGGGTCGTCACGAATATCCATTCCGAATGAACTGGGGATCAATACATCGTTACAAAGGAGGAGACGCGTAAGATATACAAAAGTAATACATTTCGTGTGAATGCATAAATTCACTGTCTGAAGTGAACGAGTTTTGTCCACTCAGGAAGAGTGAGGCTCCCGAGTAGAACACTCAAGCAAATCCGATGATATAAATGGGTGAAACAGTGTTCGGCTATTATCTGTAGATAGTAGGGTGGATTCAGGTGCACAATAAGCATAACGTGCTGGTGGTATACAAAGACGAAGTGTGTCGTATGCATATACAATTTCATGTGACGAAGTCTGTACTGAACTTTGTCTTTCATCAAATCACAAGAACAGTATAAACTATCTGTCCAAGTTTCTTTTATTCAATGGCCTCATGTTGCCTCATTTTGTCTGGTAGCCACAGTCAAGCTGCTGCATCTACTGGGTACAAAGAAATGTCTGTACGGTCTGCTAGAATTTGTAAGTCGTGATCAGCCATTTCTTGGTCGAACATTTGGATGGAATTTAGACATTCACCAGCACAAAAGGGTGAAATCTTCCGGAATGTTTGGTTTGCATTCATTAGCGGATTTACTATTGATGAAAGACAAATACAACAACGGGAACTTTACGGTTGAGCACCGATGATTCTCGATCTGCGTGAAAACACTGCAACTTGCTTCCATCCTGAAGTAGGACGATCTACACGATACCCAATGAAATCACTTAGCTCAAATATTTCATCATCTGTGTCACTGTGAAACCACCTTTGTTGTAGCTGCACCGAGGTGAGAATGTACATGTGACCTGACAAGGTGTGAAGAAACGGAAAATTTACTCAATAGGGGAAGAATGATGTCATGGAGAGGATTGGGCGAGTTATTCGTCTGACGGCAAACTCATGCCATAGAGGCTCATAGACAACAAAATGGTGTACGAGAATGAAACCCGCAACTAAACACAGCCGTAATCGCTCGCATCTCACTCTGCTGTTTCGACTTTGGTAAGATGCACTAGGATGCACAGAGAATCTTCGACCGACAGATTCTTGTCAAAATAGAGTGCATGGACCGCTCGGTCGGTCCACGGCTCCCGACATACAAACTTCTCGACAGGAAGAACTTGGTTGTCCACGGGTTAGATTTTATAACTTGGACAAAAATCTGATTGTCGCTGAGAATGCCATTCCGTACCTAATTCCCAGGAGTCTTCATGAATAGTTTCTCCACACACACCGCTCATGTCTGGGCGAAATTCGGGACTTTAGTTAAGCCAGCTCATATTTTCAAAAGAGCTAGCCACACAAACAGAGGTAAGGTTTTGTGTTCCAGCAAACCAATGCGAAGCCTGTAAAACAAGATAAATCAATCAGTTTCTTGAACCCAGAACGGCTAGACTGTGTTTCAAGGAACGCCAGCCATGGACTCTATATTGCACGTACTTGTTATTTATTTTTAAGTCGAAGGCTACTGACCGTATAGACATGATTGATCCCCATCTGTTCAGATAAAAACCCAACTCGAAATACATATAACTGTCGAAAGACAAATTGTTAATTAGCAATATCAGCCGGAAATTGTGATCTTAAGACTCCGTGAACTACCCAAAGCATTACTGTTATTTCATTATTTATACAAACTTATGGAAAACACCTTCCGATGGCATGTAACAACGTGATTGACTTACAAACAAATGGTAAACTGCGGTATACTAGGTAATCCTCATATTGCATGTTGTATTATTCTACTAGATGTTACTCATGAAGCAGGTGGTACTTTTTGCTATTACGGTCAACTCATCTCGTGCATATCAGCTGTGCGTACACATCGAGCGCTCATTCAGTGTTTGCTTCATTTTCAATACCGATACTGGAATCCTCCGTGATCTGACAATGTTATACGGAAACCGAAAATAGGTTGGTTTTCAAGATTTCAAGAACATTCATAGATCCCGACTTATAAAGCACATGACTATAGGTTTATGTTTTGGGTGTGGCAATTCTTTTACACAATACTAAATAAAGTATCAAAAATATTTGATCCCTAATGTGGTGCTCCGTACGAAGGGCAGAGAAATAAAACTGGTGACTCACCAAAATACGCACAGGGTTTCTAACGTCAACTTTCAAGAAATCCCACTCAGTTGACAGAGCAAGCCTACATGAACAGGTTTGACGCGTCATTCTATTTAGTTCAAAATAAATCAAAACTGACATCTGATCTACTTCACCAGAATACACTCACTGAGGTGGTGTGGGATGACAATGACAGAAAAACGATAAAACTGGTGACTCACTAGGATTGCGTAACGTATCTACACGTACGAGAAACAACGTTCGGTTGGCTACCGACTCGGTGGTAACCTGTTTTTCGTAATTTTGTAAAGCGTTATCCGTTTTGGAGCTGCAAGATGGAATCACAAAATCACTCTTCAAGGTCGCCGAATAAGTTTCCATTGGTATTATCGCGTATTTTTAATTTCCAATTTCCCTCATTGACTCCTTCACGACAACTAATGGAATATAATTCAAACATGCATGTATACTGACTGACTGGTTAAATTTCAACAGCTTCTCAGTTATAGATATCTGCAGACGTATGTAAGTGTAAACTGGACGCACTTGGCAGTAAATCAGTTAGATTTTACTTTTGATTTCAACACAACAATGTCTCAAAGTAAATCTGTTTTGAAATTCCGCTTTAAGTACCATTGTTTGTTAAAGGTATCTTCAATTTTTGCGCTGTTGCAATCCTTATCGAATTATACAAAAATATATTTTCTGCAGTTAAAATGGGAACAAAATTTCTTGAGAAACACTTGGATACCGCGAATCCCATATTGCGATGCATTGTTGCCAAATGATTTCTAATATAAATTCAGATATATGATTTTGACGGGAGATGATTTCCGAAACTTGGAAGAATCTGCAAGTTTGTACAATTCAAAGAGTCAGATATTGATCGGATTTGATCAGAACGTAAGCTTAGCAGATAGATGTTTTGTTTACCGACCACTCTTTCCAAACCAAATATTCCAGAATTGAAGCAAACGCGTTTTAGTTGAGATTGAACACACTGAACATTTCAGGTGACCAATTCAAAATTGATCATTTACCAGCGTATTCGCCCTCTGACTCAGTAGTGATCAAACTAATAAACATGTTTGCAACACGAAGAAATTTCTCCTCACTTTAGCACTTCAAACATTTACATATATATCACACTAGAAAGAAGAAATTATATGTGCATCTATGGATAGCAGTGAGTAAGTACGTGTGCTTCATATCTGATAACTTGACAAAATACTCTAGCTTGGCGAATCATGTCCGTTGTCTGAGAGACAATCAATATAAATTGAGCGAACATGCGTGAAAATGGCTGCTTTGAAGAACGAAGCTTTACATATAATCTATTCTCCAAATGCAATTTATGTCAGTGATCTATTATCAAAGTGATATATGTTATTGCCTGAATTGATACATTTGAAATAAATTCCTTTGTGGTACAAGCACGGCAGACCCCGTCAACGGTCTCGATGGTCCCGTAGCCTTAACATTTACAACACTAAATCGGATTACAGTAATATTTGAAATTCCCTCTTGACCCTAACATGACAATTCAGTCACTAGTTAGATATAACTCAATTTTCCAAAAAGTTTATTTTAGTAAAGCAAAGTTGACTGGGTATGATTTATTTCCTGTCATTTGGCCTCACAGACACCGCCTCCTCTCTGGTTGGCATCTTATGTAATGAGAAACAGTTGATTGCGTCGAATTTAATAAATGACACTGAATGTGCTCATTACCCCAAGCTACAAATTTTCCTGTTGTCACTCAGCCTTGTCACATCCCTAAATGGCCGTGTATGATACTACTCACTTCACGGAATCATAGAGCTGACAATAACAAATCGGTCACTGTGAATACTAATAAACAAGTTACGTGTCCAAAAGCTCCAAGAAACGGTCAATTTATGGCAATTGTGAGGGATTAATTCGGAAATCTGCTACCTGTTTTCTTGTCTTTGCGGTGCCTCGATAAATTGGAACACTTGTTAGTCAAAGGACGAACTTTCTAGGAGTGTGCTCTTGTCAATGGTTTGTTTTCTTGAGGAAATTAAATATTTCTAATGAGACGTTAGCATTTCTATCATCCGTGTATGAAAAGAGCTCACTGGACCAATAAGGCAGCACCCAAAACTGTATCTTGCTTCTTTCCTCTAGCTCTTGTCATTGTTGCTATCCAAAGGCATAACGACCAGTTCAATTAGCATTTATTGAAAACTGTGTGAAAGACGATCAATAAGTGGTTGAGGAGATAATTGGACCACTATCGACGTAGCCATCTTGATCATCTCCCACTCCCTTTTTATGATCCAAGCCACTCCTTACCCTTTCTAGGCCTATTGAGCTTGAGTCACTTTATATCTTGTTCCGCGTGCCTAGTAGATGCACTGTCATCAGATGCGATTGATTGTGAACACGAATCTATAGGTGAGAAATGTCAGCAAATAAAATAAACAAACAGCACAACGGAAAGTTCTCGAGCTCATCGGAAGCATTAATTCAGGGCAGTCACGAATATCCATTCCGAATGAACTGGGGATCAATACATCGTTACAAAGGAGGAGACGCGTAAGATATACAAAAGTAATACATTTCGTGTGAATGCATAAATTCACTGTCTGAAGTGAACGAGTTTTGTCCACTCAGGAAGAGTTAGGCTCTCGAGTAGAAAACTCAAGCAAATCCGATGATATAAATGTGTGAAAGAGCGTTCGCTTATTATCTGCAGATCGTAGGGTGGATTCAGGTGCACAATAAGCATAACGTGCTGGTGGTATACAAAGACGAAGTGTGTCGTATGCATATACAATTTCATGTGACGAAGTCTGTACTGAACTTTGTCTTTCATCAAATCACAAGAACAGTATAAACCATCTGTCCAAGTTTCTTTTATTCAATGGCCTCATGTTGCCTCATTTTGTCTGGTAGCCACAGTTAAGCTGCTGCATGTGATGATATTGATTTTCTGGTGCTGGGAGAGTTATCATAGCTATTCACTTCCCGACCATGCTGCACAATTCCTATCCGTTGCTTTTCTCTGTTTATTCCTCTTTTACCGTCTCTTCAGGATAAAATAGATCGCGGACTCAGTGTTCAATTTTGTGAAATCATAGGGGGTTGATTTCGCATGACGCCTTATTCCTACAGTAACTGAACAATCGTTTGTTGATTACAAAACTTCGGCCTGCATTCCACAACCTTGAGACACATACAAAACACGTCAGCTATATTGCGGACCGAAAAACTCTTTTTTTGCGTTTTTTGGTAAATGGTTTTTCGAATGGCTGGATAAGTTGTCTATAGGTGTCGAAGTTTGCTCAACGAAGGCTTTCATTCACAATTGATTCTTATTTCCTGAAATGTGCGTGGTATATTGTTGCGAAGAAAGCCGGAGCAGCAACTCGACACAGACATGAAACCGATTGGGTCAACCGATCGAAAACCACGGACAAAAGAGCAGACGGCGAATTTGTCAGAAGTATCCACCAACAGACAAGAAGAGGCATTCGTCTAGTAAAGAGAACGCAACAAGACTTATGACAAGAAAGATAACCCACGTGAAGGGCTACCGATCAAACTGAAAACTGGAGCGATCGGGCCAGCCAAACAGAAATAAGGCACAGAAGAATCAAGCTTGTGGCCACATGCAAATGGCCAGAATGCAGCCAAAGAATTAAAGCAGACAGAGGATCAATGTTACTGAAGTGCGACTTACAAAAAGGGTCTATATAAACGATTGTGTTTCATGAACTTGAGTTGTTTGGCCGTCGAAATACAAGTGTTCCAATCAGTCTTGTCGTCCTCAATTGAAATAGTTATATCCGGAACATAAGGATAAATAAGCGTTGATTTCAGAAGCACAAAACTTGGTAAAGGCTACAAATGGCTTATTGTAAAACCAACGAAGTTGAAATTCATCAAAGATGATTAGAATCACGGAGAAGTGAATGTCGCGCATTTTGAGAAATTTCCATTTTCTGGAAATTCATCCACGTTTTTCCCCAGAAGAAAGGAGGAAAGCCGAATATATCATGCGTGGAGAATATTATGTCGTCTAACACCCGAAGAGCTAACTCACGGTGAATGGTAGCTCTACCGGAGGAGGACTGTTGAATTAGTTCGTTTCCTTGACCGGACTTATTGGTCATGTCAGCGCGGTCCGTTGAGTATCCACTTTCCTTGCTATTGTGAAGACATAACTAGTGGGAAACGGACAGGGACGAAGTTGTGCAAACCTAGCCGGAATTTCTACCTGCAACAAACATTTTCTAAGCCACTGTTGAATTACAACACATTTAACTCAATAATGGCGTCAGAAGTGAAATCACGACATCTTGCACTGTGAAAAACAAGAGTGCATCCGACTTGGTCAATGTTGTTAGGAGGAACGTTACCAACCGTCAACGAGTATGTTTTTTTCTGGAAGAATATTTGACGAAAACTTACAATGCTCTTTTGGAAAAAATTATGGAGGCAAGTTAGCTGAATCAGCTCGCAGCTCTTCGAAAGCCAATATTATAAAGAGACAAATGATGGCTGAATCTCACAACCCAGAAATATCCTTATTGCATTATTAGTTGTTTTGACGAATTCTTTATTAGGAACGAAACATAGTTAGTGTCACGGGCTCACGAATGTAATTACCGTAAGAATAAAGTTCCGAAGAAATTCATTTGAACGGTTTTGATGTCGCAATATCCATTACGTCGGTTCACACGAGATGCAAAATCACCATCAGTTTTATTGATGGGTTTTTACTAATGATATCTTGAACAACGTAGCATTAATCGTGCATAAAGGATGAAAGTCACCTGTCGGTAAGGCCAGATATCTTTCTGGGAAATCTGTCTCGTTGTGATGACTTTACATTTTATTGACATTCAGAAATGTATTGACTCGTCATAAGATTTTAAAACAGTAAAATTCTTGGTCAACTGAATGATTTTATCTCAAAAATTCTCTCATAAATGTCACAATTTAAAATAAATTACCAATATACTACTTTCATGTGAGGGATAGTTTCCCATGCAATTGTGAGGGATTAATTCGGAAACCTGCTACCTGTTTTCTTGTCTTTGCGGTGCCTCGATAAATTGGAACACTTGTTAGTCAAAGGACGAACTTTCTAGGAGTGTGCTCTTGTCAATGGTTTGTTTTCTTGAGGAAATTAAATATTTCTAATGAGACGTTAGCATTTCTATCATCCGTGTATGAAAAGAGCTCACTGGACCAATAAGGCAGCACCCAAAACTGTATCTTGCTTCTTTCCTCTAGCTCTTGTCATTGTTGCTATCCAAAGGTATAACGACCAGTTCAATTAGCATTTATTGAAAACTGTGTGAAAGACGATCAATAAGTGGTTGAGGAGATAATTGGACCACTATCGACGTAGCCATCTTGATCATCTCCCACTCCCTTTTTATGATCCAAGCCACTCCTTACCCTTTCTAGGCCTATTGAGCTTGAGTCACTTTATATCTTGTTCCGCGTGCCTAGTAGATGCACTGTCATCAGATGCGATTGATTGTGAACACGAATCTATAGGTGAGAAATGTCAGCAAATAAAATAAACAAACAGCACAACGGAAAGTTCTCGAGCTCATCGGAAGCATTAATTCAGGGCAGTCACGAATATCCATTCCGAATGAACTGGGGATCAATACATCGTTACAAAGGAGGAGACGCGTAAGATATACAAAAGTAATACATTTCGTGTGAATGCATAAATTCACTGTCTGAAGTGAACGAGTTTTGTCCACTCAGGAAGAGTGAGGCTCCCGAGTAGAAAACTCAAGCAAATCCGATGATATAAATGGGTGAAACAGTGTTCGGCTATTATCTGTAGATAGTAGGGTGGATTCAGGTGCACAATACGCATAACGTGCTGGTGGTATACAAAGACGAAGTGTGTCGTATGCATATACAATTTCATGTGACGAAGTCTGTACTGAACTTTGTCTTTCATCAAATCACAAGAACAGTATAAACCATCTGTCCAAGTTTCTTTTATTCAATGGCCTCATGTTGCCTCATTTTGTCTGGTAGCCACAGTTAAGCTGCTGCATCTACTGGGTACAAAGAAATGTCTGTACGGTCTGCTAGAATTTGTAAGTCGTGATCAGCCATTTCTTGGTCGAACATTTGGATGGAATTTAGACATTCACCAGCACAAAAGGGTGAAATCTTCCGGAATGTTTGGTTTGCATTCATTAGCGGATTTACTATTGATGAAAGACAAATACAACAACGGGAACTTTACGGTTGAGCACCGATGATTCTCGATCTGCGTGAAAACACTGCAACTTGCTTCCATCCTGAAGTAGGACGATCCACACGATACCCAATGAAATCACTTAGCTCAAATATTTCATCATCTGTGTCACTGTGAAACCATCTTTGTTGTAGCTGCACCGAGGTGAGAATGTACATGTGACCTGACAAGGTGTGAAGAAACGGAAAATTTACTCAATAGGGGAAGAATGATATCATTATTCGTCGCTAGGAGACTCATGCTGTGTATTGGTCTTCCACGTTGGGTAGCCGACCAACCAGTTCTGAGTTTTCCAGGATCACCTCTGGACTTCCTGAAATTTCTTCTCCATTTTCTTCACCACATTATCGAAAGAAACCAATATCTCAGGAGGAGTTCTTCCTTTGAAATATTTTAGCATTTCATTGGAGTATGTTTTGCTGGGTGGCATTATTTTATTACACGCATTGTTGAAACCCAACCTGGCACCACTGATTTCCTTTACATCACTGCACACATGACTCAAATATGGCAAATATGATACATAAATCTAGGATCCACTGAAACTATGAAGCCTGACCGATTCCTGTACACCAGATTTGGGAGTTGGCATAACCATGAAGCCAGTGGGCTTTCAACCATGGCATCAGCTTCCAGACGGACAAGAATTTAATTGCGATGCTCCTTACAGCAATAATATTGGAGACATGTGGATCACACGTAGAACTCCGGATTGCGCACACAAACGTTTATAAACTGTTGTTGTGCATAGTGACTTGCCTTCCCAGTTCAGTGTCGGTGAACCTTTGTCTGGGCGTTGTTCGTCTACCGCACGTAACCCGTAATATCATTCTGTTCGTCAGTACTAGATTACTGTTACCATTTTGCAATATACTCTCAACTGTTTTCAACGTGCACATCGGAACAGTGATTTCAGTCATTCTATCTGTTGGGTCATATTTAGACAAGTAGGAACCGTAGCACTATTCCGACAGGGAATAAAACCGGTTCCAAGTCTTACCCGCCTCTAAACTACGCTTCTAAGAATACTCATTCCAATAAAATAATAAATCATAAAATAACTACCAGCCACATGTCCCACACAAAATGTTCTTTTTTATACTTCGATGTATGCAGAAGTATAAACAGTCAAAGAATAAGGATATGGACCGGAGGTGCAGTTACGTGATAGTGACAGTCAGATATATTATGTAACTGGCGATTGGAATATCGGAAAGGTCCCATCTGCTAAGACTGATTTGACTTATTATAAAAATAAACCACGAATGAAATTCTGCTGTGAGTACGGGGAAAAACCAACGGAATATACTCTCCAAAATTGTTGGTTTAGTGTTTCATTGAGTTAACGGTCACAGATTTTCCCCTTATGAATGCAAACCAAACATTCCGGAAGATTTCACCCTTTTGTGCTGGTGAATGTCTAAATTCCATCCAAATGTTCGACCAAGAAATGGCTGATCACGACTTACAAATTCTAGCAGACCGTACAGACATTTCTTTGTACCCGTTGACGGGGTCTGCCGTGCTTGTACCACAAAGGAATTTATTTCAAATGTACCAATTCAGGCAATAACATATATCACTTTGATAATAGATCACTGACATAAATTGCATTTGGAGAATAGATTATATGTAAAGCTTCGTTCTTCAAAGCAGCCATTTTCACGCATGTTCGCTCAATTTATATTGATTGTCTCTCAGACAACGGACATGATTCGCCAAGCTAGAGTATTTTGTCAAGTTATCAGATATGAAGCACACGTACTTACTCACTGCTATCCATAGATGCACATATAATTTCTTCTTTCTAGTGTGATATATATGTAAATGTTTGAAGTGCTAAAGTGAGGAGAAATTTCTTCGTGTTGCAAACATGTTTATTAGTTTGATCACTACTGAGTCAGAGGGCGAATACGCTGGTAAATGATCAATTTTGAATTGGTCACCTGAAATGTTCAGTGTGTTCAATCTCAACTAAAACGCGTTTGCTTCAATTCTGGAATATTTGGTTTGGAAAGAGTGGTCGGTAAACAAAACATCTATCTGCTAAGCTTACGTTCTGATCAAATCCGATCAATATCTGACTCTTTGAATTGTACAAACTTGCAGATTCTTCCAAGTTTCGGAAATCATCTCCCGTCAAAATCATATATCTGAATTTATATTAGAAATCATTTGGCAACAATGCATCGCAATATGGGATTCGCGGTATCCAAGTGTTTCTCAAGAAATTTTGTTCCCATTTTAACTGCAGAAAATATATTTTTGTATAATTCGATAAGGATTGCAACAGCGCAAAAATTGAAGATACCTTTAACAAACAATGGTACTTAAAGCGGAATTTCAAAACAGATTTACTTTGAGACATTGTTGTGTTGAAATCAAAAGTAAAATCTAACTGATTTACTGCCAAGTGCGTCCAGTTTACACTTACATACGTCTGCAGATATCTATAACTGAGAAGCTGTTGAAATTTCACCAGTCAGTCAGTATACATGCATGTTTGAATTATATTCCATTAGTTGTCGTGAAGGAGTCAATGAGGGAAATTGGAAATTAAAAATACGCGATAATACCAATGGAAACTTATTCGGCGACCTTGAAGAGTGATTTTGTGATTCCATCTTGCAGCTCCAAAACGGATAACGCTTTACAAAATTACGAAAAACAGGTTACCACCGAGTCGGTAGCCAACCGAACGTTGTTTCTCGTACGTGTAGATACGTTACGCAATCCTAGTGAGTCACCAGTTTTATCGTTTTTCTGTCATTGTCATCCCACACCACCTCAGTGAGTGTATTCTGGTGAAGTAGATCAGATGTCAGTTTTGATTTATTTTGAACTAAATAGAATGACGCGTCAAACCTGTTCATGTAGGCTTGCTCTGTCAACTGAGTGGGATTTCTTGAAAGTTGACGTTAGAAACCCTGTGCGTATTTTGGTGAGTCACCAGTTTTATTTCTCTGCCCTTCGTACGGAGCACCACATTAGGGATCAAATATTTTTGATACTTTATTTAGTATTGTGTAAAAGAATTGCCACACCCAAAACATAAACCTATAGTCATGTGCTTTATAAGTCGGGATCTATGAATGTTCTTGAAATCTTGAAAACCAACCTATTTTCGGTTTCCGTATAACATTGTCAGATCACGGAGGATTCCAGTATCGGTATTGAAAATGAAGCAAACACTGAATGAGCGCTCGATGTGTACGCACAGCTGATATGCACGAGATGAGTTGACCGTAATAGCAAAAAGTACCACCTGCTTCATGAGTAACATCTAGTAGAATAATACAACATGCAATATGAGGATTACCTAGTATACCGCAGTTTACCATTTGTTTGTAAGTCAATCACGTTGTTACATGCCATCGGAAGGTGTTTTCCATAAGTTTGTATAAATAATGAAATAACAGTAATGCTTTGGGTAGTTCACGGAGTCTTAAGATCACAATTTCCGGCTGATATTGCTAATTAACAATTTGTCTTTCGACAGTTATATGTATTTCGAGTTGGGTTTTTATCTGAACAGATGGGGATCAATCATGTCTATACGGTCAGTAGCCTTCGACTTAAAAATAAATAACAAGTACGTGCAATATAGAGTCCATGGCTGGCGTTCCTTGAAACACAGTCTAGCCGTTCTGGGTTCAAGAAACTGATTGATTTATCTTGTTTTACAGGTTTCGCATTGGTTTGCTGGAACACAAAACCTTACCTCTGTTTGTGTGGCTAGGTCTTTTGAAAATATGAGCTGGCTTAACTAAAGTCCCGAATTTCGCCCAGACATGAGCGGTGTGTGTGGAGAAACTATTCATGAAGACTCCTGGGAATTAGGTACGGAATGGCATTCTCAGCGACAATCAGATTTTTGTCCAAGTTATAAAATCTAACCCGTGGACAACCAAGTTCTTCCTGTCGAGAAGTTTGTATGTCGGGAGCCGTGGACCGACCGAGCGGTCCATGCACTCTATTTTGACAAGAATCTGTCGGTCGAAGATTCTCTGTGCATCCTAGTGCATCTTACCAAAGTCGAAACAGCAGAGTGAGATGCGAGCGATTACGGCTGTGTTTAGTTGCGGGTTTCATTCTCGTACACCATTTTGTTGTCTATGAGCCTCTATGGCATGAGTTTGCCGTCAGACGAATAACTCGCCCAATCCTCTCCATGACATCATTCTTCCCCTATTGAGTAAATTTTCCGTTTCTTCACACCTTGTCAGGTCACATGTACATTCTCACCTCGGTGCAGCTACAACAAAGGTGGTTTCACAGTGACACAGATGATGAAATATTTGAGCTAAGTGATTTCATTGGGTATCGTGTGGATCGTCCTACTTCAGGATGGAAGCAAGTTGCAGTGTTTTCACGCAGATCGAGAATCATCGGTGCTCAACCGTAAAGTTCCCGTTGTTGTATTTGTCTTTCATCAATAGTAAATCCGCTAATGAATGCAAACCAAACATTCCGGAAGATTTCACCCTTTTGTGCTGGTGAATGTCTAAATTCCATCCAAATGTTCGACCAAGAAATGGCTGATCACGACTTACAAATTCTAGCAGACCGTACAGACATTTCTTTGTACCCAGTAGATGCAGCAGCTTAACTGTGGCTACCAGACAAAATGAGGCAACATGAGGCCATTGAATAAAAGAAACTTGGACAGATGGTTTATACTGTTCTTGTGATTTGATGAAAGACAAAGTTCAGTACAGACTTCGTCACATGAAATTGTATATGCATACGACACACTTCGTCTTTGTATACCACCAGCACGTTATGCGTATTGTGCACCTGAATCCACCCTACTATCTACAGATAATAGCCGAACGCTCTTTCACCCATTTATATCATCGGATTTGCTTGAGTGTTCTACTCGGGAGCCTCACTCTTCCTGAGTGGACAAAACTCGTTCACTTCAGACAGTGAATTTATGCATTCACACGAAATGTATTACTTTTGTATATCTTACGCGTCTCCTCCTTTGTAACGATGTATTGATCCCCAGTTCATTCGGAATGGATATTCGTGACTGCCCTGAATTAATGCTTCCGATGAGCTCGAGAACTTTCCGTTGTGCTGTTTGTTTATTTTATTTGCTGACATTTCTCACCTATAGATTCGTGTTCACAATCAATCGCATCTGATGACAGTGCATCTACTAGGCACGCGGAACAAGATATAAAGTGACTCAAGCTCAATAGGCCTAGAAAGGGTAAGGAGTGGCTTGGATCATAAAAAGGGAGTGGGAGATGATCAAGATGGCTACGTCGATAGTGGTCCAATTATCTCCTCAACCACTTATTGATTGTCTTTCACACAGTTTTCAATAAATGCCAATTGAACTGGTCGTTATGCCTTTGGATAGCAACAATGACAAGAGCTAGAGGAAAGAAGCAAGATACAGTTTTGGGTGCTGCCTTATTGGTCCAGTGAGCTCTTTTCATACACGGATGATAGAAATGCTAACGTCTCATTAGAAATATTTAATTTCCTCAAGAAAACAAACCATTGACAAGAGCACACTCCTAGAAAGTTCGTCCTTTGACTAACAAGTGTTCCAATTTATCGAGGCACCGCAAAGACAAGAAAACAGGTAGCAGGTTTCCGAATTAATCCCTCACAATTGCATGGGAAACTATTCCTCACATGAAAGAAGTATATTGGTAATTTATTTTAAATTGTGACATTTATGAGAGAATTTTTGAGATAAAATCATTCAGTTGACCAAGAATTTTACTGTTTTAAAATCTTATGACGAGTCAATACATTTCTGAATGTCAATAAAATGTAAAGTCATCACAACGAGACAGATTTCCCAGAAAGATATCTGGCCTTACCGACAGGTGACTTTCATCCTTTATGCACGATTAATGCTACGTTGTTCAAGATATCATTAGTAAAACCCATCAATAAAACTGATGGTGATTTTGCATCTCGTGTGAACCGACGTAATGGATATTGCGACATCAAAACCGTTCAAATGAATTTCTTCGGAACTTTATTCTTACGGTAATTACATTCGTGAGCCCGTGACACTAACTATGTTTCGTTCCTAATAAAGAATTCGTCAAAACAACTAATAATGCAATAAGGATATTTCTGGGTTGTGAGATTCAGCCATCATTTGTCTCTTTATAATATTGGCTTTCGAAGAGCTGCGAGCTGATTCAGCTAACTTGCCTCCATAATTTTTTCCAAAAGAGCATTGTAAGTTTTCGTCAAATATTCTTCCAGAAAAAAACATACTCGTTGACGGTTGGTAACGTTCCTCCTAACAACATTGACCAAGTCGGATGCACTCTTGTTTTTCACAGTGCAAGATGTCGTGATTTCACTTCTGACGCCATTATTGAGTTAAATGTGTTGTAATTCAACAGTGGCTTAGAAAATGTTTGTTGCAGGTAGAAATTCCGGCTAGGTTTGCACAACTTCGTCCCTGTCCGTTTCCCACTAGTTATGTCTTCACAATAGCAAGGAAAGTGGATACTCAACGGACCGCGCTGACATGACCAATAAGTCCGGTCAAGGAAACGAACTAATTCAACAGTCCTCCTCCGGTAGAGCTACCATTCACCGTGAGTTAGCTCTTCGGGTGTTAGACGACATAATATTCTCCACGCATGATATATTCGGCTTTCCTCCTTTCTTCTGGGGAAAAACGTGGATGAATTTCCAGAAAATGGAAATTTCTCAAAATGCGCGACATTCACTTCTCCGTGATTCTAATCATCTTTGATGAATTTCAACTTCGTTGGTTTTACAATAAGCCATTTGTAGCCTTTACCAAGTTTTGTGCTTCTGAAATCAACGCTTATTTATCCTTATGTTCCGGATATAACTATTTCAATTGAGGACGACAAGACTGATTGGAACACTTGTATTTCGACGGCCAAACAACTCAAGTTCATGAAACACAATCGTTTATATAGACCCTTTTTGTAAGTCGCACTTCAGTAACATTGATCCTCTGTCTGCTTTAATTCTTTGGCTGCATTCTGGCCATTTGCATGTGGCCACAAGCTTAATTCTTCTGTGCCTTATTTCTGTTTGGCTGGCCCGATCGCTCCAGTTTTCAGTTTGATCGGTAGCCCTTCACGTGGGTTATCTTTCTTGTCATAAGTCTTGTTGCGTTCTCTTTACTAGACGAATGCCTCTTCTTGTCTGTTGGTGGATACTTCTGACAAATTCGCCGTCTGCTCTTTTGTCCGTGGTTTTCGATCGGTTGACCCAATCGGTTTCATGTCTGTGTCGAGTTGCTGCTCCGGCTTTCTTCGCAACAATATACCACGCACATTTCAGGAAATAAGAATCAATTGTGAATGAAAGCCTTCGTTGAGCAAACTTCGACACCTATAGACAACTTATCCAGCCATTCGAAAAACCATTTACCAAAAAACGCAAAAAAAGAGTTTTTCGGTCCGCAATATAGCTGACGTGTTTTGTATGTGTCTCAAGGTTGTGGAATGCAGGCCGAAGTTTTGTAATCAACAAACGATTGTTCAGTTACTGTAGGAATAAGGCGTCATGCGAAATCAACCCCCTATGATTTCACAAAATTGAACACTGAGTCCGCGATCTATTTTATCCTGAAGAGACGGTAAAAGAGGAATAAACAGAGAAAAGCAACGGATAGGAATTGTGCAGCATGGTCGGGAAGTGAATAGCTATGATAACTCTCCCAGCACCAGAAAATCAATATCATCACATGCAGCAGCTTAACTGTGGCTACCAGACAAAATGAGGCAACATGAGGCCATTGAATAAAAGAAACTTGGACAGATGGTTTATACTGTTCTTGTGATTTGATGAAAGACAAAGTTCAGTACAGACTTCGTCACATGAAATTGTATATGCATACGACACACTTCGTCTTTGTATACCACCAGCACGTTATGCTTATTGTGCACCTGAATCCACCCTACGATCTGCAGATAATAAGCGAACGCTCTTTCACACATTTATATCATCGGATTTGCTTGAGTTTTCTACTCGAGAGCCTAACTCTTCCTGAGTGGACAAAACTCGTTCACTTCAGACAGTGAATTTATGCATTCACACGAAATGTATTACTTTTGTATATCTTACGCGTCTCCTCCTTTGTAACGATGTATTGATCCCCAGTTCATTCGGAATGGATATTCGTGACGACCCTGAACTAATGCTTCCGGTGAGCTCGAGAACTTTCCGTTGTGCTGTTTGTTTATTTTATTTGCTGACATTTCTCACCTATAGATTCGTGTTCACAATCAATCGCATCTGATGACAGTGCATCTACTAGGCACGCGGAACAAGATATAAAGTGACTCAAGCTCAATAGGCCTAGAAAGGGTAAGGAGTGGCTTGGATCATAAAAAGGGAGTGGGAGATGATCAAGATGGCTACGTCGATAGTGGTCCAATTATCTCCTCAACCACTTATTGATCGTCTTTCACACAGTTTTCAATAAATGCTAATTGAACTGGTCGTTATGCCTTTGGATAGCAACAATGACAAGAGCTAGAGGAAAGAAGCAAGATACAGTTTTGGGTGCTGCCTTATTGGTCCAGTGAGCTCTTTTCATACACGGATGATAGAAATGCTAACGTCTCATTAGAAATATTTAATTTCCTCAAGAAAACAAACCATTGACAAGAGCACACTCCTAGAAAGTTCGTCCTTTGACTAACAAGTGTTCCAATTTATCGAGGCACCGCAAAGACAAGAAAACAGGTAGCAGGTTTCCGAATTAATCCCTCACAATTGCATGGGAAACTATCCCTCACATGAAAGTAGTATATTGGTAATTTATTTTAAATTGTGACATTTATGAGAGAATTTTTGAGATAAAATCATTCAGTTGACCAAGAATTTTACTGTTTTAAAATCTTATGACGAGTCAATACATTTCTGAATGTCAATAAAATGTAAAGTCATCACAACGAGACAGATTTCCCAGAAAGATATCTGGCCTTACCGACAGGTGACTTTCATCCTTTATGCACGATTAATGCTACGTTGTTCAAGATATCATTAGTAAAAACCCATCAATAAAACTGATGGTGATTTTGCATCTCGTGTGAACCGACGTAATGGATATTGCGACATCAAAACCGTTCAAATGAATTTCTTCGGAACTTTATTCTTACGGTAATTACATTCGTGAGCCCGTGACACTAACTATGTTTCGTTCCTAATAAAGAATTCGTCAAAACAACTAATAATGCAATAAGGATATTTCTGGGTTGTGAGATTCAGCCATCATTTGTCTCTTTATAATATTGGCTTTCGAAGAGCTGCGAGCTGATTCAGCTAACTTGCCTCCATAATTTTTTCCAAAAGAGCATTGTAAGTTTTCGTCAAATATTCTTCCAGAAAAAAACATACTCGTTGACGGTTGGTAACGTTCCTCCTAACAACATTGACCAAGTCGGATGCACTCTTGTTTTTCACAGTGCAAGATGTCGTGATTTCACTTCTGACGCCATTATTGAGTTAAATGTGTTGTAATTCAACAGTGGCTTAGAAAATGTTTGTTGCAGGTAGAAATTCCGGCTAGGTTTGCACAACTTCGTCCCTGTCCGTTTCCCACTAGTTATGTCTTCACAATAGCAAGGAAAGTGGATACTCAACGGACCGCGCTGACATGACCAATAAGTCCGGTCAAGGAAACGAACTAATTCAACAGTCCTCCTCCGGTAGAGCTACCATTCACCGTGAGTTAGCTCTTCGGGTGTTAGACGACATAATATTCTCCACGCATGATATATTCGGCTTTCCTCCTTTCTTCTGGGGAAAAACGTGGATGAATTTCCAGAAAATGGAAATTTCTCAAAATGCGCGACATTCACTTCTGCGTGATTTTAATCATCTTTGATGAATTTCAACTTCGTTGGTTTTACAATAAGCCATTTGTAGCCTTTACCAAGTTTTGTGCTTCTGAAATCAACGCTTATTTATCCTTATGTTCCGGATATAACTATTTCAATTGAGGACGACAAGACTGATTGGAACACTTGTATTTCGACGGCCAAACAACTCAAGTTCATGAAACACAATCGTTTATATAGACCCTTTTTGTAAGTCGCACTTCAGTAACATTGATCCTCTGTCTGCTTTAATTCTTTGGCTGCATTCTGGCCATTTGCATGTGGCCACAAGCTTGATTCTTCTGTGCCTTATTTCTGTTTGGCTGGCCCGATCGCTCCAGTTTTCAGTTTGATCGGTAGCCCTTCACGTGGGTTATCTTTCTTGTCATAAGTCTTGTTGCGTTCTCTTTACTAGACGAATGCCTCTTCTTGTCTGTTGGTGGATACTTCTGACAAATTCGCCGTCTGCTCTTTTGTCCGTGGTTTTCGATCGGTTGACCCAATCGGTTTCATGTCTGTGTCGAGTTGCTGCTCCGGCTTTCTTCGCAACAATATACCACGCACATTTCAGGAAATAAGAATCAATTGTGAATGAAAGCCTTCGTTGAGCAAACTTCGACACCTATAGACAACTTATCCAGCCATTCGAAAAACCATTTACCAAAAAACGCAAAAAAAGAGTTTTTCGGTCCGCAATATAGCTGACGTGTTTTGTATGTGTCTCAAGGTTGTGGAATGCAGGCCGAAGTTTTGTAATCAACAAACGATTGTTCAGTTACTGTAGGAATAAGGCGTCATGCGAAATCAACCCCCTATGATTTCACAAAATTGAACACTGAGTCCGCGATCTATTTTATCCTGAAGAGACGGTAAAAGAGGAATAAACAGAGAAAAGCAACGGATAGGAATTGTGCAGCATGGTCGGGAAGTGAATAGCTATGATAACTCTCCCAGCACCAGAAAATCAATATCATCACATGCAGCAGCTTAACTGTGGCTACCAGACAAAATGAGGCAACATGAGGCCATTGAATAAAAGAAACTTGGACAGATGGTTTATACTGTTCTTGTGATTTGATGAAAGACAAAGTTCAGTACAGACTTCGTCACATGAAATTGTATATGCATACGACACACTTCGTCTTTGTATACCACCAGCACGTTATGCTTATTGTGCACCTGAATCCACCCTACGATCTGCAGATAATAAGCGAACGCTCTTTCACACATTTATATCATCGGATTTGCTTGAGTTTTCTACTCGAGAGCCTAACTCTTCCTGAGTGGACAAAACTCGTTCACTTCAGACAGTGAATTTATGCATTCACACGAAATGTATTACTTTTGTATATCTTACGCGTCTCCTCCTTTGTAACGATGTATTGATCCCCAGTTCATTCGGAATGGATATTCGTGACTGCCCTGAACTAATGCTTCCGGTGAGCTCGAGAACTTTCCGTTGTGCTGTTTGTTTATTTTATTTGCTGACATTTCTCACCTATAGATTCGTGTTCACAATCAATCGCATCTGATGACAGTGCATCTACTAGGCACGCGGAACAAGATATAAAGTGACTCAAGCTCAATAGGCCTAGAAAGGGTAAGGAGTGGCTTGGATCATAAAAAGGGAGTGGGAGATGATCAAGATGGCTACGTCGATAGTGGTCCAATTATCTCCTCAACCACTTATTGATCGTCTTTCACACAGTTTTCAATAAATGCTAATTGAACTGGTCGTTATGCCTTTGGATAGCAACAATGACAAGAGCTAGAGGAAAGAAGCAAGATACAGTTTTGGGTGCTGCCTTATTGGTCCAGTGAGCTCTTTTCATACACGGATGATAGAAATGCTAACGTCTCATTAGAAATATTTAATTTCCTCAAGAAAACAAACCATTGACAAGAGCACACTCCTAGAAAGTTCGTCCTTTGACTAACAAGTGTTCCAATTTATCGAGGCACCGCAAAGACAAGAAAACAGGTAGCAGGTTTCCGAATTAATCCCTCACAATTGCATGGGAAACTATCCCTCACATGAAAGTAGTATATTGGTAATTTATTTTAAATTGTGACATTTATGAGAGAATTTTTGAGATAAAATCATTCAGTTGACCAAGAATTTTACTGTTTTAAAATCTTATGACGAGTCAATACATTTCTGAATGTCAATAAAATGTAAAGTCATCACAACGAGACAGATTTCCCAGAAAGATATCTGGCCTTACCGACAGGTGACTTTCATCCTTTATGCACGATTAATGCTACGTTGTTCAAGATATCATTAGTAAAAACCCATCAATAAAACTGATGGTGATTTTGCATCTCGTGTGAACCGACGTAATGGATATTGCGACATCAAAACCGTTCAAATGAATTTCTTCGGAACTTTATTCTTACGGTAATTACATTCGTGAGCCCGTGACACTAACTATGTTTCGTTCCTAATAAAGAATTCGTCAAAACAACTAATAATGCAATAAGGATATTTCTGGGTTGTGAGATTCAGCCATCATTTGTCTCTTTATAATATTGGCTTTCGAAGAGCTGCGAGCTGATTCAGCTAACTTGCCTCCATAATTTTTTCCAAAAGAGCATTGTAAGTTTTCGTCAAATATTCTTCCAGAAAAAAACATACTCGTTGACGGTTGGTAACGTTCCTCCTAACAACATTGACCAAGTCGGATGCACTCTTGTTTTTCACAGTGCAAGATGTCGTGATTTCACTTCTGACGCCATTATTGAGTTAAATGTGTTGTAATTCAACAGTGGCTTAGAAAATGTTTGTTGCAGGTAGAAATTCCGGCTAGGTTTGCACAACTTCGTCCCTGTCCGTTTCCCACTAGTTATGTCTTCACAATAGCAAGGAAAGTGGATACTCAACGGACCGCGCTGACATGACCAATAAGTCCGGTCAAGGAAACGAACTAATTCAACAGTCCTCCTCCGGTAGAGCTACCATTCACCGTGAGTTAGCTCTTCGGGTGTTAGACGACATAATATTCTCCACGCATGATATATTCGGCTTTCCTCCTTTCTTCTGGGGAAAAACGTGGATGAATTTCCAGAAAATGGAAATTTCTCAAAATGCGCGACATTCACTTCTCCGTGATTCTAATCATCTTTGATGAATTTCAACTTCGTTGGTTTTACAATAAGCCATTTGTAGCCTTTACCAAGTTTTGTGCTTCTGAAATCAACGCTTATTTATCCTTATGTTCCGGATATAACTATTTCAATTGAGGACGACAAGACTGATTGGAACACTTGTATTTCGACGGCCAAACAACTCAAGTTCATGAAACACAATCGTTTATATAGACCCTTTTTGTAAGTCGCACTTCAGTAACATTGATCCTCTGTCTGCTTTAATTCTTTGGCTGCATTCTGGCCATTTGCATGTGGCCACAAGCTTGATTCTTCTGTGCCTTATTTCTGTTTGGCTGGCCCGATCGCTCCAGTTTTCAGTTTGATCGGTAGCCCTTCACGTGGGTTATCTTTCTTGTCATAAGTCTTGTTGCGTTCTCTTTACTAGACGAATGCCTCTTCTTGTCTGTTGGTGGATACTTCTGACAAATTCGCCGTCTGCTCTTTTGTCCGTGGTTTTCGATCGGTTGACCCAATCGGTTTCATGTCTGTGTCGAGTTGCTGCTCCGGCTTTCTTCGCAACAATATACCACGCACATTTCAGGAAATAAGAATCAATTGTGAATGAAAGCCTTCGTTGAGCAAACTTCGACACCTATAGACAACTTATCCAGCCATTCGAAAAACCATTTACCAAAAAACGCAAAAAAAGAGTTTTTCGGTCCGCAATATAGCTGACGTGTTTTGTATGTGTCTCAAGGTTGTGGAATGCAGGCCGAAGTTTTGTAATCAACAAACGATTGTTCAGTTACTGTAGGAATAAGGCGTCATGCGAAATCAACCCCCTATGATTTCACAAAATTGAACACTGAGTCCGCGATCTATTTTATCCTGAAGAGACGGTAAAAGAGGAATAAACAGAGAAAAGCAACGGATAGGAATTGTGCAGCATGGTCGGGAAGTGAATAGCTATGATAACTCTCCCAGCACCAGAAAATCAATATCATCACATGCAGCAGCTTAACTGTGGCTACCAGACAAAATGAGGCAACATGAGGCCATTGAATAAAAGAAACTTGGACAGATGGTTTATACTGTACTTGTGATTTGATGAAAGACAAAGTTCAGTACAGACTTCGTCACATGAAATTGTGTATATGCATACGACACACTTCGTCTTTGTATACCACCAGCACGTTATGCTTATTGTGCACCTGAATCCACCCTACGATCTGCAGATAATAAGCGAACGCTCTTTCACACATTTATATCATCGGATTTGCTTGAGTTTTCTACTCGAGAGCCTAACTCTTCCTGAGTGGACAAAACTCGTTCACTTCAGACAGTGAATTTATGCATTCACACGAAATGTATTACTTTTGTATATCTTACGCGTCTCCTCCTTTGTAACGATGTATTGATCCCCAGTTCATTCGGAATGGATATTCGTGACTGCCCTGAACTAATGCTTCCGGTGAGCTCGAGAACTTTCCGTTGTGCTGTTTGTTTATTTTATTTGCTGACATTTCTCACCTATAGATTCGTGTTCACAATCAATCGCATCTGATGACAGTGCATCTACTAGGCACGCGGAACAAGATATAAAGTGACTCAAGCTCAATAGGCCTAGAAAGGGTAAGGAGTGGCTTGGATCATAAAAAGGGAGTGGGAGATGATCAACATGGCTACGTCGATAGTGGTCCAATTATCTCCTCAACCACTTATTGATTGTCTTTCACACAGTTTTCAATAAATGCTAATTGAACTGGTCGTTATGCCTTTGGATAGCAACAATGACAAGAGCTAGAGGAAAGAAGCAAGATACAGTTTTGGGTGCTGCCCTATTGGTCCAGTGAGCTCATTTCATACACGGATGATAGAAATGCTAACGTCTCATTAGAAATATTTAATTTCCTCAAGAAAACAAACCATTGACAAGAGCACACTCCTAGAAAGTTCGTCCTTTGACTAACAAGTGTTCCAATTTATCGAGGCACCGCAAAGACAAGAAAACAGGTAGCAGATTTCCGAATTAATCCCTCACAATTGCCATAAATTGACCGTTTCTTGGAGCTTTTGGACACGTAACTTGTTTATTAGTATTCACAGTGACCGATTTGTTATTGTCAGCTCTATGATTCCGTGAAGTGAGTAGTATCATACACGGCCATTTAGGGATGTGACAAGGCTGAGTGACAACAGGAAAATTTGTAGCTTGGGGTAATGAGCACATTCAGTGTCATTTATTAAATTCGACGCAATCAACTGTTTCTCATTACATAAGATGCCAACCAGAGAGGAGGCGGTGTCTGTGAGGCCAAATGACAGGAAATAAATCATACCCAGTCAACTTTGCTTTACTAAAATAAACTTTTTGGAAAATTGAGTTATATCTAACTAGTGACTGAATTGTCATGTTAGGGTCAAGAGGGAATTTCAAATATTACTGTAATCCGATTTAGTGTTGTAAATGTTAAGGCTACGGGACCATCGAGACCGTTGACGGGGTCTGCCGTGCTTGTACCACAAAGGAATTTATTTCAAATGTATCAATTCAGGCAATAACATATATCACTTTGATAATAGATCACTGACATAAATTGCATTTGGAGAATAGATTATATGTAAAGCTTCGTTCTTCAAAGCAGCCATTTTCACGCATGTTCGCTCAATTTATATTGATTGTCTCTCAGACAACGGACATGATTCGCCAAGCTAGAGTATTTTGTCAAGTTATCAGATATGAAGCACACGTACTTACTCACTGCTATCCATAGATGCACATATAATTTCTTCTTTCTAGTGTGATATATATGTAAATGTTTGAAGTGCTAAAGTGAGGAGAAATTTCTTCGTGTTGCAAACATGTTTATTAGTTTGATCACTACTGAGTCAGAGGGCGAATACGCTGGTAAATGATCAATTTTGAATTGGTCACCTGAAATGTTCAGTGTGTTCAATCTCAACTAAAACGCGTTTGCTTCAATTCTGGAATATTTGGTTTGGAAAGAGTGGTCGGTAAACAAAACATCTATCTGCTAAGCTTACGTTCTGATCAAATCCGATCAATATCTGACTCTTTGAATTGTACAAACTTGCAGATTCTTCCAAGTTTCGGAAATCATCTCCCGTCAAAATCATATATCTGAATTTATATTAGAAATCATTTGGCAACAATGCATCGCAATATGGGATTCGCGGTATCCAAGTGTTTCTCAAGAAATTTTGTTCCCATTTTAACTGCAGAAAATATATTTTTGTATAATTCGATAAGGATTGCAACAGCGCAAAAATTGAAGATACCTTTAACAAACAATGGTACTTAAAGCGGAATTTCAAAACAGATTTACTTTGAGACATTGTTGTGTTGAAATCAAAAGTAAAATCTAACTGATTTACTGCCAAGTGCGTCCAGTTTACACTTACATACGTCTGCAGATATCTATAACTGAGAAGCTGTTGAAATTTCACCAGTCAGTCAGT
Source organism: Fasciola hepatica (assembly GCA_948099385.1). Taxonomy (NCBI): domain Eukaryota; kingdom Metazoa; phylum Platyhelminthes; class Trematoda; order Plagiorchiida; family Fasciolidae; genus Fasciola; species Fasciola hepatica. The sequence goes on along the minus strand of CANUEZ040000217.1, from coordinate 1,301,411 downwards.
ATACATGCATGTTTGAATTATATTCCATTAGTTGTCGTGAAGGAGTCAATGAGGGAAATTGGAAATTAAAAATACGCGATAATACCAATGGAAACTTATTCGGCGACCTTGAAGAGTGATTTTGTGATTCCATCTTGCAGCTCCAAAACGGATAACGCTTTACAAAATTACGAAAAACAGGTTACCACCGAGTCGGTAGCCAACCGAACGTTGTTTCTCGTACGTGTAGATACGTTACGCAATCCTAGTGAGTCACCAGTTTTATCGTTTTTCTGTCATTGTCATCCCACACCACCTCAGTGAGTGTATTCTGGTGAAGTAGATCAGATGTCAGTTTTGATTTATTTTGAACTAAATAGAATGACGCGTCAAACCTGTTCATGTAGGCTTGCTCTGTCAACTGAGTGGGATTTCTTGAAAGTTGACGTTAGAAACCCTGTGCGTATTTTGGTGAGTCACCAGTTTTATTTCTCTGCCCTTCGTACGGAGCACCACATTAGGGATCAAATATTTTTGATACTTTATTTAGTATTGTGTAAAAGAATTGCCACACCCAAAACATAAACCTATAGTCATGTGCTTTATAAGTCGGGATCTATGAATGTTCTTGAAATCTTGAAAACCAACCTATTTTCGGTTTCCGTATAACATTGTCAGATCACGGAGGATTCCAGTATCGGTATTGAAAATGAAGCAAACACTGAATGAGCGCTCGATGTGTACGCACAGCTGATATGCACGAGATGAGTTGACCGTAATAGCAAAAAGTACCACCTGCTTCATGAGTAACATCTAGTAGAATAATACAACATGCAATATGAGGATTACCTAGTATACCGCAGTTTACCATTTGTTTGTAAGTCAATCACGTTGTTACATGCCATCGGAAGGTGTTTTCCATAAGTTTGTATAAATAATGAAATAACAGTAATGCTTTGGGTAGTTCACGGAGTCTTAAGATCACAATTTCCGGCTGATATTGCTAATTAACAATTTGTCTTTCGACAGTTATATGTATTTCGAGTTGGGTTTTTATCTGAACAGATGGGGATCAATCATGTCTATACGGTCAGTAGCCTTCGACTTAAAAATAAATAACAAGTACGTGCAATATAGAGTCCATGGCTGGCGTTCCTTGAAACACAGTCTAGCCGTTCTGGGTTCAAGAAACTGATTGATTTATCTTGTTTTACAGGTTTCGCATTGGTTTGCTGGAACACAAAACCTTACCTCTGTTTGTGTGGCTAGGTCTTTTGAAAATATGAGCTGGCTTAACTAAAGTCCCGAATTTCGCCCAGACATGAGCGGTGTGTGTGGAGAAACTATTCATGAAGACTCCTGGGAATTAGGTACGGAATGGCATTCTCAGCGACAATCAGATTTTTGTCCAAGTTATAAAATCTAACCCGTGGACAACCAAGTTCTTCCTGTCGAGAAGTTTGTATGTCGGGAGCCGTGGACCGACCGAGCGGTCCATGCACTCTATTTTGACAAGAATCTGTCGGTCGAAGATTCTCTGTGCATCCTAGTGCATCTTACCAAAGTCGAAACAGCAGAGTGAGATGCGAGCGATTACGGCTGTGTTTAGTTGCGGGTTTCATTCTCGTACACCATTTTGTTGTATATGAGCCTCTATGGCATGAGTTTGCTGTCAGACGAATAACTCGCCCAATCCTCTCCATTGCAGCATTGGTTTTCTCTAGCTGGTGGCACTCAGCTTGTCTGATATGAGTGACCCTAAAGGAGAGCTATGCTCTCCATCAGGTATCGACTTGGTTCGTCCAAGTTGTTTAGTATCACACCATCTAACACGTTACTGATGGCGACCGAAATAAAATATGCTGCACCTCTTCCGAGTAAACATATATTCTTGTATCTTCGACTATTCACATTAGGTATGTTACCAAGAAGATGCTTTTTGTTTACTCCATGTAATTTTAGTTCCTATTCTCTGTTAGTTAGCTGTCTTCCTACATGAAGGGATATACAAGCTGGACAGTAGCAGCTTCGAATAATTTGCATAACACGACTGAAGTCCGTAATCGAATTAGAGTCCACAATCTGCCGGTGTGTATCAGTCGTTTCAGTTTATCTGCAACGGACAAACTTTTAGTGGATGAGTCTCCATTGGTAAATTGATCCCGAACCACGATCCAAAAGATGTTGAGTTGTTAGTCCATGCGTTCCTCACTCACCGAAATTGTGAAAGAATCGATCTCAGTGTAGTGAACTTATGTCTATTTTGAAAAGCTTTTCCAAGAAGCTCTGGCAAGAACACGCAAGCTGGTCGATATCAAAAGTAGTCCTAAATTGTACTTCGATCACATTGGAACAAATCACGTGAGCCTAAATGAAAAGTGATTTGGGGGTTCAAATCGCGGGAACCAACTGTGTTTCTAATGGTATCAATAATAAGCGGATAAAATATCGTCAAACTCTCTAGTGGACCGGGATGATACATGCTACCAGTTCGGTATTTACATGGACACATGGAAAATTACCACAATACTATTGACTAGAAAATACATAACGGGGTAGCCAAAAAGGGCCATCAAACCGTTTACATGAACACAGAAATCCAGAGCATATATGCAGTCGGATAATCAGGCCGGTATTGAGGAAGCTGTTTTTGTCAAATATGTGGTTGTAACTATTTTTCGACATGGTTTTGTTAGCAGGTTTGAGGATCAGTGAATTTGTCTTAATTATTTAAGTGCCTTCTCAGAAATATCATGCTGGCATTATCCTATCTCCATTGGTATTGTTATCTCGAATACCTAAAAAAACTAAGTTGAGGTAAAATGATTCTGGTACATTAGAATAAGATTTATTTCGGCGCATAAAACCTCATTGGTTGTTATTTACATCCCCTGTGATTCATTTTTTAGGATTAGTTCTAAGATAATCATTCAAGCGAATGGATTTCCGATTAGTCGAATATCATCATTTTAGAAGTTACACAGCTTCTGAGCTTGGTTGACCATGAACGATTCTGTTTAGAATGAGCCATAAACACGACTGCCTTGTGTTGAACAATTTGTAACCCCAAAAGTGACTAATAGGAATACCTAAGAGAATCATTGTCGTTATTTCAGGAAAGAAACTTCCTAGGAACATCGGTGAGCACCAGACTTCACAGACTTTCCTAGGGTGTTCCAGGTTTCGATGGTATTCATGCTATTCTCGTATTGACCGTTCAAGATCTGTCTTATTTCTTCGATAAGTTTTACCCAAAGAGTATGTACTAATTGGATTCTTCAAGACTATTTGAATATGAACCTTATCCCGAAAATCGGCCTACTTGAAGCTGTCAGCTATTGAGTTATTCGATGAAGTGGAAGTAGGTTAACGAATGTGGTGAGACCACAATGGTCATAATAATTTGACTGTGAGATATTCAGTTCAGTCTTCAAAACCTCATCATATGGCAAGACAATATCGAAGAGCTAGGTGATTCACTTACCGATTAGCCCGTGCTTCAACAGAAAAATGGTTCAGCTGACTTATTATGACCGTTTTGTTGATTAAGGACACCAAGTGTGAATGTTTGCTCAATGTAAAAAAGTTCATGTCTGAGTAATTGCAAGATGAACCTAGAAATATAATTTGGAGTATTCAAAAATCCCATTGCTCTTTCTTACCATTCCTAATCTATTTCACACAGGCTAAACAATTAGTACAGGATTCCTTGCTTGTTCATTGGCTGGACAGTGCACAGTCACTACTGATACCCACTTGATAACGATCAAATGTGGATCATAATTCAGTACACCCCTAGGGTCAAATAAATGGGTATAACTCTTGGGTCCTCAGCTTCTTTTCGCTTATGTGTTTGTCGTCAGGCCAAGCTGAGTGCAAAAAGAAATAACTATCTCCTCGTTCAAACGGAGGGAATTGTTTTGGACTTCGGCAATAAGAATTCTGGGGCTTTTTGTAAGGAGAATATTCTGATGTCCTAAAGATTGTAAAATGAAAAGCTGCCTACGATAGTCTGGATGATTACCTGTGAGAAAGAACGACTAGGAAGTACAAATGTGGATCTGGTTGGCAATCATTATTTTCGAAATGTAAGATATCAACCATAAAGTGATCTTTGGCAACAGAAGAGAGTAGAAATATTGGCCGTGTGCTGGGCTGATATCTGAGCGTTTACTCTTGCAGCAGCAACACAATTCGAAAAAAAAATCAACAATAATTCAAAGCACAACAACACCAGTTGGATAGCTTGTTTCGGCGAACAGAAAAAGTGTCTCCAAGAAGACGGACATCTCCGTTCGGACTGAAAGACACTATTATTCCTAGGCACGCATCCGCATTCAATGACTCTCTTGAAACAATAGACCCTTCCAAAACCAGCTCTGTATTAAGGTTATCGTGCAAGAAATTGCAACGTCTGTCGGCCTGGGATCTCACAATTTGGATGGATGCATAATCAGTGTATGTAAGGTACACTGGTTATGAAAGTGTACCTATAAACTTTACTTTGACCTTCTATCCTGATTGAAGAAAAGGCCCGTCCCTGGTCATCACTAATGACAAGAAAGATATGATTAGACGTGTTCCCGGTGTTTGTGCCCTGGTAACCGAAAGGTAGCTGTGCGCACAAGCGGTGGAAGATAGTGGGTCCATCTAACGCTTCCTCCTAATCTAGGAGGCAATCAATGAGTTCTACCAGTCTGAGATCCAGCCAGCATCCTTCGCGCTAAAGACGAGATATTCTTTACAGAGATAAAAAGCAATCTGGTAGTGACTTCAGCAGGGACTACTTTCTACCTCCAGAATCTTGATATGGCAAAAGGCAAATTATTGAAGAAACATTTGAGTATAGAAATCAACGACGGCATTGGAAGTAGAATGATGAGATATTTGGGGTGGAAACCGTGTAAATTAGTTTGAAAGAGTTCTTGGGTACGGTGGAAAATCAGAAGGATGAAACCGTTGACAATCATGTAACCAAAGCTCTGAGAACAGACTACATGATCAATGAATGCTCATTTAGGGAATGCTTCACTTCTGTGCACGGAAGCCAGGAACCCATGGTCCTACAACAAATGTGGTCACACGCAATGTGAGCCCTGATTCCAGATTGTGGAAGTAACGAGCTATCTTGGAAGAAAACACAACTGTATTTCGTACACGGAAAAATGTTGATTTATCAACTAAAAAATGAGCCCCCCACCCCTGGAAACGAGCTTTGGTGCAATTTATCGGGAGCAAAATACGAGTGAAATTTGTTTTTACGGGGAACACGGTATCCTTTGGATGCAGTTTATTTGATATTCTAATCAAATTGACCTATAGCAACAGTTGATAATATACAATGGAAAGACCATCCTAGATGATAAAAAATGAAGGAATGCCTGATCTTCAGAGAGGACATCCTGCAACTAGTATTGTACCACAGACCTTTTTGGATTCTCTCAGTATTGGGCCTGTCCCGTGGACAATGCCATGGTATATTACCCGTATTCCTTCACGATGGAAACTCCTGACACTTGCTCACTATACTTACCCGTGAAAAATAACGACTTGTACCAAATATTTCAAACCGGCACATTCCGATCCAATTACATAATTTACAAGTGGTAAAATATGATCTCCATTTCCTTAAATTTGTCGCTAAAATCCTGTACCTTAAGCGGTATTTTTTCATAGTCTTTGATCCTTCTAACCTTACTATGACAGATTTATGGTCTCTTTGTGACGGAATCAATATCTCGAAGTCAGAATGTTCGACATCCGACGATTTGGACGGTATGTGGCTGATAAGCCGAATATTACGTTTTGATGGAGTTCAAGCAAACAAAACACTCACGAGGCCAACAAAACTGAGCTATTCAGAATAAAAATACTGTGGAGTTTTTTCGAGAAACCTATATATGTAGCCAGTCATGGAGCCGTCATACACCCAATGAAATTGTGGATTCTCTGAGATTACGTTTCCGTGGAGAAATGTTGCTTCACTGAGCTGCACGCTATTTCCATGGTTGTTTCATGTACAGAGTGATGCTGGAGGAGGAGTTAAGTGCTGTGTTTGGTGTGTTCCTCATGGGAACCATAATTCGGATTAGGCAAATCATGCAAGAGATATGACTGCAGGTGTTTCAACATAATACTCGAACACACAGTGGTTCAACTAGCAAATACTGATTAGTTTACCAGATGGTCACGCGTTCATAGGTTGACTGTTCTTCTACTAGACAGCCACGTTAGTACTGAACTACTGTTCTAAATGGTTCGACAATATATGAAAGAGAGCGGTTGGTTTTTCATGAGGTCACAAGTATATGACTCAAAAATAGATAGTTTGAGTAACAACCAATAAATGCTATCGATTGCCTTTCTAAAAATACCACATGGAAGAATAAATTTATTTTATCAACCTCCGGCCACACAATTTTCTGCTCAACTTCGGAACTATACTTTTGAGAAGACATCTCACATAAAGCCAGTGTACTCTTCCGGTCAAAAATGTGAATTCCCTTTCTTCAAAGGACCCACCTTGGCCCAAGGAAGCAAACACATATTAAGATGCATGTTCACATAATATAGCAAACATGAAGGTTTATTGAACGGATAGTATTAGAATTACCGTTTTTATATTCACTTTGAAGAAAACTATCTGAGGTTTGTAAAATAAACGACGCCAGCCAAGAATGAATTAATTTACTCTCTGCATTCCGACCGAGAACCATCCTTCGGACACTCCGTTTGATACATCCGAATAGGGATATTTTTCTCCCATTTGCCTAAAAAGTATAGATCACACCAATGTATCAGCAGTAGCATGTGAAACCACGGTCTGTTACAACAGAAATGTTTTGAATAGGAATCACATGGATGACTCGATTATCTAATGACTTACTATAGAAAAGCCAATAAACTGCATCCGTGAAGTTCCACCCCATGACTCCTAATCAAAAGATGGTACTGATGCGACTATGGGAACCATAAACCTTTAAGTCAGCATCTCCCTGTTGTCAAATAAATAACTGTCTCATTATCCGACACTGAATGAGACGTGTCACATTAAAAAAACAATTCATTCCCTCACGTATAATAATGCGTACACACATTCCGTTCAGTCCATTGGCACGTCTAACCAGCCTACGCGAAGAACTACCTCTAAAATCTGCTGTAATGTATTCCAAAGGTGTTGATGGAGGTACACTATGATGAGTAGAAGAGGTGCAGTCAATAGGCATGCTGAATCACCTTAACAGGGCAGACCGGATATTTTGTTAAGGTTTTCATTTGAATTGTATTGACTCTCAAGAGTTTGCTCTCCGTCTATTATTTTCTGCTAGGTAGAAGTATAACCGTCACTGAACCGCTGTTCAGTGAATGAGTGACTCATAGAACACGAACCCGAAGCCCAAACCGAATAAGGCGAGTGGGTAAACTACGTGTACTTCAAAGAACGATCATTGGAATTACAAGCAAGATACCTCAATTTATGGGGCAATCCAGTCACAAGGATCCGGGAATATACTTCAAATCGTCGGAAGGAACTGTCGGGGAAAGTGTGCCGAAAAATACGGGACCGAGTCATTGAATTAGGGTGAAATCCGTCATTTATAGGAAGAACAATTTATCAGTCAGGTAAGGATTGGTAAGCGCACATGAGATGGAGGGACAGGTATGACCATGAAATTGAATCAGACAAGGACCAGAAGAATCACACTCACGCTTTACCTAGACCGTCACGCAGGCGCGGCGGGATCTGCAGCGTGGAGGGGAAGTACCAAGGTCATTCATGCGGTGCGAGTGAGAAAGCGAATAAAGAACGGATGCAAGCATGGAATGCAAGGTAGGGCACCTATGATGCACAAGACATGAAGGTCTTAGGCCCCTGGATTAACCGCAATGGGAAATCTGTCTACTGTAAAAGTGCAGACGCAGGAGGACGGTAGGTGAACTGAGGCAAGGTAACCGGTCCACCATGTGAAAGGAAGGGAAAGAGTGTAGGTTGGACTGGCTGGGAAGGACCGGGTAACGAGCTGATTAGATCCACGTGAGTGAGAAAAGGAGACGGCATGGGAATTTCAAACTATGTACTGATTTACTGTTACAAAACCAGTTAGTAACTTCGTACATTGTTCAATAGCCCTGGTTCTGCCCCTGACCGATCAGACCGTTGTTTGCTCTTGAACATACCCGTTTGAGTCAAAAAGTAGAATAAGGCTTTCAAATATTTGAACATGGGAGAGTTGACTAGCATTCGACCTGCCAGCAGGTAAAATGTTGACCGTTTAGATTCTATTTGATGGGTTGCGCGAGAGTTCAAAGTATTTGGACAAACACCCAGCCTTTTTCGCTAAACACCGAATGCATATCATATAAACTGGCCCTTATTCCTTTGTGTTTCTGAACTATTTGTTTCTAAAACTATATGAGAAACTTAATAAAGGTACCAAAGACTCCTGATTAGCAAGTAGCCCATACAAATTTTCTGGCCCACAAACATAATTTTTGTTTGCAGTTTGGTAATCCTGAATCTGGAAACTGTCTAGAACAATATTGATTTATGTGAATTGGTTTGTAATCACAAACGGAAGTTGAGGTTGGATTATTATCAACAACAGCCTTTCCTCAAATCATTGAGTAGAAATTAGATCAAGATGTCAGGAGTTAAGTCCTGTGCACTGGTCCCTCCTAATTGACTAATGAATGTTGTATGAATCGTGCGAGCTACCAGACTCCCATTTCGGTCAACGGTTTTATCCAGAACAAACACTCGGAAATTTTTTATTATCATGAGAGTGGATTGAGAATATGTAATCCTCAGTACCTAAATTACATTATTATTCATTGACCAGACACTAGTATGACAAAGAGATTAACTTTTTTCCCAACAAAATTTATGCAGAGGAGGTGAATCAAAAATCATAATATGCTTTTTAGTGGCAGCAGCAGAGGAAAAGCATATCGTTTAGTACTGTGTATCAGTCAGTGTTAGTCAATCTTGATGTATAGTGTGTTGAAAATACTGCTCAATGCAATGGTCAGTAGATTCACATGGATCAATTTAAATACCCGTGATAATAAGGTCGTATGTAGAATTTAAAAATTTTGTCTCAGCCAAAGATTTATCACTACTGGAAATTCTTCAAGGATGATAAACAAAATAAGCATTGATTGAAGCTTGTAGAGGAACAGCTTCAACTCAACACTACGAAAAGAACCAAGTGACTTGTTACCAAAAAAAACATTGACGAAGGGATCAGATGCATGACTTTAATTTTTCTAATTCACTGTGGGCTGTCCCACAAACTAAATGCAGAACTCAGGCCTCATAAACAGTTGGAAGGGTGTACAGCAGTATTTTTGTTGTTAGGAACCGTTACCGATGCACATGCACTGAAGCCAAGTCAGACTCCAACTGGGCTTTCTGTTACTCCAAATGCTTCTAGTCAAACCGATGGATATAATTTCGTTGGCTCAACATTCCACCTTTGAGGAATGTTAGCTATGTCGTCAGCTATAAAAAGTTATGTTACTCTTCGAATAATCATAATTGTTTGTAGTGGGAGCACAACAAGTTCCCAATGGTTCACATTCTGACACATTTCTACCAATCGGATCATGTTAGAACTGGGAAAGGAAACGAATCAAGAGCGGACGAGATCGTGTTCGCAAGTGAAGAAGTAAGTTGCATCAATGGCAAGTCAGTCGTGGGAGAGAAACAATTCCAAGGAAAACCCGAGAACTGGTGATTTCATCATCGAATTCCTGCCCAGGTGGGATTAGTTGGATAAAGTGATGACTTCCAGCCTAACGACTATTAAGAATGGGTAGATGAAAAGTCAACTTTAAAAAGAATCATGTGCGATAAGTAGTGGTGGTACAAGATGTGGTAAATGTTCTACATGGCAAGCTCTATCCTCTGCAAAACTCCAGATGAGCCTAGAAGGGTACTGCAAGTTTTCAAACGTAGTCCGCCAATTGCTAAATATAAACTGTCCTCTTGTCGTGCTAAGTGTCACCGATTTAGTTCACAGAAAAGCTGTGTTCACCTTGCTGCACAACACCGGGAAACGGGAAATATTTTATGATATTGGGACAAATAATTTCACCTAACTCATTTTGGGAACCTCATCTTGGTCAACAGCTTCCTCAGGATATAAATTTTCTGACTTCACTTTGTCGGTCAATAAAACTGGAAGATGAGCATCTTACAATATCCTGGACTGATTGGTTCAACAAGGTTGTATCCGGAAAACATGATGCTCCTGGAATTCAAGTAGACCTCACATTTGCCCTTACCCACTTGTGCACGCATATTTGGAGAGTCACTGACGCTAACTGAATGTCGTTGTGCAAACAAAAGTATGTCACGCGACCCATATCAAAGTCATTATATATGTACATATAATATATATATACATATATATATATATATTTAATATGGGTCAGTCAAAACAAGGCTCAACATGTCGCAACTGCTAACCCCGTCGATCGACTGACTTATGTTCGTCTTGTCAAAAGAAGAGTCTCGGCTCAAAATGAATGCAGTTAAAAAAGTATGCAAAACAAAAACGGAGCCCGCGGTTAGATTGAAGGCCTCAGTGTTCTATACGTAGAAGGATGCAAAACCAAACGAAATGATGTAGTACATTACTTTCAGTCCGCATCAATAATTTCCACACTGTCAGAAAAATGACTCGAGAGTTCACACTTTCTTGTACATTAGAATCATTGAGCCGAATGAAAAACCAAATGAATTTAGAGGTTATTAGATAAATGCGACACCAGGAACATCGGGTACAGAAATCCGTGGAAATTTAACGCTTTTAAATTTCGGATGTGGCATGAAGTTGTCCTGTGACGACCCAACTTAGTGTAGTTAGTAATCAGTTGAATTAAATAATTAAGAAACACAGTAGTCCACCACATCTCGGAGCACGTGGATGCCCATTTGTAAAATCATTTGTGACAACCAACATTACCAAAAATAGAGTATTTTATAAGCCGATGATTACTAAATCTCATTGGATTTTTATCATGAGGTAGATCAAGTGGTTTTAAATTGCGGGTATTGAGGGAGATGAAGCCTGGCAAAACGAACTACCCTCACACATACTGCTGCTTGGTCATGCGCACACTTCACCGTGCTATCGATGGCCCCATAACTTAAAGATAAACTACCTGTTCTGGAATCGCCCACGATCATATATTGTTCGGAATTTACATGATAGACATGCCACACAGGGAAAAACGAGAAGGCCGTCGTATGAAGTGAGAAAGAAGTGCTAACCGGATTGTTTGTACGATGAAAAGACGGAAAGGTTCTCCACATCCGGTACCGAACATTTTGTGCATGCGTAAAATGCTGTAAAATTGGGATACACGTTCAATGTGATCAACATATTCCAATGAAAGAACTGACATCCACAGATGAAACAAATAAGCTGGGGCTGAGTAGGTGGCAAATGGATTTTACTATTCACTGTGCTGACCTGCAAATCGATTTCTTAGTTTATTGTAAAATGTGCTTACAAATAATGTCACTCGTCATGTGGGTAAGTGAAGCATTGGGTAGTGGTCAGGCCTGGTAGAAATTATTGATTTCTCACATAAACCCTGCCAATAGCATTCTATTATTCTAAATTTGGAGCATGATATCCTCATCATTTTTCAACCAACGGTAATTCCCATTGTCTCTCCAACCCGTCATATTTGTAGTATCGGTAATATAAATCTTCCGTATGCATTATTACTCTTGGATTCCAAAAGACTTACTGATTTATGGATATTTTTCATTACGGCATTGTTTTCATTATCCTTCTTAAATTTACTGGACAAGCCGTGTAGTATTCCATATTTTGGAAGCTCTCAACGGGATGAATTGAACTTTATTCCCTATTGAAATTATTAGATCCAATTCTCAGGAGTTTCTTATCAGTCTACCTTGGGTAACTGGGACTTTTTATTTTAAATAATATTGCATGGAAGTTTTCTTGTAATAGAAAGAAAACAATCACATTGAGTTGGCGTCGAAGACCACGTGTAGTTAGTTGCACAGATTATGTGCGTACACGGCATATTAACTTGATTTGGAACGCCTAATAAATTGAAGTTACTCGGTCGTAATGCACTCACTTAATGTTCTTTCATGTGGCTTTGCTGTGAGCGGGAGATCAGAGGCTTGTGTGAACCGGTGCTCAGTGCTGTTGGTAAAGTATTTTGCCATGATGCGGTGATCCACGCGTGTCGGATAGTTATCCAAGTACGACCAAAACAATAAATGAGACCGAGTGGAGCATTTAGGTAAACTTCAGGAACAAGAAGTGGACGGAGAAAGTGCCTAATCGTCCCGGGTTATTGAGTCGGAGCACCCCGAGCCAGGAGTGGTACTCTTTTTCAGTCAGGTGCGTTGTCAGCCAGCACTAGACTGATCACGATAATGCCAGTAGCTCAAAACTAGCTCGACTCCTCATCCATAAGGGAGACAGCGCACAGTGAGTCACGGAGAATTTTAGGAAATATCCATGATCTCGGTATAATCATCTGCAACCAGAACACACTTCTTTGCTACCAAGAGTAGCCTCACTGTTCTATATCACACCAGGGAATTTAGTCTAATCCAGTTAAAGTGCTGAGCCACCGCCTTTGAAAAAAAGAGACGGAAGATACCCATCCGATTTGGCTGCTTTAAGTCGTTTAAACCAGTCCATCTAACGGAGATCCTCCGATTCTAAAGGAGGATTGGTATCTGCATCCGGAACTCCAAAGGTCGTGCCTCTCGCTACATCTGTTGTGGATAAAGGCCAGTAGAACTTTTCATAGAAATGTCTACCCAAAGATCCACACGATACTCCTGAACCTGAGTCAGCTAACCTTCTCCTCTTTGATTATCTCACTAACACATGGCTTTCCGGGACCATCATTTCTTAGCATTCGGAAAAGACAGTGGCTTTCATAGATCCCGGCAGCCTTTTCCAGTTCCTTGCTATCCACCACTCCTAACGGTTGTTTCTCAGGCTCCGAATCAGTTAACGTTCTAAGCATTTATTCATTTTCGGGATCCAGAGGAATCGGTCTGCGTGCGTCTAACAGCGCAACTGAGGGTGCAATTGTCAGTCTTTTCTGTATCTGATTTTTGAGCCTTGGGCAGCATTACCAGACCCAAATACGGCCTGTTCGACATTCTGTTTCTAGCTCACATACATCCTGGTATTTGAGTCCGTCGATGATCTATCGAGTAATCCTTTTTGGAAAGCAACTAGATGGTTGTCCTCCAGGAGCAGCTGTGAAGGATTGCTGGCTTCGGCTTTGTTCCAGTCATCGAGGAGAGGTAGGCTGGAATGTATGCGGACAAGAACATGCTCAGTGTCTAGAGACGTGCACCAAATGATCGAGAGTCTACAATGGATCCATGCCGACAGTATCCGATAATAATATGATCTTTAGGAGATGAACGCTGTGAAGATACAAGAAGACACCAGGTTCGTCAGCGCGATAAATTTGTACTCGTTAAGAGAAGACTGTTGTCGGGCCATAGTTGGAGGTGTCGGTCACCGTTATCATTTTTATAAGCTGGATTGTCTATTCGTCATCCTCCTTTCCGTCTTGGCTAGACTTCCAAATTAGGCAAATAAATTACCAACAAAATCATATTGCCCGTAAAGCGTACTGTGCGATGCAGCTGAATCAAATTTTAGTAGTCTTCGTCTTTAGCCTCGGGTGAGCTACCGCCAATCGGAACATATGAGCTTCAGCCTAGTGCTATGAAAATGCACAGAATCATTCAGCCGAACTGAACACAAACGACTGCTGACTGAGACCCAATGGAACAGTAAACGCTGAGATTTTATGCTCAGAGAGATGTTAACGAAAGCCTCACCATGAACACTTGATACAGAGTTACCCGAAACACGGAGAGTAAAACTAGATTCCAAGCATGAACCGGTGGATAAATGTTTTGATACTAAGGATGAACCATGTGTGCGTGTTTCACAGATGCAAAATTCATCTATTTCAAATGTTTCAAGAGTTCTACTTCGAGGATCCTCTCAATCTGTTTGGCTAAGTGTGCTGATGCGGAAAGCATCTGACTGAAAATAATGCATATCTCCAGGTTATTAGTCTGACAGGGAGTTACAGGTCCTCGATCTCGTCTTATTGAAGCTTCTCTTATCCACTTAAAATTGAGATGCGAATGGAGAAGAGCAGAGAAATGAGGAATGTTTCCCCAGGGACTGCTGGAGATTTCAGAGGACATTATACTTTGAGGCTGTCTACACTGCAGAAGATGTTTTACTCCGGGAACACTTACCGGAGTCTATGACTCAAAAGACTGACCCACAAGTCAGTGTGGCGCCAATTCAGCTCAAGAAGGTGACCAAGGCACACATGCAAGAGATTCTTTTGATTTGTCTAATGAGAGGACTGATTTCTGTTACTGTCTCGTCTTTGTTGGTGCTTCATCATCAATCCGCTGTTCGGACTTAGTCCGTAGCTTCATGTTTCCAATGGAGAAAGTTGAATATGGGTGGGGCAGCACCCTTTAGGGCAGGAGCTGCCAAGGTTAGATGGGCGATAGCTGTTCAACAAAGTGCGACGACTTTTGTAATCTCACTTGAATCGAATGGAGTGCTCAAGTTTAAGGTTGGGCAGAAGAGTACCGGGTACGCATATCTGATGAGCGGCAATAACCCCAAAACCGGTCGTGCGCTTCCGTGGAGATATTGTCTTGTCATCCAGATACGATACCATTCTACTCATGTGACGAATTCTGTCAAGCTCGTAAGAAACCCCTTGTACTCCATTACTACCTCCATGTAGTGCAGTGTTTAAGACCAGGTAAATGCTTCTCTGTGTGATCATTTGCTGGTGTGTTCCGTTCATTGGCGTAGGTGGTAGAAACAGATATCACTTTTCAACTAGTTCAGAGACTGTAAATTATTTGGTTTCTACCGACTGAACTGTTAGGCATGATTTTATCTTTGGCCTAAGAAAACTATTCTGCATGGTTCTTTTGGTCGTGGAGGCAAGCAGATCATACAACCATGTTAAAGTGAAATATTATTCTGAGGGTTCACCGCTCACAGCGTCAGGTTCTTCATTATTTTACATAGAACTATGAGTAGCATAAGGTTGTTTACGCAACTTATTATACGCCAACTATGCTGGCTCAAAAGAGATCAATCAAACGGACCCTGAAACGTCAATATTTGCGAGAGGAGTTTGCCTTTCCGACTACAGTGTGACACTAGACCACAATGAAATACAACACGGTGGAGTACACCGAAGATGGGTTGGTTTTCATAAGCCTTTAGATGATACCAAGAGAGTCAGCCAATCCCAAGTCCTGAGTAACAGTTGTATGCAATTCAGGATGATAGTTTATCGTTACGTTGTAGTGCGAGGATATTTCGTACACCGGCGTGCCGTTGGCAAATTCCGTTTCCAAATCAGAAACGTCTTTAGGTTACAGGTTGAATTGGTACATTTCCTCGGAGAAGAGGCTTTGAAACTCAGTTATCCATCTGTGTGAGAACGGGTAAGATAACAAGAAGCGTCATTGCCGCCTAGAGAACACGTTGACTTTGTTTCCCCAGAGACGATTTCGGGGGTCTTAAGGTGTGAACGAAATCATCAATTTTAATACTCTTTGAGAGAAAATGCGAAAAACTTGTCACCAGAAGAAATGAAGAGTTTGATGAAGCTGGTTGAAAAATTAAGTAAGGAGATTTGATTTCCACAACGAGTCACTGACCTCACGAACTTTGGAGTGTTCATTTATGAAACCACATTACTTGTCATGAAAAATCAGATTGCGTAACTCTTTGATGGGTATTTGTCCAAAAACACTGGCAAAGCAGCACAGGCTGAAAGCAACTCCCACCAGCTCATTTGCAAACCTTCATGTAATGAATAATATTCTACATGCTGCGTGGTGTCACAGTATTCGCACAGAAATGCAATCCAGATATGTAAGTGGACGTAATGATCTCAGAAATGCCAGATACGACGATCTACTTGGATGACATAACCTTCGTGGATGGAACACCAGCTGAGCCTAAAGAACGGCTCACAGAAATGCTCAACTACATCCAGGCATGTGAATTTTATCTTCACCAAGAAAAATTTCATTTTGTTATGTATCTAACAAGCAGCTCATTTTCGTCTCCGATGCAATTGGACGACATGCAGCACCTTATGATTTGTGCTCTATTCCAGTAATCGACCGCCTACCGAAGTGGCCACATTGCGTGCTTTTGGGGAATGATAAGTTACCACAGTCTTTACGATGGGCGTTCCGCTGCACAATTTGTTGAGAAACGAGAAAGTGATTTGATCCTCAGACAGCATTCACGAGTATCAAGTAAATGCTCAGTTTTTAGGTGCTAATGACACACTATAACCGGAACATCCACATCGTTGTTGCAGCTGACATTTCTAATTACGGTATTGGTGCTTTTGTCTAGCAGAGATGATCAAATGGGTCGGCTAACCTAACAGTCCATGCATCTCGTACATTACCAGCTCCGGACAAAATTTACATTCCAATAGAGGAGCTCTTTGCAGTTATGTTTTCCATGACGAAGGTTCATAAGTATATCTATAGGCGTCACTCTGTAATAGTTACTCTTAAAAACCCTCGTTTTCTATTTTTGGACCCTAGAAAGGGGATTTCCGTGTACTCCGCCAATAACCTCCAGAGGAGTTTAACCATCTCTTTAAGATATAATTTCTTTATAGAGTAGCATCACGTAGAAACATTCGTGCAGGTGGTTTCCCTCTCTCGCTTGATGACGCCAAGGCTTGTGACGCTTGAATAATCTATCATAGTTGTAATGTCCAACAAGGATGACACGCCCTTGTTTTATTATTGACACTGTCCGGAGTGTTCCTATGATTGTGGACGATACTGACCGTGAGTCCCAATTGGATCTAATTATCCGTTTCGCCATCCAGTGGACTAAGTCGAACGGGTCAGACACATTTTCGACTGGCGAATTCACCCATTTGTCCACATATTGTACTTGACTCTCCTTGGTGCATTCTTGTTGCATGTATGTAGACAGTCATCATTCCGGTAGACAGTTATCTGTCTTTTCCACACTAGAGGTCCAGTAACGGATCACATAAATCCTCTAGCCTGCAGTCATGTGTGGACACGGCAAATGAACACCCCGAGCGCCAGTGTTCACGATGTCAATAAGCAGCCGTATTTCCACTCCACGGTACTCATGATTTCCGGCCTGCACCTAAAGGCTTCTGGTCCCTTGAGCGCATTGACTATACTAGACCCATGCAATGTAGTGTTGGCAGATGCCTCTTCTGAGTGGCATGAAATGCATCTTGTGTCCTCCCAGACAACTGAATTCACTGTGCTGCTAAAGTCAAGCATTCTAACAACGTGGATTACCGGAAATACTTTGCTAGACGATGGTGTTCTAATTTGCATCAATGCTCTTCCGTGAGTAGTTTTTCACCTCGAAAATTGAACATTTGAGCTCCACTTTTCGCTACCCTCAATCCAACGACTGGACGGAATGATTTATTGATACACTCAGTCGAGCGGTTCTCAAATCATGGGGAGAGGAGACAACGAAAGAAATACTCAAGAAATATCGGTTCACATGCCGGATACCTCCAAAGCAGATAGCACCAAACAGCCAATCTTCCGAAGAAGCCCTGATGGAACGCCTATAGTGAACTAGTCGTCATGTTATGATTCCTACGGAATAACCACCTGAAAAGGAGAACTTCAGTTAGAATAGCAATACACACAGTCCAGAATCCTGTGTAAATGCAGAAGATTGCCGATTGGGATAGAGCTAAGGAGAATGAACGAAATAGGCAAATCGGTCATGTATTACATGAGGTATTCGTTAAAAAGGAAGTATAGGTTCGTCACAGGAGCCGATGGTTATCACGATCCAGCGCAGACAACGATAAAGTCGACAGAAATAAACTTCTGCTAGGTTTGTTGTTAGAAATATTTATTCTTTCATTGAAGGAACTCGAGCGAACGAACTTTGACTTGCCCCACCGGGGTTCAAATCAACTTTCGTGGCCAAACTGAAGTACGGATTCAGATCCTCGAAAACGTTCGGAATCAGTAACCAGTTCGAAAGCAGGGATGTCAGGAAGACACAAACTAAACAATCTACCAGACAAGTAACAAGCTCATCCAAGCTCGCCAGGCCAGGCCGAAAAATCAATAATAATAATGTCGTTAGATCACTCGATATCTAGCCCTCTTTTGCATGAAGCATGTTTGCACACATTCCGCGGACAATTCGGTGAATAATCAGTAGTTCAGACTGCCTGCCTTGGAAGGAAAAATCTGACTTACCGACCGAGATCAGGAATGTTCTATTTATGAACAAATAATACAAGAGAAAAACAAATTCCGGACTGAGAAAGGCAAAGGTTGCGTGGGAATCTAACCAGTGAAAAATGGAGCATTTCGTCGTAATAATCTGAGTGAAAACGTGAGAGATAGGATAGTCCGGAATTTAGACTCATTCTGGAAAGTATTCATCACCTCGAGTTGAACACAGCAAACGGCTTTCTTAAACCGTAGAAAATCGAAAAATTGCAAATTTTGTTCACGTGTTCTTTTGCGATTCCTGTTAACCGTTCACTTGTATTGCCCAATTGCTGTCATTTTGGTTTATTATAGTCAACTTGAACGAATAGCAATCGCGTATTGCTAAGACGTCAATGACTGTAGGCAAAATACGACCGAAACGGACTCGGATACTTTCAAAGATACACAAAAATGGTTTCTCTTTAGGATAAAGTATTGTGTCAGAGCTGTCCAGAATAGGTAAATTTGAGATAGACAGTAGTAGAGATTATGTCCTTGATGTGGCGCACTATCTGGTGTAAAGGCAAAAATATACAATGAGTCATTATTCACTACAAACTAGTATTACCAGTCATCCCGCTGTGAATCGGTGTATTCATGTTGCTTTATGTATGTGTGTTGTGTAAGTGTGCGCACTGCTTAGGTAATACCATGTCAAAACAGTGGTCGTTTATGGCACGTGATGTTAGGTGCATGTTAGTACAACACTCATCATTTTTACATTCGGAGTTAACCAGAGAGAAGGAGTCAATTCAGTCTAGTTTAAACCGTTACCTGGAGGTGATATCCTAATTAAGAATTATTCGAGAATGGCTTTAGCCTGACTATCGTAGACCGTGAGCACAATTACAGTAGATCTTTGGGTGTCGCCGTTTATATGTGACTGTAATGAACGTAAACATACTCACTGACCATATACGAGTTTCATTTGATATAGTTGCACTGGATAGTCTAACTCCAAGTTTCAGTAATTTTACATTTTTTCTGGGATTCAGTTATTTGGTTGTACCAAATTGATCTGAAGAAGTGTAATGTTGGGGTCCTTCTTTGTTTCGGTCGATTTAACTGGTGTCAAAAATTCGTGATTCAGGCGAGAACAACTTTGTTATTCATTGTGCTAATACATTGGTCATGACGAACAGCTGTCAAGTGAACAACTCATCGCTCCCTGATCTTGGCAGAATTTTCACATTTTACTTACCAGAAATGATGCAAAACGTAGGTTGCGTGATGCTCAAAGTTGCTATTTTGATTGAATTGAAATAATTCTACATGTCCTCCAAGGAAACATAATGATAATCAGCACAAGAGAATGGAGCTAGTATGTGTAACGAGGATCGGCTCCTGCGGCGAGCTTTCGTTGTCATTTATTCAGATCATATAGTCTCGAAGATCAAACGAGACAACAGTCGAGGGTAGAACAATACACGTATTATGCAATTCTGCACACGTCCCTCACCAGTGAGGCCATTTCCGAATAACTCTAAATTAGGATATCACCTCCAGGTAACGGTTTAAACTAGACTGAATTGACTCCTTCTCTCTGGTTAACTCCGAATGTAAAAATGATGAGTGTTGTACTAACATGCACCTAACATCACGTGCCATAAACGACCACTGTTTTGACATGGTATTACCTAAGCAGTGCGCACACTTACACAACACACATACATAAAGCAACATGAATACACCGATTCACAGCGGGATGACTGGTAATACTAGTTTGTAGTGAATAATGACTCATTGATTATTTTTGCCGTTACACCAGATACTACGCCATATCAAGGACATAATCTCTACTACTGTCTATCTCAAGTTTACCCATTATCGACAGCTCTGATACTCACTGTACTTTGTAAATCCCGCAATTCAGCAACAAATGTGAACATTTTTTAGGTATTGCAAAAGAACACGAAAACGCAGTTTACTATTTGTTCGTTTTGTATGGTTTTTCAAGTCCTTTACTGTGTTCAGCTGCGGTTCCCATGTCATTCAGATGAATATCTTACCGAAGGTTCAATTCTGAAACACCTTTTTTATCCCACTATCTAAGTTCATTTGAATCAGTAACAAATGAAACACGTTTGCAAATTATTTGAATTCCTTATTTCGATGTAGTTTGTTGGGCAATTGTGTCAACTTGTTAAGTATTTTAGAATGATCTTCAAGCATTGATTCTACCTGTACTGCCGAAATTATACACATTTTATGGAATTTAAGTTGACTTTTTTCCTCCAGTTCAAGTTGTTCTCTGATGAAAAACCTTTTATTCAACATGTTCTCCACACTTTGATAACTAGTAAATCAGAATTCCCCCTTGATTTGTGTAACCGGATTTCCTGAAGCTAATACAAATGAACCCTGGCCAACATGTGGTATGCGACATTCTATCTCTATAAACGTCGGTTTGTCTACTCTTTGTGGTCAACACGATCAAACTGCCACAGCTTTTCACTGCAGTTCTACTTGGCATTATCTTCGACTAATATCTCGATATCCTTCCTAAGGTGCTACGTTCACCGGCCTAACATTTCCTCTCGACTCAGCTACACGATTCAAATGCACCAAGCTTGCTTTTTCACTCCCTTCATTCCTGCATCCCAATTATCATGTCTACTCTTACTACGTTTCATGAATGCTGGACCTTATTCTGGTGCCATCTCAATCTATTTTCCGTTGCGTCCCGGTTGTGCTCACCACATCCGTAGGCAATGATATATGTTGCTGCTCATCAACGAATAATGGTTTCTGACTAGAGTTTTGCTTATATAACCATTATACACACTGTATCCCACCGCTCACTGAACCATTGGTTTCCACGCATTTTCCCTCAGTGTTAGTTGTTTCACACCCACGATCATGCGCTATTCTTGTAGGTACCTCATTTTGATGACCCTTTGTGATATTCGATATTCTGTGCGATAGATTATCCTTTTAACTCACTCTGCTTTGTCCCGCGACTTGAACCGGCAGTTTCACAGTCACACAGAATCGAGGTACACACTGAACCTTACCTGTTGTCTTCCATTGTCTGTTTTATATATCTGTGAACCTTCTTGTCTAACGGGTATCTTTGTTCTCAAACTCACCCGCCTACCCTGGCTGATTTAGCTGAGGATTATTCAAAACTCTTTGAGCGATCCGTACATTGTAGCTGGGTTGATCTTAATTTGAAGAATGTAAACGTCAGAATTTAGCTGATACACTGATATACCAGACTTCGTTTTTTCTCACTAAGGATTCTGGGTTCGTCTTTTAGGAATCACAAAACCAGTTCACAACAGCCCGGTAAAAACCAATCTCAACTGCGATACTATATGTTTGGGCTACTCTACAGAACAGATTACAGAGATGATTTAGGAAAAAAACGAGCATATACTACGGCTTCTTGGCTGCTCTCTGAAGCATTACTAATTGTGTGCTGTTCTAAACAATAACCATCTGATTTATTGTTGGTGCACCTAGAAACTTTCAGAGAAGGAAATTCACTCATGAAGTGCTGTCCATAACTGTAGCGCTTTATAAATACGTTCTCCATTTGATCATCCCAACAAAATTCTTTTATAAAAACCTATGAATACAGGCATTCACAGTGATGAAACGGCCATTGTGGTGAGTCATTTATCCCTTCGTTTTGGGTTCGAACAGTGCTTCTGGCACCGACCGCTCCCTAATCGGCCGCATCCCCCTTCCTTACTAGTTCTATATAACAAGGCAAAAATGAGTGAATACTAAGTAAAAAATGACAGAACGAAACAGCCGCATGAGAAGAAAACTTAAGTGAAAAGGATCAAATAGAAATCTGTTTACTGGAATGTGAATTACACTAATGTTTAGATGAAGGGTGAATGTACTACTACTAATGTCTCACTGAATTTCAAGCGTCCTTTGTGCTGACACATTTTTGATGGTTTGTTCGGTAGAACATCTATAACAGACAACATAAGTAAGGGGGATACTGGGCGACTTTGTAATACTTCACAGGAGTCGGTGTAGAGTGGCGAAAGCTTTCTGTGGGTCCAAACTCAGCCTGATATGTGTAGATACAACTCTTTGAAGAACTAAACATCCCTCTGGAGCACAAATCCCCCAACCAACAGTGCTTTAGTGAAGACCTATTGACGGGATCGAAGGCTTCGCGGATGCTCAGGAGCACAATGATCTTCGGTCTATGGAAGGTGCAACGGTGCTCTAACAGCTGTGTGAGGATGAACATTTGATCGGCGCATCCACGACCAGTACGAAACCCAGACCGCTCCTCGTGTGACTGTCCTTCACCCTTTTGGTATAGCTGGCTAGGAATTACAGACGCTAAAAGCTTAGACGCTATCAAAATCCCGCTTGCAACTTATGGTTACCTTAGTCACTGTGTGGGCGCCCAATTTAGATTGGGACGACAATCGATTCCTGCAGAAATGAGGGGGATATCTCAATGAGCTAGATCTTATTGATAAGTCAGAACTGATGAATGGCCCTGAAATCCAGAATACTGTAAACGACTTTACTTTACCAAAGTAAATCTGGCAGACCAGTAAAGATTCCTGGTATAGGTAGTGAAAAAGATTCAGAAATAATACTCTTCGAATACGTGCGTATCACTTATAGTAATATAATAAACTGACCATAGCAGCTATACTAAAATGTGTTGCATGGATGCTACCTAGTAGAATGTCACAGCATGAGTGACTAGATGAATTGAGAATCATTAATTCCATCTTTCTTGTTCCTGAGTGAATCGCAGTGGGGCATGTCATGGAAATACACTCACTTCCATATGTTTGGGTAAGCAATAGAGGATGACGTCTGAACAAACTTAACTGGATGATACGGATGCTCGCGGACAGGAGCTGGTATTGCGCAAGTTGACACACACGCCTTTGAGTGAATGGAACAAAAATGAAGGTGAGACGATAGATCAAAATAACGTGCGGGGGAGGACCAAATTTTAAAAACGTGACCAGGGTATTTTTGGACTGTGGTCGGATGTCGTTGGTGTCATTAGTCTGATCAACGGATCCGTGCTTTGTATGGGATTACCGCGTGTGTCAGTGAAGCTTCGACGCTTGCACAATCCATTTTTTAGAACATAACGGTGGACTATAGCAACGAATAAATACAGCTTCCGCTATGGCTAGAAAAACGCACTTTATCAGTCTTAACTGCCTACTTCAAACTTTGTCAACTTGCAGGAAAGCTTCGTTCACATTCACTGAGTACTTAGACTGCATATTGTGCGAACATATACCACTCGTAATTACTTCAGTTGCTCCAGATAAATGTGTGAGTCTAACTGTTTACCTCAAAGGCCTGGATCCGTCTTCATCACTAGAGATAAAGAAGCTCAAGTCCGCTCCCGGTAATGCTTGATACCAAGCGTCGAAGAGTCATTGGCACATCAACCAACCCCATACAAAGAACAGATCCATTGATCAGACCAATGACACCAACGAAACCGGATCACAGTTCAGAAAGGGACCTTGGTAACCTACGTGAAATTTGGTCTATTGTCTTGTCTTCATTTTTGTTCTGTTCCCTTAACAATGTTCCTATAATGCATGATTATGAAACACTGGATACGAGCTTGTTTGCCAGCTTGCGTTGTTCTTGGCGTTGTGAATGCCATTTCATTGTTAAATGTTTATAAACCACAACAAAAAATCCTTATTGCAGACAGTTGCCCTAATGGGATTTCCTTACTTACCAGACTACATTGCCTGTTTTGACCAGATTCCATGCACAGCCTGTGTCTTCTCATCTCCGGCAGTTGCTTTCCTACAGAAGAACTCATCGAATGACTTTCAAGCAATGTCCATCTTTATTGATATCCTAGTTGGTAGATGCAAGTCTCATTCAAACACAGTGCAGTGTCTAATTTCGAACTCCACGCGTGTGGTGTGTTTAAGTAAGTCATGAACCGCTAGGAACATCCGGTATGCAATCACAAGTGTATGTGAGCTTGTGGCACTCTCAAAGCAAAGAGCTCTAAGTGACCTGGATTTGCTGTTAAAATCGTCATACTTCGGTGGTGTCCATCCTGACTGACGAACTGATATATGGAGTACAGTACTCCTGCCCAGATCACACGACTATAAGATATTTTCATACTTTCATAAATTGTGTCACATTTTGATCTTCACTTACCTGTCTCGTGGATTTGGGGTTGATCTTAATACAGCCTTGCCACTCCTGATAGTGATATAGAAATAACACGTTGATTGCTCAGGTCGCGAATAGTGCGGAATGGTAAAACACTAGCAATGGGTTGAACGTTCATGAGACAAGAAGAGTCATTTGATGTGAAATTAGGTCTTCAATTTTACGTAATTTTCAGTAATGGCTCCTGTGAATATAAACTAATGCTGAGAATGCCGCATCTCTTTTCGTCGGGTAAAGGAAGGTGGACAATCTAAGGAAGCTATTAGACAAGGACAAAATGAAGAGAAATGGATGTCATCCAACTAAAACAGGCTACTACATATCATGCATAAATGTATTCACTGAGTGCATGACAATGCTTCTATGGCGCTGGTTGAAAAACCTTTGAGTTTCCTGATGGTTTCGGAAAAGTAATCCGAGTGAAGTGCATAAGTTTACTTTTGTTGATTTCTCGAGGGTCGTGCCGGGTCAAAAAATCCCAAAAATATTTGGGCATGGTACTCGTGGTTTGCGTTTTTTCTAGTCCAAATGAACAGAATATTGGTCACAAAATATTCTCTCGGGTGAAAAAAGACAAATAAATGATTCGTATGTCGGCTGGAATATAAATCCATCAGAAAATAGAGCTGAAAAAGACCTCCAGGTATTTTCGAAGCCGTCAAGTTGACTTTTCGAGAAACAATTCACATCATTCTTACATATTTTTCTGAATGCTAACGTGGCGTATGTTTCGTAGAAGAATCGGGGTTCACACTATTCACTACATCTCACTGTGGTATTAGTGAGTAAAGAAAACACGAATATCTAAAGAGGTGAAAGATCATTCAGTCGATATCAACACTTCCGTGTTCTATTCATGAGAATGTGTAATGATCCTCTTTTGAAACTGGGAGGTTAAAGGTGAAAGAAAAAATGGTTCGATCGAATTGCGCATTACCTAATTAGATACCAAATAATGGCTCAACGAATTTACGCAGTACAATACGGTAGTCAACATATGGATGCGATTTCACAGCTTCCTGGGACTGCGAATTCCGCTCTATTGTTCGCCCTACTGGAGTGTTCTCCAGAAATGGGCATCGGTGCCTGCTTACATTCTGCCGTTTATTTGGCTTCATGTGTTATGAACCGACCATCAGGAATAATGAGATCATTTCGGGAAACATACTACTGGCATCATCAACAACTGCTTCCGTTTTTTCTTTCTCTGTCGCTGTCTCTCTCTCTTTCTCTCCCTTCTACACAGAATATAATTACCAATATCATAGTTCGTGGTTTATTATATGGCGCACCATATTACTAAGGAGATATCATCGATAATAGACTACGCATTCCATTCAGTGTGCCCATCATTTCAGCATATGGTATACAGCAAAGCTTGTTTGGATAAATATACAAGTTCTGAAGGCCCTAAACCCTCTTTTATGCTTAGTTCTAAACT
Organism: Fasciola hepatica; assembly: GCA_948099385.1. NCBI lineage: Eukaryota > Metazoa > Platyhelminthes > Trematoda > Plagiorchiida > Fasciolidae > Fasciola > Fasciola hepatica. The sequence goes on along the minus strand of CANUEZ040000217.1, from coordinate 1,275,486 downwards.
TGTTCCATTGAATTTGGCTGTGGGCGAATTCGCCGGTTGATCAGTTTGATAGAATCTTCAGTTGGTCATCTCGGTATTAGAGACATCCCTGCCGATGCTGGAAACTGTTATTTCCGTAAGAAAACCTATTGTCGGGCCATCTGCAATAGGTCCCATGTGAGAAGAGCAGACATGTTTGACGACAATAGCTAGTGACCTTTTGAAATCTGGTTGTCTATTTCGAAAGACTGTTGTGTGTGAATTATGTGGGTGGCTGAAAGCCTGGACAATAAGTTGACCAAGTAATTATTAGTTCAGTCAAATCACAAATTGACAAATAAGATCGTAGTGAAAAGTACAAATGCGGAGGTATCCAAATCTCCAAAAATCTGTCGGATCATTACCACGATAATGACTACAGCAAGATTTATTCATTATCATCACGATACATGTTGATTCTATTGAAAGCTCTATGCTCGCTTGAAACGTACCTATAATTCTCCGTGTACCCATCCTTCATTCTGCTTAATAATCACTCTTTAAAAGCAAAGATGTTATGATGAAGTGCTTTGGGATGAACGGAACAGAGAATATGAGTACTTACAGGTAAGAGGAAAGAAATAGTCTGGCTATGTAAACAAATGTGTGCTGGAATGTAACATTCGCAGATAGGATTTCATTTCTTTTCGCTGTTTCAGTTATCTATCAGGATTACGGCATTTTACCACGAATATTCCTCATGGGGAGGATGTATTCATGGTAGATTGAAAGGCTTATTTGTTTGTTTTTTGAATGAACTAGAACCAATATTTGTAGTTCGAAGGATTCACTAGTTTGCCAATTACTCACAAACCAAATGATTATCAAACTGCGAATCCGAACAGCTAACTAAGCAAATACAGGCTTGGTATACAGTATATGAACAGTTTTCAAAGCACCGTTTAGCTGTTTGGAACAAAAAATGTTATTTATTTGTTTGCGAAGATCTTTCTGTTAGTACTCAGGGCTGGATAGAACCAGTAACATTACTTTCATCACGAGCGGCTCTTGAGTGTCAGTGGGTATCGGAAGAAAGTGTTAGAATACATCAGGACCATAGTCACTTATTGAAGTGATTTTCTTTGCAAAAAATAGAAATGAACAGCTTTTTATATGCCTGCATTTAAAATAACTGATGGTGTTATTATGCCCGCACATGACTTCAATTCAGCCGGTGTGGACTGTACACTATTTTTGTGATAATTTTCGATGAATACTCTGACTACCCGCCTGAACAGCGAACACATATACTTTTCCGGATCATTGTACATTTCGTCTCTCAACATCAGTGGGTCATGACTTATCCCGCGTCATTGTTGCTCGAGCATAAAACAACTAAAGGCAAGAAATACTTAGCTCTGCAAATGATGTCAAAGAATTCACATGACTCACTCTCCTAACTGAGCTTTCACTCTTGCGGAGCACAGATTCGTAACTGACACTAACGACACTTCTAATTGTCATTAATTAGAAAATAAAATATCCGGCGCAAAATAACACCAACTAACGGTCGGTTCAGTTGTAGACACGTGTGATCTGAACACGAACATATGAAATTAATGTACTCCAGCATTTGAATATTGTTTTCGTTTTGATGAGACCACTCAGAAGTAATTTCGATTTGATGCTTCTAAATCATTAGGACTCGATAGTGATATCACTTTAAACATAACAAAATCATGAACACCTTTGCATGTAAGCATGCATGTCACATCTGAAAGTTAACCGCACCATTTTTCGCTTATCCTGCCTCGTCACATGCAAAACTCTGTTCCGGAAACACAAGAAGAAACGAACTCTTTTTTCTGCGGAGTGTTTTCCTAAGTAATGGCTATCTTGAATGGTTTATTGACAAGATGGTGCAAGAAAATGAAGGGAAATCAAAGAAGATAGGAGCCGCTAAGAAGACACTATATGTGCGCTTGCCGTTCAAAGGCGACACGGAAGCCGAAATTATTCAATGAATATTATCATGAGTAATCAACAGAACATTCTACGCCGCACAGTTACAAATCCTGTTCGTTTCGAAACCGATAATGTGTTTTCGATTGAAGGACATAGTGCCAAATTCTGCAACCTCGTTTTGTGTGTATTTTTTCACGTGTTCCTGTGGAACTAGGTACATTGGTTGCACGACTCGGCGCTTATCCGGAAGCGTTCGTGAACACCACCCGGCCTGGCTGATCACGGGAGCAATTAAGACAATTACGAGTGCAGTGTGCTCACACCTTGTAGATTCAAACCACTCAGTGGAGGTGATAAGCGCTTTTGCACCATTTATGAAGCCCGAGGAAAGCAATCAAGACTTGTCAAGTGTCGCATCTTAGCCACAGACGAAGCCGTGAGTATTCGTCTCTACAATCCTCCCCTGTGAGCTCAGAAGCAGTTTGTGCATGCACTCAAGCTTCCGTGGCCCATATCTTGGTCCCGAACACATGTGCAACCACTTGAACATCTCAAACTGTGATCAGTTTCACATGCACACACACTTGCAGAGACAGATTTGGACTATCATTCTCCGTTCTTATTTTGTGATTCATATATACTGTTATGTATTGGTATGAGTAAGATTAACTGAAAACGAGATTGTTCGCCGCGTTGTTTATTCTCGAAATGGTGTTTGGCATGTATTTTCCAAAAAAATGAATGATGTATCCCCCATTATGAGTCGGAACTACAGACCTATGAAAGCCCAGAATGATTAGTAAGACAAACACAGAAACGACATGACACGTATTTAACCAATAAGACTGCATGTCCTTTACTAGCGTGCGTTATAAAAGCGTGAAAATATTTCAAACCAGACAGAAAAAATGAAACCTCTCATTTTCTTCATTGTACTGTTGTGCGTGCTGCATTCACTAGAAGCTGGTAAGTGAAACTGGAATTTATTTTCCACACTTGTCGACGTTCTACAGAAATCAGGAAAGGATAGAATCCCAGTAAATAACATACATTATAGCATTTCAGGAACTGTCAGTCGGTTGTTTTAGGTAGAATGCTTGTTCCCTGTTTTTGAGTGGCTGATAAGCTAATTCATGCTGAATAGATACAATGATGTTCCAAAGTTTTGTATTTTTCCTATGATCAGAAATATAGCAAGAAACAACAGTTGAGTCGAGTTAAAATAGAAAGAGATGGGAGGATAAAAATAATATCACAGCAATTGTTTCTTAATTTCACGAACTGTTGGGTAGAAACATTAAAATTTACCACTTTTGAAGAAATTTATGTGTAGAGCCAATGAAAAGATTCAATCGAAATTGATGAATGACAAATGATAATTATCATTATAATCAAAAGAGTGACAGGTTCATAGCAAACGAACATCTAACCAAAAATTGTATCGATAAATGGAAGATATACTGGAGAGTCCTGGATGTAGAGTCCACAATGCCAAGTATATTTTTGTGACACGAAAATACAATCGAGGCGAAATGGCCGCTCACCGGATTCCGCCTATGGTGAAAGGTATTCTTCATCCGCACATCATCATCTGAAGCATAGTCCTGAATAATTGAAAGGTCGATAGGGAAAAGAAAGCAAGAGGAAGTATAAAAAAGAATACGAAAAACAAGGAATACAGATTTAAAGAAATGAAACTAAATCCCAAAGAAAAAGAATTGTTTCAAAAAAAAGAAGAGAAGAAAAAAGCCAAAATGAGGAATAAGGAGAAAAAAAATTAGGCAGAAAAAACAAGAAAAAAAGGGAGAAGAGAGAGACAAAATGGGAGAAGAGGATAGAAAAAAAAAGAAACGGAATCAAAACATTGGTATAGAATATTTCACGGAAAAAAGGGCGAAAAAAAAGAAAGAGTTCATGGAAGAAAAACGGACAAAAGGTATAGCGAAGGAATCAATTCAACGGCACTGAATAATTCACGGATGGGATAACTAATAAGTTCAAACACGTCGACTTTTGAACAAAGTGGTTTGATGAGTCTGTGTTGTTGTCCAAATTTGATTATTCCGTGTAGGAGAAGGGGCGATCCGTTTTGCAATTGTTCTTCCACGTATAATGGACAGTAGGTTTGGCAAATGTGTTCGTTTATTGGTACTGAATAACTCACGGATGGGATAACTATCCGATTGCACGGTTTCAAATGACAAATGATTGACCGACAGATGAATGAGAGATGAATAGTCGGCCGTGATAACTTAGTCTTACAGTTGTTGATAGCATATGTTAGAATAGAGCACTGGAATGATTTGATCACGGGAACGCCTTGTATGGAAATTCTATTCATTCGAACTATTCAAACCACATGGAAATGCGCAAATCTCTCTCTCGTTCTCTGCCTCTCGCGGCTAGAACACATGTGAGTTGCATGTAAGGGAAGAGAAATTCACTCAACCTACTTTCATTCTATATTCTCTTCTTGTTCAGTAGATCCGAAAAAACCTGATGACCAAGGTGAGATTTTGTGCATCATAATCATTAGTATGGGTGGAATATATCCTTTCCTAATTAAGTTCAAACACGTCGACTTTTGAACAAAGTGGTTTGATGAGGCTGTGTTGTTGTCCAAATTTGATTATTCCGTGTAGGAGAAGGGGCGATCCGTTTTGCAATTGTTCTTCCACGTATAATGGACAGTAGGTTTGGCAAATGTGTTCGTTTATTGGTACTGAATAACTCACGGATGGGATAACTATCCGATTGCACGGTTTCAAATGACAAATGAATGACCGACAGATGAATGAGAGATGAATAGTCGGCCGTGATAACTTAGTCTTACAGTTGTTGATAGCATATGTTAGAATAGAGCACTGGAATGATTTGATCACGGGAACGCCTTGTATGGAAATTCTATTCATTCGAACTATTCAAACCACATGGAAATGCGCAAATCTCTCTCTCGTTCTCTGCCTCTCGTGGCTAGAACACATGTGAGTTGCATATAAGGGAAGAGAAATTCACTCAACCTACTTTCATTCTATATTCTCTTCTTGTTCAGTAGATCCGAAAAAACCTGATGACCAAGGTGAGATTTTGTGCATCATAATCATTAGTATGGGTGGAATATATCCTTTCCTAATTAAGTTCAAACACGTCGACTTTTGAACAAAGTGGTTTGATGAGGCTGTGTTGTTGTCCAAATTTGATTATTCCGTGTAGGAGAAGGGGCGATCCGTTTTGCAATTGTTCTTCCACGTATATTGGACAGTAGGTTTGGCAAATGTGTTCGTTTATTGGTACTGAATAACTCACGGATGGGATAACTATCCGATTGCACGGTTTCAAATGACAAATGAATGACCGACAGATGAATGAGAGATGAATAGTCGGCCGTGATAACTTAGTCTTACAGTTGTTGATAGCATATGTTAGAATAGAGCACTGGAATGATTTGATCACGGGAACGCCTTGTATGGAAATTCTATTCATTCGAACTATTCAAACCACATGGAAATGCGCAAATCTCTCTCTCGTTCTCTGCCTCTCGCGGCTAGAACACATGTGAGTTGCATATAAGGGAAGAGAAATTCACTCAACCTACTTTCATTCTATATTCTCTTCTTGTTCAGTAGATCCGAAAAAACCTGATGACCAAGGTGAGATTTTGTGCATCATAATCATTAGTATGGGTGGAATATATCCTTTCCTAATTAAGTTCAAACACGTCGACTTTTGAACAAAGTGGTTTGATGAGGCTGTGTTGTTGTCCAAATTTGATTATTCCGTGTAGGAGAAGGGGCGATCCGTTTTGCAATTGTTCTTCCACGTATAATGGACAGTAGGTTTGGCAAATGTGTTCGTTTATTGGTACTGAATAACTCACGGATAGGATAACTATCCGATTGCACGGTTTCAAATGACAAATGAATGACCGACAGATGAATGAGAGATGAATAGTCGGCCGTGATAACTTAGTCTTACAGTTGTTGATAGCATATGTTAGAATAGAGCACTCGAATGATTTGATCACGGGAACGCCTTGTATGGAAATTCTATTCATTCGAACTATTCAAACCACATGGAAATGCGCAAATATCTCTCTCGTTCTCTGCCTCTCGTGGCTAGAACACATGTGAGTTGCATATAAGGGAAGAGTAATTCACTCAACCTACTTTCATTCTATATTCTCTTCTTGTTCAGTAGATCCGAAAAAACCTGATGACCAAGGTGAGATTTTGTGCATCATAATCATTAGTATGGGTGGAATATATCCTTTCCTAATTAAGTTCAAACACGTCGACTTTTGAACAAAGTGGTTTGATGAGGCTGTGTTGTTGTCCAAATTTGATTATTCCGTGTAGGAGAAGGGGCGATCCGTTTTGCAATTGTTCTTCCACGTATAATGGACAGTAGGTTTGGCAAATGTGTTCGTTTATTGGTACTGAATAACTCACGGATGGGATAACTATCCGATTGCACGGTTTCAAATGACAAATGAATGACCGACAGATGAATGAGAGATGAATAGTCGGCCGTGATAACTTAGTCTTACAGTTGTTGATAGCATATGCTAGAATAGAGCACTGGAATGATTTGATCACGGGAACGCCTTGTATGGAAATTCTATTCATTCGAACTATTCAAACCACATGGAAATGCGCAAATCTCTCTCTCGTTCTCTGCCTCTCGCGGCTAGAACACATGTGAGTTGCATATAAGGGAAGAGAAATTCACTCAACCTACTTTCATTCTATATTCTCTTCTTGTTCAGTAGATCCGAAAAAACCTGATGACCAAGGTGAGATTTTGTGCATCATAATCATTAGTATGGGTGGAATATATCCTTTCCTAATTAAGTTCAAACACGTCGACTTTTGAACAAAGTGGTTTGATGAGGCTGTGTTGTTGTCCAAATTTGATTATTCCGTGTAGGAGAAGGGGCGATCCGTTTTGCAATTGTTCTTCCACGTATAATGGACAGTAGGTTTGGCAAATGTGTTCGTTTATTGGTACTGAATAACTCACGGATGGGATAACTATCCGATTGCACGGTTTCAAATGACAAATGAATGACCGACAGATGAATGAGAGATGAATAGTCGGCCGTGATAACTTAGTCTTACAGTTGTTGATAGCATATGTTAGAATAGAGCACTGGAATGATTTGATCACGGGAACGCCTTGTATGGAAATTCTATTCATTCGAACTATTCAAACCACATGGAAATGCGCAAATCTCTCTCTCGTTCTCTGCCTCTCGCGGCTAGAACACATGTGAGTTGCATATAAGGGAAGAGAAATTCACTCAACCTACTTTCATTCTATATTCTCTTCTTGTTCAGTAGATCCGAAAAAACCTGATGACCAAGGTGAGATTTTGTGCATCATAATCATTAGTATGGGTGGAATATATCCTTTCCTAATTAAGTTCAAACACGTCGACTTTTGAACAAAGTGGTTTGATGAGGCTGTGTTGTTGTCCAAATTTGATTATTCCGTGTAGGAGAAGGGGCGATCCGTTTTGCAATTGTTCTTCCACGTATAATGGACAGTAGGTTTGGCAAATGTGTTCGTTTATTGGTACTGAATAACTCACGGATGGGATAACTATCCGATTGCACGGTTTCAAATGACAAATGAATGACCGACAGATGAATGAGAGATGAATAGTCGGCCGTGATAACTTAGTCTTACAGTTGTTGATAGCATATGTTAGAATAGAGCACTCGAATGATTTGATCACGGGAACGCCTTGTATGGAAATTCTATTCATTCGAACTATTCAAACCACATGGAAATGCGCAAATCTCTCTCTCGTTCTCTGCCTCTCGCGGCTAGAACACATGTGAGTTGCATATAAGGGAAGAGAAATTCACTCAACCTACTTTCATTCTATATTCTCTTCTTGTTCAGTAGATCCGAAAAAACCTGATGACCAAGGTGAGATTTTGTGCATCATAATCATTAGTATGGGTGGAATATATCCTTTCCTAATTAAGTTCAAACACGTCGACTTTTGAACAAAGTGGTTTGATGAGGCTGTGTTGTTGTCCAAATTTGATTATTCCGTGTAGGAGAAGGGGCGATCCGTTTTGCAATTGTTCTTCCACGTATAATGGACAGTAGGTTTGGCAAATGTGTTCGTTTATTGGTACTGAATAACTCACGGATGGGATAACTATCCGATTGCACGGTTTCAAATGACAAATGATTGACCGACAGATGAATGAGAGATGAATAGTCGGCCGTGATAACTTAGTCTTACAGTTGTTGATAGCATATGTTAGAATAGAGCACTGGAATGATTTGATCACGGGAACGCCTTGTATGGAAATTCTATTCATTCGAACTATTCAAACCACATGGAAATGCGCAAATCTCTCTCTCGTTCTCTGCCTCTCGTGGCTAGAACACATGTGAGTTGCATATAAGGGAAGAGAAATTCACTCAACCTACTTTCATTCTATATTCTCTTCTTGTTCAGTAGATCCGAAAAAACCTGATGACCAAGGTGAGATTTTGTGCATCATAATCATTAGTATGGGTGGAATATATCCTTTCCTAATTAAGTTCAAACACGTCGACTTTTGAACAAAGTGGTTTGATGAGGCTGTGTTGTTGTCCAAATTTGATTATTCCGTGTAGGAGAAGGAGCGATCCGTTTTGCAATTGTTCTTCCACGTATAATGGACAGTAGGTTTGGCAAATGTGTTCGTTTATTGGTACTGAATAACTCACGGATGGGATAACTATCCGATTGCACGGTTTCAAATGACAAATGATTGACCGACAGATGAATGAGAGATGAATAGTCGGCCGTGATAACTTAGTCTTACAGTTGTTGATAGCATATGTTAGAATAGAGCACTGGAATGATTTGATCACGGGAACGCCTTGTATGGAAATTCTGTTCATTCGAACTATTCAAACCACATGGAAATGCGCAAATCTCTCTCTCGTTCTCTGCCTCTCGCGGCTAGAACACATGTGAGTTGCATATAAGGGAAGAGAAATTCACTCAACCTACTTTCATTCTATATTCTCTTCTTGTTCAGTAGATCCGAAAAAACCTGATGACCAAGGTGAGATTTTGTGCATCATAATCATTAGTATGGGTGGAATATATCCTTTCCTAATTAAGTTCAAACACGTCGACTTTTGAACAAAGTGGTTTGATGAGGCTGTGTTGTTGTCCAAATTTGATTATTCCGTGTAGGAGAAGGAGCGATCCGTTTTGCAATTGTTCTTCCACGTATAATGGACAGTAGGTTTGGCAAATGTGTTCGTTTATTGGTACTGAATAACTCACGGATGGGATAACTATCCGATTGCACGGTTTCAAATGACAAATGAATGACCGACAGATGAATGAGAGATGAATAGTCGGCCGTGATAACTTAGTCTTACAGTTGTTGATAGCATATGTTAGAATAGAGCACTGGAATGATTTGATCACGGGAACGCCTTGTATGGAAATTCTATTCATTCGAACTATTCAAACCACATGGAAATGCGCAAATCTCTCTCTCGTTCTCTGCCTCTCGCGGCTAGAACACATGTGAGTTGCATATAAGGGAAGAGAAATTCACTCAACCTACTTTCATTCTATATTCTCTTCTTGTTCAGTAGATCCGAAAAAACCTGATGACCAAGGTGAGATTTTGTGCATCATAATCATTAGTATGGGTGGAATATATCCTTTCCTAATTAAGTTCAAACACGTCGACTTTTGAACAAAGTGGTTTGATGAGGCTGTGTTGTTGTCCAAATTTGATTATTCCGTGTAGGAGAAGGGGCGATCCGTTTTGCAATTGTTCTTCCACGTATAATGGACAGTAGGTTTGGCAAATGTGTTCGTTTATTGGTACTGAATAACTCACGGATGGGATAACTATCCGATTGCACGGTTTCAAATGACAAATGAATGACCGACAGATGAATGAGAGATGAATAGTCGGCCGTGATAACTTAGTCTTACAGTTGTTGATAGCATATGTTAGAATAGAGCACTGGAATGATTTGATAACGGGAACGCCTTGTATGGAAATTCTATTCATTCGAACTATTCAAACCACATGGAAATGCGCAAATCTCTCTCTCGTTCTCTGCCTCTCGCGGCTAGAACACATGTGAGTTGCATATAAGGGAAGAGAAATTCACTCAACCTACTTTCATTCTATATTCTCTTCTTGTTCAGTAGATCCGAAAAAACCTGATGACCAAGGTGAGATTTTGTGCATCATAATCATTAGTATGGGTGGAATATATCCTTTCCTAATTAAGTTCAAACACGTCGACTTTTGAACAAAGTGGTTTGATGAGGCTGTGTTGTTGTCCAAATTTGATTATTCCGTGTAGGAGAAGGGGCGATCCGTTTTGCAATTGTTCTTCCACGTATAATGGACAGTAGGTTTGGCAAATGTGTTCGTTTATTGGTACTGAATAACTCACGGATGGGATAACTATCCGATTGCACGGTTTCAAATGACAAATGAATGACCGACAGATGAATGAGAGATGAATAGTCGGCCGTGATAACTTAGTCTTACAGTTGTTGATAGCATATGTTAGAATAGAGCACTGGAATGATTTGATCACGGGAACGCCTTGTATGGAAATTCTATTCATTCGAACTATTCAAACCACATGGAAATGCGCAAATCTCTCTCGTTCTCTGCCTCTCGCGGCTAGAACACATGTGAGTTGCATATAAGGGAAGAGAAATTCACTCAACCTACTTTCATTCTATATTCTCTTCTTGTTCAGTAGATCCGAAAAAACCTGATGACCAAGGTGAGATTTTGTGCATCATAATCATTAGTATGGGTGGAATATATCCTTTCCTAATTAAGTTCAAACACGTCGACTTTTGAACAAAGTGGTTTGATGAGGCTGTGTTGTTGTCCAAATTTGATTATTCCGTGTAGGAGAAGGGGCGATCCGTTTTGCAATTGTTCTTCCACGTATAATGGACAGTAGGTTTGGCAAATGTGTTCGTTTATTGGTACTGAATAACTCACGGATGGGATAACTATCCGATTGCACGGTTTCAAATGACAAATGATTGACCGACAGATGAATGAGAGATGAATAGTCGGCCGTGATAACTTAGTCTTACAGTTGTTGATAGCATATGTTAGAATAGAGCACTGGAATGATTTGATCACGGGAACGCCTTGTATGGAAATTCTATTCATTCGAACTATTCAAACCACATGGAAATGCGCAAATCTCTCTCTCGTTCTCTGCCTCTCGCGGCTAGAACACATGTGAGTTGCATATAAGGGAAGAGAAATTCACTCAACCTACTTTCATTCTATATTCTCTTCTTGTTCAGTAGATCCGAAAAAACCTGATGACCAAGGTGAGATTTTGTGCATCATAATCATTAGTATGGGTGGAATATATCCTTTCCTAATTAAGTTCAAACACGTCGACTTTTGAACAAAGTGGTTTGATGAGGCTGTGTTGTTGTCCAAATTTGATTATTCCGTGTAGGAGAAGGGGCGATCCGTTTTGCAATTGTTCTTCCACGTATAATGGACAGTAGGTTTGGCAAATGTGTTCGTTTATTGGTACTGAATAACTCACGGATGGGATAACTATCCGATTGCACGGTTTCAAATGACAAATGAATGACCGACAGATGAATGAGAGATGAATAGTCGGCCGTGATAACTTAGTCTTACAGTTGTTGATAGCATATGTTAGAATAGAGCACTGGAATGATTTGATCACGGGAACGCCTTGTATGGAAATTCTATTCATTCGAACTATTCAAACCACATGGAAATGCGCAAATCTCTCTCTCGTTCTCTGCCTCTCGCGGCTAGAACACATGTGAGTTGCATATAAGGGAAGAGAAATTCACTCAACCTACTTTCATTCTATATTCTCTTCTTGTTCAGTAGATCCGAAAAAACCTGATGACCAAGGTGAGATTTTGTGCATCATAATCATTAGTATGGGTGGAATATATCCTTTCCTAATTAAGTTCAAACACGTCGACTTTTGAACAAAGTGGTTTGATGAGGCTGTGTTGTTGTCCAAATTTGATTATTCCGTGTAGGAGAAGGGGCGATCCGTTTTGCAATTGTTCTTCCACGTATAATGGACAGTAGGTTTGGCAAATGTGTTCGTTTATTGGTACTGAATAACTCACGGATGGGATAACTATCCGATTGCACGGTTTCAAATGACAAATGAATGACCGACAGATGAATGAGAGATGAATAGTCGGCCGTGATAACTTAGTCTTACAGTTGTTGATAGCATATGTTAGAATAGAGCACTGGAATGATTTGATCACGGGAACGCCTTGTATGGAAATTCTATTCATTCGAACTATTCAAACCACATGGAAATGCGCAAATCTCTCTCTCGTTCTCTGCCTCTCGCGGCTAGAACACATGTGAGTTGCATATAAGGGAAGAGAAATTCACTCAACCTACTTTCATTCTATATTCTCTTCTTGTTCAGTAGATCCGAAACAACCTGATGACCAAGGTGAGATTTTGTGCATCATAATCATTAGTATGGGTGGAATATATCCTTTCCTAATTAAGTTCAAACACGTCGACTTTTGAACAAAGTGGTTTGATGAGGCTGTGTTGTTGTCCAAATTTGATTATTCCGTGTAGGAGAAGGGGCGATCCGTTTTGCAATTGTTCTTCCACGTATATTGGACAGTAGGTTTGGCAAATGTGTTCGTTTATTGGTACTGAATAACTCACGGATGGGATAACTATCCGATTGCACGGTTTCAAATGACAAATGATTGACCGACAGATGAATGAGAGATGAATAGTCGGCCGTGATAACTTAGTCTTACAGTTGTTGATAGCATATGTTAGAATAGAGCACTGGAATGATTTGATCACGGGAACGCCTTGTATGGAAATTCTATTTATTCGAACTATTCAAACCACATGGAAATGCGCAAATCTCTCTCTCGTTCTCTGCCTCTCGTGGCTAGAACACATGTGAGTTGCATATAAGGGAAGAGTAATTCACTCAACCTACTTTCATTCTATATTCTCTTCTTGTTCAGTAGATCCGAAAAAACCTGATGACCAAGGTGAGATTTTGTGCATCATAATCATTAGTATGGGTGGAATATATCCTTTCCTAATTAAGTTCAAACACGTCGACTTTTGAACAAAGTGGTTTGATGAGGCTGTGTTGTTGTCCAAATTTGATTATTCCGTGTAGGAGAAGGGGCGATCCGTTTTGCAATTGTTCTTCCACGTATAATGGACAGTAGGTTTGGCAAATGTGTTCGTTTATTGGTACTGAATAACTCACGGATGGGATAACTATCCGATTGCACGGTTTCAAATGACAAATGAATGACCGACAGATGAATGAGAGATGAATAGTCGGCCGTGATAACTTAGTCTTACAGTTGTTGATAGCATATGTTAGAATAGAGCACTGGAATGATTTGATAACGGGAACGCCTTGTATGGAAATTCTATTCATTCGAACTATTCAAACCACATGGAAATGCGCAAATCTCTCTCTCGTTCTCTGCCTCTCGCGGCTAGAACACATGTGAGTTGCATATAAGGGAAGAGAAATTCACTCAACCTACTTCCATTCTATATTCTCTTCTTGTTCAGTAGATCCGAAAAAACCTGATGACCAAGGTGAGATTTTGTGCATCATAATCATTAGTATGGGTGGAATATATCCTTTCCTAATTAAGTTCAAACACGTCGACTTTTGAACAAAGTGGTTTGATGAGGCTGTGTTGTTGTCCAAATTTGATTATTCCGTGTAGGAGAAGGGGCGATCCGTTTTGCAATTGTTCTTCCACGTATAATGGACAGTAGGTTTGGCAAATGTGTTCGTTTATTGGTACTGAATAACTCACGGATGGGATAACTATCCGATTGCACGGTTTCAAATGACAAATGATTGACCGACAGATGAATGAGAGATGAATAGTCGGCCGTGATAACTTAGTCTTACAGTTGTTGATAGCATATGTTAGAATAGAGCACTGGAATGATTTGATCACGGGAACGCCTTGTATGGAAATTCTATTCATTCGAACTATTCAAACCACATGGAAATGCGCAAATCTCTCTCTCGTTCTCTGCCTCTCGTGGCTAGAACACATGTGAGTTGCATATAAGGGAAGAGAAATTCACTCAACCTACTTTCATTCTATATTCTCTTCTTGTTCAGTAGATCCGAAAAAACCTGATGACCAAGGTGAGATTTTGTGCATCATAATCATTAGTATGGGTGGAATATATCCTTTCCTAATTAAGTTCAAACACGTCGACTTTTGAACAAAGTGGTTTGATGAGGCTGTGTTGTTGTCCAAATTTGATTATTCCGTGTAGGAGAAGGGGCGATCCGTTTTGCAATTGTTCTTCCACGTATAATGGACAGTAGGTTTGGCAAATGTGTTCGTTTATTGGTACTGAATAACTCACGGATGGGATAACTATCCGATTGCACGGTTTCAAATGACAAATGATTGACCGACAGATGAATGAGAGATGAATAGTCGGCCGTGATAACTTAGTCTTACAGTTGTTGATAGCATATGTTAGAATAGAGCACTGGAATGATTTGATCACGGGAACGCCTTGTATGGAAATTCTATTCATTCGAACTATTCAAACCACATGGAAATGCGCAAATCTCTCTCTCGTTCTCTGCCTCTCGCGGCTAGAACACATGTGAGTTGCATATAAGGGAAGAGAAATTCACTCAACCTACTTTCATTCTATATTCTCTTCTTGTTCAGTAGATCCGAAAAAACCTGATGACCAAGGTGAGATTTTGTGCATCATAATCATTAGTATGGGTGGAATATATCCTTTCCTAATTAAGTTCAAACACGTCGACTTTTGAACAAAGTGGTTTGATGAGGCTGTGTTGTTGTCCAAATTTGATTATTCCGTGTAGGAGAAGGGGCGATCCGTTTTGCAATTGTTCTTCCACGTATATTGGACAGTAGGTTTGGCAAATGTGTTCGTTTATTGGTACTGAATAACTCACGGATGGGATAACTATCCGATTGCACGGTTTCAAATGACAAATGAATGACCGACAGATGAATGAGAGATGAATAGTCGGCCGTGATAACTTAGTCTTACAGTTGTTGATAGCATATGTTAGAATAGAGCACTGGAATGATTTGATCACGGGAACGCCTTGTATGGAAATTCTATTCATTCGAACTATTCAAACCACATGGAAATGCGCAAATCTCTCTCTCGTTCTCTGACTCTCGCGGCTAGAGCACATGTGAGTTGTATATAAGGGAAGAGAAATTCACTCAACCTACTTTCATTCTATACTCTCTTCTTGTTCAGTAGATCCGAAAAAACCTGATGACCAAGGTGAGATTTTGTGCATCATAATCATTAGTATGGGTGGAATATATCCTTTCCTAATTAAGTTCAAACACGTCGACTTTTGAACAAAGTGGTTTGATGAGGCTGTGTTGTTGTCCAAATTTGATTATTCTGTGTAGGAGAAGGGGCGATCCGTTTTGCAATTGTTCTTCCACGTATAATGGACAGTAGGTTTGGCAAATGTGTTCGTTTATTGGTACTGAATAACTCACGGATGGGATAACTATCCGATTGCACGGTTTCAAATGACAAATGAATGACCGACAGAAGAATGAGAGATGAATAGTCGGCCGTGATAACTTAGTCTTACAGTTGTTGATAGCATATGTTAGAATAGAGCACTGGAATGATTTGATCACGGGAACGCCTTGTATGGAAATTCTATTCATTCGAACTATTCAAACCACATGGAAATGCGCAAATCTCTCTCTCGTTCTCTGCCTCTCGCGGCTAGAACACATGTGAGTTGCATATAAGGGAAGAGAAATTCACTCAACCTACTTTCATTCTATATTCTCTTCTTGTTCAGTAGATCCGAAAAAACCTGATGACCAAGGTGAGATTTTGTGCATCATAATCATTAGTATGGGTGGAATATATCCTTTCCTAATTAAGTTCAAACACGTCGACTTTTGAACAAAGTGGTTTGATGAGGCTGTGTTGTTGTCCAAATTTGATTATTCCGTGTAGGAGAAGGGGCGATCCGTTTTGCAATTGTTCTTCCACGTATATTGGACAGTAGGTTTGGCAAATGTGTTCGTTTATTGGTACTGAATAACTCACGGATGGGATAACTATCCGATTGCACGGTTTCAAATGACAAATGAATGACCGACAGATGAATGAGAGATGAATAGTCGGCCGTGATAACTTAGTCTTACAGTTGTTGATAGCATATGTTAGAATAGAGCACTGGAATGATTTGATCACGGGAACGCCTTGTATGGAAATTCTATTCATTCGAACTATTCAAACCACATGGAAATGCGCAAATCTCTCTCGTTCTCTGCCTCTCGCGGCTAGAACACATGTGAGTTGCATATAAGGGAAGAGAAATTCACTCAACCTACTTTCATTCTATATTCTCTTCTTGTTCAGTAGATCCGAAAAAACCTGATGACCAAGGTGAGATTTTGTGCATCATAATCATTAGTATGGGTGGAATATATCCTTTCCTAATTAAGTTCAAACACGTCGACTTTTGAACAAAGTGGTTTGATGAGGCTGTGTTGTTGTCCAAATTTGATTATTCCGTGTAGGAGAAGGGGCGATCCGTTTTGCAATTGTTCTTCCACGTATATTGGACAGTAGGTTTGGCAAATGTGTTCGTTTATTGGTACTGAATAACTCACGGATGGGATAACTATCTGATTGCACGGTTTCAAATGACAAATGAATGACCGACAGATGAATGAGAGATGAATAGTCGGCCGTGATAACTTAGTCTTACAGTTGTTGATAGCATATGTTAGAATAGAGCACTGGAATGATTTGATCACGGGAACGCCTTGTATGGAAATTCTATTCATTCGAACTATTCAAACCACATGGAAATGCGCAAATCTCTCTCTCGTTCTCTGCCTCTCGTGGCTAGAACACATGTGAGTTGCATATAAGGGAAGAGAAATTCACTCAACCTACTTTCATTCTATATTCTCTTCTTGTTCAGTAGATCCGAAAAAACCTGATGACCAAGGTGAGATTTTGTGCATCATAATCATTAGTATGGGTGGAATATATCCTTTCCTAATTAAGTTCAAACACGTCGACTTTTGAACAAAGTGGTTTGATGAGGCTGTGTTGTTGTCCAAATTTGATTATTCCGTGTGGGAGAAGGAGCGATCCGTTTTGCAATTGTTCTTCCACGTATAATGGACAGTAGGTTTGGCAAATGTGTTCGTTTATTGGTACTGAATAACTCACGGATGGGATAACTATCCGATTGCACGGTTTCAAATGACAAATGAATGACCGACAGATGAATGAGAGATGAATAGTCGGCCGTGATAACTTAGTCTTACAGTTGTTGATAGCATATGTTAGAATAGAGCACTGGAATGATTTGATCACGGGAACGCCTTGTATGGAAATTCTATTCATTCGAACTATTCAAACCACATGGAAATGCGCAAATCTCTCTCTCGTTCTCTGCCTCTCGCGGCTAGAACACATGTGAGTTGCATATAAGGGAAGAGAAATTCACTCAACCCACTTTCATTCTATATTCTCTTCTTGTTCAGTAGATCCGAAAAAACCTGATGACCAAGGTGAGATTTTGTGCATCATAATCATTAGTATGGGTGGAATATATCCTTTCCTAATTAAGTTCAAACACTTCGACTTTTGAACAAAGTGGTTTGATGAGGCTGTGTTGTTGTCCAAATTTGATTATTCCGTGTGGGAGAAGGAGCGATCCGTTTTGCAATTGTTCTTCCACGTATAATGGACAGTAGGTTTGGCAAATGTGTTCGTTTATTGGTACTGAATAACTCACGGATGGGATAACTATCCGATTGCACGGTTTCAAATGACAAATGAATGACCGACAGATGAATGAGAGATGAATAGTCGGCCGTGATAACTTAGTCTTACAGTTGTTGATAGCATATGTTAGAATAGAGCACTGGAATGATTTGATCACGGGAACGCCTTGTATGGAAATTCTATTCATTCGAACTATTCAAACCACATGGAAATGCGCAAATCTCTCTCTCGTTCTCTGCCTCTCGCGGCTAGAACACATGTGAGTTGCATATAAGGGAAGAGAAATTCACTCAACCTACTTTCATTCTATATTCTCTTCTTGTTCAGTAGATCCGAAAAAACCTGATGACCAAGGTGAGATTTTGTGCATCATAATCATTAGTATGGGTGGAATATATCCTTTCCTAATTAAGTTCAAACACGTCGACTTTTGAACAAAGTGGTTTGATGAGGCTGTGTTGTTGTCCAAATTTGATTATTCCGTGTAGGAGAAGGGGCGATCCGTTTTGCAATTGTTCTTCCACGTATAATGGACAGTAGGTTTGGCAAATGTGTTCGTTTATTGGTACTGAATAACTCACGGATGGGATAACTATCCGATTGCACGGTTTCAAATGACAAATGAATGACCGACAGATGAATGAGAGATGAATAGTCGGCCGTGATAACTTAGTCTTACAGTTGTTGATAGCATATGTTAGAATAGAGCACTGGAATGATTTGATCACGGGAACGCCTTGTATGGAAATTCTATTCATTCGAACTATTCAAACCACATGGAAATGCGCAAATCTCTCTCTCGTTCTCTGCCTCTCGCGGCTAGAACACATGTGAGTTGCATATAAGGGAAGAGAAATTCACTCAACCTACTTTCATTCTATATTCTCTTCTTGTTCAGTAGATCCGAAAAAACCTGATGACCAAGGTGAGATTTTGTGCATCATAATCATTAGTATGGGTGGAATATATCCTTTCCTAATTAAGTTCAAACACGTCGACTTTTGAACAAAGTGGTTTGATGAGGCTGTGTTGTTGTCCAAATTTGATTATTCCGTGTAGGAGAAGGGGCGATCCGTTTTGCAATTGTTCTTCCACGTATAATGGACAGTAGGTTTGGCAAATGTGTTCGTTTATTGGTACTGAATAACTCACGGATGGGATAACTATCCGATTGCACGGTTTCAAATGACAAATGAATGACCGACAGATGAATGAGAGATGAATAGTCGGCCGTGATAACTTAGTCTTACAGTTGTTGATAGCATATGTTAGAATAGAGCACTGGAATGATTTGATCACGGGAACGCCTTGTATGGAAATTCTGTTCATTCGAACTATTCAAACCACATGGAAATGCGCAAATCTCTCTCTCGTTCTCTGCCTCTCGCGGCTAGAACACATGTGAGTTGCATATAAGGGAAGAGAAATTCACTCAACCTACTTTCATTCTATATTCTCTTCTTGTTCAGTAGATCCGAAAAAACCTGATGACCAAGGTGAGATTTTGTGCATCATAATCATTAGTATGGGTGGAATATATCCTTTCCTAATTAAGTTCAAACACGTCGACTTTTGAACAAAGTGGTTTGATGAGGCTGTGTTGTTGTCCAAATTTGATTATTCCGTGTAGGAGAAGGGGCGATCCGTTTTGCAATTGTTCTTCCACGTATAATGGACAGTAGGTTTGGCAAATGTGTTCGTTTATTGGTACTGAATAACTCACGGATGGGATAACTATCCGATTGCACGGTTTCAAATGACAAATGAATGACCGACAGATGAATGAGAGATGAATAGTCGGCCGTGATAACTTAGTCTTACAGTTGTTGATAGCATATGTTAGAATAGAGCACTGGAATGATTTGATCACGGGAACGCCTTGTATGGAAATTCTGTTCATTCGAACTATTCAAACCACATGGAAATGCGCAAATCTCTCTCTCGTTCTCTGCCTCTCGCGGCTAGAACACATGTGAGTTGCATATAAGGGAAGAGAAATTCACTCAACCTACTTTCATTCTATATTCTCTTCTTGTTCAGTAGATCCGAAAAAACCTGATGACCAAGGTGAGATTTTGTGCATCATAATCATTAGTATGGGTGGAATATATCCTTTCCTAATTAAGTTCAAACACGTCGACTTTTGAACAAAGTGGTTTGATGAGGCTGTGTTGTTGTCCAAATTTGATTATTCCGTGTAGGAGAAGGGGCGATCCGTTTTGCAATTGTTCTTCCACGTATAATGGACAGTAGGTTTGGCAAATGTGTTCGTTTATTGGTACTGAATAACTCACGGATGGGATAACTATCCGATTGCACGGTTTCAAATGACAAATGAATGACCGACAGATGAATGAGAGATGAATAGTCGGCCATGATAACTTAGTCTTACAATTATTTATATAATATTTTAGAACCGCGATCTCTTATGATTTGTTCATTCTAAAGCCTTCTTTCTTGTTGCTGTTGCTTCCATTTTTTCTTTCTTGTCTTTTTTCTGAGTTTAGTTATGCATGTATATTTTAACTCTATTTTTCTTTTTGCCGTTTCTCCGCTGCGTCCTTTTCCGCTGTTTTGAATAATATACTGTTCCCAGTTTCCTTTTTTATATTATATTGCTATACTTTTCAAGAGAAATCTACCCTGTCACACATGTATTCCATCTCCTTAGAAGTTCCTTTTTTTAATTCTTTTCCAGGAGGCACTTCGCAATTCAGTAGCCACATATCTGTTATAGCCGTCGGGCTGACATTTTTTGGAATGCTTTATTAGCCAACGGATGCATTATCTTCGAGAACGTAAAATTTTCTTCTCTTTATTATTTCATTATCATGAGCACTGTCTGCTGTAACAGTTGTTCCAGTCGGGTTTTCTAACAAGAGATTAAATAAATTGTCAGTAAAACGGCTTTTTTCGTGGGAAAATATGAGCTGACGTTCATTTCACTTTAAGTAACCATTCCTAAGTAGGATTTACAATCCCATTTTAAACTCCATGCGGATCTTATATACCGTTCTCATCTTTTTGCAAGTAGGCCAGAACGAAACGAAATTGCACCGGTTTTGGGAGAGCCCTAAGGGTTACTCTTAGAGTGGTACCTTCTTTACTCATTACTCGTTCATCAAAAGGACAATGTAATGCTTTGAACAATATTTCAATGCCGCAAAGTCTGAACATCAACTACATGAGAATGACTGAATAAGGGAAATTACGATAATGCGGTGCAAAAAAACGGTGAACGTTTTCAAAGATCTCCATCATCACCCTGAAAGAGCATTTTTTACAGATTTCAACGACTGTTCGTATATAAGCGTCAAAAACTTCAATATTTCTACAGTTCTGTAAATTGCTCGCACTATCTACGAAAAACAATCGGGATCACCTGTACAAAATATACATCAAGTTATCAGTTTTCCTTATTCGACGTATTGAAAAATGTTTGATCATTAACAAGGTAAGCGGTCACACAAAGTCAATTCAAACTCTCGTGAATCTTCACTGGATTAAACAACAAGGTACTTGAGTAGCCGTTGTGTTTGGTTCCACGAAATAAATCAGAACCCGTCAGCAGTTTTCTTGCTCGGATGAAACAAGAATGCTGAGCTTGTGAACACTGTGATTACCACAAAAATAATACGCATCTAGTGACTTACTCCGTCATGTAAAATAACGAAATTGCCAGCCGTGACAGACTTTTGTGCCAGAATATATCAATCTACTTGCAACTTGCACAACAAATGAGTTGTACCATGAAGAACGCTCTCATTTGCACACTACGTCTATGTTTAAAAAACCAAAACCTCGAATTATATCCGTCGCATTATTCGCAGAACTGAGCTTCATTCAGGGCTTTCCCCATTCATTATATGGCTTCAGGTGCCATGGAACTACGGAAAACAGCCTACGGCTTATTGGTATTTGTCCAGTTTCTATTCAGGCAACACATGACCTATGGATGCCAGTCGGATAATGTCAGCGCACTACTGTCAAGGATGTAGCTTGATCGAATAGACGACTGTGCGTCGTTCTCACTTTCGAAGCTCACTTTGTAATCAGAAATGTCAACTCAAAATGATAATCTTCCTTGTAACAGCAGTATCAATGGTCTACACAGTGACTGGCTGTTCATATGTGCCCAGTTACACAAATCACCAACTCGCGGAAAATTTTATTTAACTCATTGGAATTCATGAATCAACAAAATCTTGTGCTGTTGTAGATTTGCAAGCCTCTATCACAGAGGCTTCTGGTAAGCCTGAGCATAAAGTTCAAGCTCTGTAATAATCGGATTTATAACATGGAACTGCCTGTCTTTATTGCCCGTAAATTATTGCCGCTTTGTCTTGCATAAGCGGTACTAATTCAGTGAAGTAAATTTAATTACCATTTTGAAAAATGCTTGTAGAACTCCTGGGTTATAAAAATCTGCTGGAATAATGCGTTGAGGTTTACCAGTAGAACCGAAAATTTTGGCATCGGCAATTATTATCATAGCTACCATAACCTGTGTCAAGGCATTTCATCCCCACCTTTACTGAAACAGATTCCAAGTGCGTACATGTATAGACACATACCCACCATAAGTACAACTATGGTTAATCCTCTACTCTTTACATACCAATCTGGACGCCGCTCCAGCTTTTTCAAAGCCTTGAAATAAATCCTACCTAATAAGCGCAGCGAAATACCAAAGCGAGTTTACCCACCTCACTTAGATTACTGCGTTTCATATAGCATAAGGTCCAACATTGGATTCATTTTCCACAAAACCGACAACCTAGCCTTGTTGTCTCGCAGATGACCCCTTTGAAAGCAAACAATTTCAAGTACTCTCCAGAAATCTAACAGCACACCATTGTTTTTCAAAGTTTCATAACGAGATTGCCCCGTAAACGGTTTTGCAAAATGCGACACATTGCCTATTTACGAAAAGCCTATTCTCTGAGCATTCTTTTTCCATCGGTGGATAGACACGGGGCAATGCATTCCAGTGTGTGCAACGCATTCAAGTCAGACGGGTGTTCTAAATGCTCCAGTGCTATACTGCAATTCCACATCTTCATCAACCAAGTTTTCCAATAACTCGGCGTTTCCCTTGGTTCTTTTTGCATTCGGCAAAACACCATCAAACAAGCTTCTAGGTACCCTGAATGGTTATCCAAACAAATATTTGAGTAGTCTGCCTGCCTTTATGCACTCCATTGCTGGATCAAGCACCGCGCAGCCTCCGTTAGCATCTCTTGCACTTCAACGGCAGTAATTGGGTAAATACAAAATCCTTCGCCCAGGATCAGAAACTTAGCTGTGAAAAAAATCCAAATGGTTTCATGAATGTACAGTATTGCTCGGGTTCGCCGTCAAAGGGGATCAGCTCTACTCTCGGTAGGTTGAATGCTGAAACATTGGAAGTTTCAGGCAGTCTCAAGAGCTTATGGTTATTGATACCGTTCTTATCTGGAAGTTGATATCGTAGATGACACGGTGAATTCTTTGACTAAAAGGATCTGTTCACTCTCTAGCTAACAGAAACTAACGCGGTAATTCTGTCACTCATTTTCTATAAATATCGACATCTTCAAACTCGACAAGGCTAGAAAACCTGACACTGACATAGCTGAAGGATTTAGTATTGTCTAGAGAATCCATAACATCCAAACTATCCGCACAGAATTTCGAGTTATTTCCTGTGGTTTCGGAGGATCCTATTTCCTCTCCTGGACAATTTCAATACTCTTCTTGTTCAAGTTCCACTGCTAGAGCAACAAACTGTGAGACTGAAGATTTTATTCGATCTGAATGCTGTTTTGAAAAGATTCCAATTTTCGTTATCGTTGTGGAAAAGTCCAAGAATATTGACATCAGCGTGTTCGCAGTCGGTGAGGTTAGGTGAAACGGGAATATTACTAATACGAATGGAGGAAGAAAGGCAAATGGGTTGCAAGCATGCATTGCTGACTGCGAACGTTTGTGAAAAGATTTGTCCGAATGCCTGCTTTTGCACTGATTTTTAAGATAGAGGAGTAATGTAAAACGCGGAATGTTCAGACAAGGTAAAACTTCCTTAGTGCTGAAAGATGCGAATTATTGAATGAATAATTATTTTATAGTAACAAGAACACTGCAGTGTGTTGGAAAGTGCATATTATTTTGTAAACCCAGGACGGACTAAAAAGGATAAGCAGAATTTATTAAGATTGGCTGTTATTAATCATACCTTGATCATAAAATGTGATGAGATATTTGAAAGAACAATAAATGAACTGTCCGATGTCATCGGTGAGAGTATCAGGTACAATGCATATACTGTCGAGGGGAACAATTCGAAAACGTTGACTTACAAATATCCGTGGTCGCAGCCATTGCACATTTCTTAGAAGAAGGTATATTTCGTTACGCAGTGAACCGGGTGTTCCACGTAAACTCGACCCACATGATCAAATTAATCGGAATAAGCTGACAAATATTCGTGAAATCACCACTAAGAGTACTGTCAGAATGCATCAGCGGCTTTATATAATCACTCAAGTGGGAAGTTTACACTTTTGAATAACCGTGTCGTTGATCATCATTTCAAGGAGACATTCTGGTCAACTTTTCGTGTGACGAAAGACTGGCTCAAGAAATCACTACCGTCATAGCTGTCAGTGGCCAAAATAGAAATTAAATCTTTCGGGATGTAACTGACACAGTTTATTACACGGTGCAGTTTCTATAGCATTATTCGGTCAGGTTCCCAATATCATGGTGTCAAGTTCATCATAACATAATGTTGAGCTCAAGATCATACAGAAAAGTAGATATATATCTTGATTATTCGCATAAGAATCCGTAGCTTTATTCCGACCCGACATGTTACATTTGGTTCAGTCAACCATGTGGTAGTATTGCGCACACCTCCATTAGCGGAGCAGTCTTGTGAATCTTACATAGCCAACGCTCTCACTCTAACCACCTTGTGATGCTAAAGTAAAGATGTGTTCTGACCACGATGCGAATGCAGAATCCATACTCAGCTGCATCGTGAATAATCTTTTTCTCGTTGTGCAAGTTTCGGCCAGAGTTAGGCTGAATCACCAGATCATGTGAGAGAAAAATGCGTGCATCGATACAGAAATGGGATGGATTTTTATATCATTCAGGTGATCTTTCGGAAGCTAACAATGCTGCATAAGGCTAACAGCTAGTAAAAGTCTTACGGTTTCACCTTGAGACAAGGGAATTCAAAGACATTTTGCAGTTTAACTTCATTTAATATGACGCCTTTGTAGCTTCAAGTGAATCATAGTTCAAGTGAAACCCCTCAGTTGGTCACAGACACTTACTTTGTTGATCAGTTACGATATCCCAACTGAAGATATAAGGATGAATAAAATATTACCTGGATATGAATCTGAAATCCTGTTTTGATGATACGTAAAGTATTGTGTGGGAGAAAAAAGTAGGCCTCATAAAACTCACTGAGAAACAAGCAAAATTTCTGAGTAGATTCGACGCACAGTTGATTCGGGTCTTGAAATTTGAACTATAAGGCAAGGCATTTAGCGAACACATTCGACTAAATGAGAATAACGGTGAAGATTTGTGTTTAAAGTTACTACGAGGTAATGGAATTATGTACCCTGCAGGAGGACCACTCCATCACTCAGTCAGTTTATTCATTTCGCGAAAACTTTTTCCAGCTTTTGTCCTTAGGCTCACATGCAGCCATTGGGAGCTTTCCACGGCTCGCTGCGCTCGTTTCGTTGTGAGCGTGATCAGGGTCACTTAGGAACCAATCAAAATGTTATCACCTCACCAAGAATCCGCTACTCGGAAGAATCATTCACTCGTATTATATACACAATATATTAAGCTACACCATCCACGGTTTGTTTTTATGAAAGCTGGCCGAGATGAAGTTAGACGTGGAAAAGCTGGCAGATCGTTCTTAGTCGCACAACACAAAGGGAGATGTCAGTCCTCGCACTGGCCGGTACTAATACTCGGCCTCTGTTTGGAAAGATTTTTTTCCTACTCAATGTCCTGAACTCGGATTAACGCGAAATCCTGTGTGACCATTTATCCAAGAGTCTTAGTCGAATGGAAGTATTGATGACAAACTATTTCTACTTGAGAAATTCCAGTGCCTTTTTCAAGGCAGATGACAAAGCAATAAGAAGCCAGGTGGAAGTATGATCATTTTCATCATTTCCGAGTGGTCTTGGAAGTCTGAAGTCCTTCTTACTTTCCCTTGTAAGGGTGTTAACTGTGTGGTTGGTAAATGATGCCGTCAGTTCTTGACTGTTCGAGGTGATCACTGATTTGTGCAGCGATCCTTTTCACTCCCAGAGGGAAATGCACCTATATTTTACAATTTTTACAGCCGTTCTGATTCTGTTAATATCTGACTTTTTATGCATTGCGGTCGGTGATTTGCATCGTGCGTCTAAGTATCACTTACTTGTTTTTATGACAGCTGTGTTATCCCAACTAAAGCTCCTGTTTAAACGAGTGGTCAGCCCCTCATTATCGTCAAACCCCTAATTTATTCACGTTTAGTGCACTACTCACTGGTCAGGAGAAAAGAAAGGTGACCTTTATTAATCTGTCGCACACCAACAATTCACCACTTTAAAGATCCCTTCCCAATGTTTGACCTATTTGTAAAGACACCGATTGCCGTACTAGGTTTGTGCTGTCCTATGCAAACTGCATTTATTTAACGGCGGAAAAATACCTTCTCCATTGCTGAAATCTCTGTCAAGGTAAAAAGAGCACGCCTGTGAAAACTACACGATTAGGCTTCCGTGAACATGCAGGTCATTCTGACAAAGCAATAGAGATTAGGGCTGAACGCGGCATTTCCTACCAGTTATTCTGTACCACTAATAACAAACTTCTGTTGCATAGGGTTCTGCTTCTTTTTGGACAAGGATTCTGTCAAAAAAGTGCGATATAGAAGCCGACAACATGAACACTGCGTTTAGTTAACCTTCATCGGACACCCTACTACTTTATTTTCCATCTGCTCCCTTGGATATAGAGCCATTTTCCCCAGACGTCTCCGGGAAACTGCGAACTTCAAAATCGGCTTCTGCTTTGGGTCCAAATGGCTTATCCTCCACTGTTCTATAATTTGGAGCACTTCAGTTATCCGCAATTATGACTCCCCTAAATATACATCGATTACTGCTGGTGCTATTTCTCCCTCCTGGAAACCCGTGACAGTAGTACCTTTTCCCAAACACTCTACCTGCAACATTTTTCTTACTTCTTCGTCCCACGTTTGTCAGTTCTGCTCTCACGCTGACCGACAGCGCTATCCTAAGTCGATTGGGTTCCTGTTTTGTTGTTCAAAATGACCCCCATTGGTCTGTGTACAAACTGAGCGGATGCGATTTGGATGCACTTGTTTCACTCGGACATGCTTTTCAAAAAATAAACAGTTCAATGAAACCCTTTCGATGTTTTTTCCCTAACTATTCCTCTACTTTCAAATCGGTTCCCGTTTTATGCTTCTTCAAAATTTAGTCTTTTGTCTGTCCGACTGTGTTACTCTCCGGGTTGAATGACCGCTTTCCGAAATGAACTCAAAGTGCTCAAGTTGGTACCAGTCTGTCGGGTCCTTTGACTTACAACTCGGGTGTTCCTTAGGATGTCGTTCCACTTCCTCTTTTCTTTTCACTACATTCAACGACTGGACCGATGCAGCATCTCAAAGACTTAAAACCTAAACCAACGACGTCGTGCCCTAGTAATCTATTTCCAACCAACAGGACTTCAACTCTTTCTCCAAGAATATGTACAACACTCAGAATTTTTCGTCCCAATCTGCCCTACATCTCAACACTTCCAAATATCTTGATTGTGCTTTCTCCCTTTTTTACCCCAATGATCAACAGTTATCAATAATGACCGTTATTCCACAGCTGATTCAGTCAATTCTTAGCGATATTCCCATATTTTTGACTGTGTTTAAAAACAGCGTAGACAGCCTTTTCAAATTCGTGGGCTGTGACAGTTTGGTGCCACACAAGCTGTCCATAAATATGTTCCCTCATTCTAACTACGCTGCCCTCCTTCATTCTCTCCTAGTGTAGCGCGGCTGGGCCATCATCAGTCGTGTCTCTTTGATTTCCATAGGCACTTTTTTGATCAAATCTAGTGGGAATATCGCCAAGAAGGTTCTTATGGACCCCACCCACCCCCTGTACCAGGACTTATCTGCATGCTGTTCGCATCTTTCTAAGAGTTCCGCATTTAGACTTATCTTCTCCCAAATAAATTTCTAACTCAAATTTACAGTGTCTAGCTTACCATGTTTCTAGTTGATAAGATGACAGTCTGAAAAGGAACTTTGTACGAGCCTCGGTGACTGAACCAGTCCTATTTCTACAGTGTTTATTTTTATGCATATTTCAAAGTGTCAGTGATCAGTTTCATTCCATTTGGCCGGAATGCGAGTTTTTGTTAACTTGCTGATGTTTTCAATTAAATGCAATACTGGTGACTCTTGGAATTTCATGACTTGAATTATTTGGGCCCAACTGGATATTCCTGAATAGGCAGTGTTTGAAAATATCAATGGTGGTGTTTTAAGTAAGGTTCAACTGTTTACCAGACCATAGAAACCGCCAAAGTCCCTTAAAGCCCATCGTATCTGCCATCTTCTTCGTTGAATAATAGACGCGTGTTCGTAGAGTGGCGAACCACTTCCGTCAGTTCACGACTTCCCATTTACTATGCCCTAGCGTTTGCCACGTTCTGTCAAACACAGGAAATCCACAGCTCATTAGCCAATCCGTGGAATGTGCTTGTTCATGTACGTCTCGATTACGCACATAGATGGGTTTGCATTTCATTGCAATCCTTGAATAAATCCTCTTCACAAGATCACATTCGAAAGGTCTATCGGAGGAGATAAGTACCCATAAAAGCTGAATATCAAATACAAATGTGAAACTTGAAAGGAGAAGGCATCTGCAATCACAAAAGTCGGCCACTGTTGAATTCAGTGGTCATTGTTTTGCTTTATTTTGTAGTTACACATAGAATACTCATACAGGAAGCGCAAACCGACCACGTCTGAATGATTTGTTGTATTCACGTGTAATTCTGTTGTCATGTTCAGTGACAGTTTTTGATAATTGCGGATTTCATTTTACATTATTTTACAAGTAATTTCTATTCAAATAAATGTGCATGTTTTATCTAATAGAAGCAAACATATATATTCATAACATGGGGACATTTTTAATCCATTCTACGACATTACCATGTAACACAAGTTGATGTACTTCACCAGTGAATTCTGTGAGGCACTGGGTTTCAGGATTCCCAGTGGTGAGTTGACCATTCAGCCTGCCTCGTGAATCTTAGTATATAGAAGTGCACCTTCTAACACTCACACTCTTAGTTGAACGAGTGTTTTGAAAGATAACATTTTCGACTTGACCATCCAACTGTTTGTTTAGGCTGTCCCACATTCACTGGATAATTTGCTTGCTTAAAATATTCAGATGAGGTAACCTTGAGACATCATTTGTACTTTCAACAAGAAACGTGTTTCTGACCTCCATAAGCCCAGGACTATCGTGTCATCACTGCGGTCGAAAAAGAAATGGAGCGTTGTTACTAGAGGACAGTTAATATCGGACATATTTAAGAAATATACTCACATACGGTTAACAGATTCCAGTAATGTTAAGTCGATTCAAAAAGCCACGAGTAGAATAATACTACGAAGCAACACATTATCATTAGACAAACATTATGCTAAACACAAATTCAAGGGTAAACGCATCTGAAAGAATAGAATTTAGTTAACCCACATGGATTGAACTGATAGCAAACGCAGGTGACAACTTGTGCAGTAGAAACGTATGAGCTTATATTTGCACTTATGCTGACCGTCGACGGCAACTGTCTTAATGTATTATTTTTATCCTTTTCTAGAATGGATTTGAAGCCAACTAACGACCTCCCTAAAGGGAACAAACTGTCGGTGGTGGGACGCGAACCGAGGGAGGTAGGGTCTTTGATTTGACGTGACCACCGATTGATCTCTATTGATCACGGACGGCCTGAAGGTTTCTGCCTACCAGAGAGACTTATCATAAACCTCAGCTCGTCACTCGCCACGAGAGCTTACCATGCTTCCTTGAAAGATCCGAGTTGACCAACACTTCCCACCATATTAGAAATGTGTATCTATCAAATCGATTTACCAACCTGTGATAATTCGCTCTTCACATCGGATTGTTGGATATCAAATCGGCATTTAATTGGTTTGCGAAGCCGCTACTGTGTCACAGCGCGTCCTTAAAAACCTCAGTGTTCGTTTCGCATTAACGAGTGGTTTTATCTTAGAAAAATAAGTACCACAAGAAGACTAACAGGGGTTTCGTCCAAGTTCACACAAGACTGTTGCACATCAGACATGGTTGACAAGTTCCACTCAAGAAGCTTTAAAATGCGGGTAGGAAGTGAGAAACAAAATCAACAACCGAACCGACCAACCCCTTTCATGTATTGTTTCACCAGTTCCACGAATAAGATGTTCCTGCTTCCGAACCATCTCGTTTATCAGTATAAAACAAAGAGTATGGTAAAGGATAGTCGGGTAACAGAGGTTAGAATTTGTAGGAAACAATGTTTCATGCAATTTCAACATTCATTTATTCCGCCTAGCGGGTTAGTTCTTGTTTGGTAACAGCAAATAATTAAGTGATTCCCAACATGCCGATTAGCTGACAGCTGTTAGAACGATTCCTGATCGGGTTACCTCTAGGCCCGTTTTTTGTTCCGCACCTAGCTCACGGTGACCAGAATATTCTGTTAGCCCAGATGAGCTGTGTTTTGCCACGATATTATTTTAAACCCTTGTCGTCTTTTCTTAAATTCGAGCCACGACCTGTAGTTCACCCTGATTTACGTGAATCTTTTTCTCCCGCAGTTGTCTATTGAAGTGGCTGGAGAAGTGAGCGCTTTACCCGTTAATCCCGTTTGGTCCTATGATGATCTTATTTGAAATAATCACTGTGGTAATCTGAAAGTATAAGTGCGTTTCTTTGCATGCTCCAAGATATCCGTAACCACAGTTTTCCAGGGGCAAGTCCGCCTTCTCCACAGTACCAGAGATTCCGCTCCTCGCCGACCTTTGTGAGTGCGACGGACCTCAATTTGATATACGTGGTATTTTGTGTGGTTGAACATTCCGGGCTACTAGAAAAACCATTTCGCTCTACGTGAAGTACCTATAAAACCGGGATGGGACAAATGCAGAAGCTTCACCAGTAACTAGTCAACCAACCTTGGATACTATTCCTTTATCAACAGAGAATTACTTTCTTTCCTTGAAGTACAGAGCCAGCTGTGTTGAAAATTTACAGTTCGGTAAGTTGGAAAATGAAACGTCGCTGGCAGTCGCTGTTTACATTAAGATGTAATCTCGATTGGAGATTGAACTCTCGTCAACCATTGATATCGTTCCAAACACAGATGACATACCTTCGTTATCCACTGCACACAGGTACGATAAAGCATTTGCAATGACCATCTAGTTTCCTGCAAGACTAACTAACTCATAAACATACTTTAATAGCCCTATCAACATCCTTCGTGAACATTTGGCATATCACTGGGACTTTTCGTGGAAATAATTATAAATGACTTATGATAGTCTTGAACGACCGTCCTCCTAACACGGGTATATATCTGAAATCTCTGAAGAAGAAGCCACCGCAACCATTTACTTTGTCACCACGACAAATCCCTAACCAAGAATTACTATGGAATTTACAGAACCAAGTACAACATGACAATAAGCACTTCGAAGCCAATTATATTCCTCGCTTCATCCTTTGAATATCAAGTGATAATAAAACCATAGCCTAGTATACTAGATTATTTTCTTCCTATTGTATGTTTGTATGATAGCATTGATCATATTCTCTCTATCGGAATGTAAATACAATCAAAGCAATGAAACCCGGATGGCAAATTATGGGAAATTCGGGAACAGTCCACACGTGGTTCAACACTCATCAAGACAATCCGGTTGGCATTTGGCTAGAAATAAGGAAACTGTTTGGGGTACAAATTCGCCTAACGTAAATGCTGTTGACGTTACGAGATTTACGCTGTTTTTTGGTTAGTGATGAATCAAATCTTGATAGTGTTCTCCTATCACGACGAGACTACACTTTGACGTAGTGCGATGGCTTGCGTGCCTGTTTGAACTAAAGAGCTACACAGGATGGCTTTCTTAGGCCGGAGATGCAATCACTTCTTGAAGATCAGTAGTTAGACGCCAGAATAATTCTATTTTCTTGGTTCTCCAGGTTCGGTGTCGAACTGAGCTGGCAACCCAGTGCGTAAAATCACTGGGAGAATAACTGATCATATCGTAGTAAGCTACAGGTGGTGCAGTTCTGTTCAGAACTGTAGCTCTCACTGGTCCATCCTTGTAGAGTTGAACCATGCATTCGTTTTATTGAAATTATCTTCCCAGCTCCAAGGCCGTCGACGCAAGCCGAAAACCCGGCTGATTGTTCTTGTAATCCTGATCACTCTCGCACGACAGCAAAGGCTGATCAGTGGACGAAAGCGGTTTGTAGAATGCTGCTAAGATTTGTGAAAATCATGTTGCAATCTTTGTTTTGACAAAAGATAGGCCACAAATATTGACACCAACAGGGGAAATGCAGGCGATGTTTTCTAGCTAATACATACAAATTCGTACTCAGCCTCCTTGCAAAATGAAGTCACGAAATCTGCGCATTGCCATCTGCTCATCTAATCATTTGAAGAACATGATCGCTGATTAGCATCACATGCTCTTATTACGTATGACAAGTTGAGTACTTATGTTCTCCATTTTCGAACGAGCGCCGTGTTAGCTTCGAACTGCTTGAAAGTCAGATTATTTGTTAGCTATGAACTTCATTCTTTCATT
This sequence comes from Fasciola hepatica, assembly GCA_948099385.1. Taxonomy (NCBI): domain Eukaryota; kingdom Metazoa; phylum Platyhelminthes; class Trematoda; order Plagiorchiida; family Fasciolidae; genus Fasciola; species Fasciola hepatica. Next base: position 1,242,774 of record CANUEZ040000217.1, on the reverse strand, counting down.
TACTGAAGAAATAGTTCCCTTCTTTGCAAAAAACATGGAAATGAGTGCTGATTGTTTTACTGTCGTAGAAATACCCATTGCATCCTACAAATGTTTCACTCCGGCGAAATCCTTGTTTCCCCTTGGTAACTTATCATTCCGTTCACAGATTACAGAAATTTCATAATCACTTGTCTAATAACTCATATGCTCTCTGTAAAAGACTCGATAACGAGTTAGGAGAAAACGTTTGTTTCGCCAAATTAAAATCTTTGATGGAATTAAATGTTCTATTTCAAACGCTCTAAATGAATGTAGCACAATGAGCATAAGAGGTTCCTTTACTAACTGATATCACAGCTTCTCCATTTTAGCCTACTGCAGATGGATACTCGTGCATCGGTATTTCAGTTTGCACGCATATAATATAACCACTAAAGTTTCGGTGTCCAGCATGGTTTAGTTCAACAAAGAGATCATTTTTTCGGCGTAAGAAGGACCTTATTCACCCTAGCGAAATCTAGCACATGGGAGCTCATATGGCCTTAGATGATTTAAAATAAATTGTATCAAAGCCCTCCAGATGAAGAACCACCGAATTGCACGGTCTTTTCAAGAGGGCATTCGGTGATGCATCGATAGACGGCCTGGTTGTTTTGGCAGACAGCATGCCGTTGTTTGTCCAAAATTGATAACGAAGCTGAGGCCAACAAAGTGGATCTACGGCGCAATCGGTTTCCGAGGAAAGAGTGGTCGAGGAGCATAGGGTTTGTCAAATCCTCCACAGTAAGTAGCCAAAATGTTCATTCGAGGTAGGATTCTATCAGGTAGTTGATATGCCTTTAGTAAACACTATTGCTAAATATGTTTAGGATATCTGATAAGAGTAGTACCTCGGAGATGATAGACTTTCGTGCTTTTGGGGTATCTCCCATCTCTGTTGGCTCTGTCAGGTACACAGTTCTCACCCTTGGGTCCACAAAGCTGAAGCATACATCAGCAGCCACACCCCGGCAAACCGCCCAGCAGAAGGGCCGAACACTGTTGAGAGTAACCAGGGTCTGAAAACCTCGATGAGAAGGTGGTCGCATGGGCACAGATTTATCTCTGAATGAGTGGGTGAGGTTTACTATAAAGCCTGTATAATCCGTCCTGAATAGCAAACCCTCGGACGCGAAGCAATCCGCCCAGCAAAGAAAGATCCACGCAGGTACTGGCACGAAATAGCAAATGAGATAGAAATGCAGCTAGTGCTTGTCGTTTTGCAAAACTCTTCCGCATCATACGATCGACGTTGGGTAAAAGCAGCCCAATGAACCTAACTTGCTCGTTTCCGCTGGAGTACCCATCCGCGACACGGGTGGTAAGATAGCTGGATTGGTAGAACATTTCAGCCAGCTCCTCAGTCGCCCACTGAAAAGACTTATAGATATCGATTCAGCCTCATATCCCCATTTACCATCAACTATGTTCCTGGAAAATACCAATGACCGTTTTGAATGCGATAAGCCCTTCGGTTAATATTGAATCCGTACAACAATCCACAAGACGTGCCTTCAGAAGATGGCCGAGCTACTTTGTACCCCATTTTGCTTGATTTGGGGAAGTAAAAAATATCCATCCGAAAGAAACACTTCAGTTCTGCTTCCAGTCGCCAAAAATGGTGACAAAACAGTGTTTAAAAACTACCGTGGTATCATTCTGTTATATGTGGCCGCAAACATTTGCCCAGATGGTGTTGAAGAGACATACACTCACTGGATCCAATCAAGAAGGCTTCTATCCAAGTATTGGATGCGTTGAACAAATATTCATCCTCTGGAGGATTCTGGAACACCGTTACGAACTCCAACGCCCTATCTCTGATTGCTTTATGGGCTATTGCTCAGCTTTGGCTCAAAAGATCGAGAGACATTGTGGGAGATAATGTTTGACACAGCGTCCCACTTAAACTGGTCAGCCCGCTAACGTCGTGTTATGTTGGAATAGAATCATGTGTTTTGAATAACGGTGAAGAATCTTATCCATTCGAACTAAAATCGGTATTACGACAAGAGTGCCAGTTGTCTCCAATGCTGATCAAGTTTCCGGTGGATTGGGTAATGTAACGCACAATGGACGGTTATCAGGGCACCCGAGTTTACCCAGGCTGCGGAATTAGGGACCTTGAATTTGCAAACGACCTAACAGTGCTCGGGGGAGGACCTGATCACCTTGCAAGTGGTCCTCGATTGGTTGAATAAATATGTTTCGGAGATTGGTCTTGAGGTTAATACTAGCAAAACCAAGATGTTGGTAATACCTTTTAGCCCTGGAAACCCAGCCCTACAACCGAACGGACAAAATATAGAAATTAGTATGGACCCCAATTGTCTTGGCTGTTCCATCCTGACGAACGGCAAACTATGTCAAACGGTGCATTGATGCAGCCCGGATGACTTTCCTACGGCTCCGAAGTACGTTTCGGTGAGGGAAAGCGATTACCTTTAAGACCAAGTCCAGGGCGGTCAGTATAGCAGTCCCACCAGTCTTACTATATATGACTGCGAAACTTGGCCCCAAAGAGCTAGGGATATAAGATGACTGAAAGTTTGCAATCACTGATGCTTCAGCCCTAATTTAGAGATAAGATGAGATGACATAATCCCGAATGAAAATATTCTAAATCTCAACCGCCTGACCCGTCTTTCAACTCACGAACAACCCCACCGACTGCAGTGGTTTGTTCACATACTCCATAAACCTGACCGCGCCCGGTCCGGGGGTCTAAAGGCGACTGAAGAGCGAGTAAATCGAAAAGTGCCTTTCAAAAACACTAAAACGAACACCACTAACACCACCGCTGATTACAAGTGCTGACAAGCAAAAGCCTGACTGATTGCAAATATGATAGAATTCTTACAGAGGACTTCATCTTTTAGTTACTATACTTTACCTAGAAGTTCATGCATAAGTGCATTGTATGTGATTCTTTTATTCACTGCCTTCAAAGGGGGCCGAGGTTTCTCCCTTGTTTATTTATAAAGAGTACCTAATAATTTTTACTTATTCTGCTAGTTTTTAAGACGGGAGCGAATTATAAAGGAGACAGCAGAAAAGGAGACAGCAGACAAGGAGACAGCAGAAATTACCTAGATCGTGAAACATTCCCGTGGTCAAGATTTTGGAAAACGATATGTGGCAAACACAGATCTGTCTTTTCGGTACTTCACATCAGGCCAACATAGAACACATATGGGTTGTTTTTCTTGAAAAATTTTATAAAGTTAATAAACAGTCTAGAGTGTTTACAGGAATCCACAATAGCAACTGTCAGGCTGACGATGATGCATGCATGTGGACAACTCCTTCAATGGTTTCGCCGACTGCATGTTTCTGTCTCACTATCTTGCCGACATTTGGCCAGGAAATAAGCAATGACATTTTTGAGAAAACAAGATTGGTCGATGCAACCTGATCGCAAGCGCCTCAGCTGCGGATAGAACTTGTTGTCTGACACCGTTGGAAAGGCTTTGTCACACTCGGTAGGTAACCTTTAACGCTCCGTCTCGTGTTAGCTGATGCCCCAGGAGTCTGATGTGAAGTACCGAAAAAACAAATCCGTGTTTGCCACAGACTGTTTTCCAAGGAGTTATTTAACCAAAAGCCAGGCAGACCAAATAATCGGTAGCAAATGTCTCCACTCTGAAACCTCATAAAACTTGCTCGTCCATTCTTTCTTATGTGGCAGTTGTTCATGTAACGCTTTCATTCCCGCCGTAAATGGAGTCAAAGTATTCGAAGTGTCTGATAGTTTGTAATAATCAAAGAGTTCCGGAATAACATTAAACAAAAGCGTATCCCACGTTTGCTCAGTTCTCATCTACGTTTTTTTTTCTCTATTAATTTGCAGTTAGTCAAACTTTTAAGATTCTTGAAACTCTTGAAACACTTGGTTTGTATTTACCAACCTACGGATAAATGCGGCGCAAGCAACATTTGTTCTACTGCCCAGATTGAACGGAACATCCATGATCATCAATTGGCTTTATTATGTTATCCAATTTTGGACAATGAAGTGATACATTTTCTGCAGTAGTACTCAGAAGTTGTGGAATAAAATAGCACAATAACTAAAAACCTAATAGGAAGAACGTTTTATTATACAGGATACGGCAATAATGAAGCCCGAACATGTATAACGATAAGTTTACACAAACACCAGCACCGTCGCACGCACTCTGAGTTATCATATTGTGAGTGGGAATGGCTTTAGAAACAGAATAATGCGAGTATCAAACCAATTGCGCCAACCAGTCAAGAGTCACAGACTCAAGAACAGACGGCGGAAATGTCCAAAGCCTTTCGCAGTGGACAATAAAGAGATTATGGACCAGTAGATGGGACTTAGTGAAATGTAAGGCAACCAGCGATATAGCCCATTTGAGGGGCTACCAATAAAGCCGTCAACCGGAACAACCGGAACAACTAAACGGAAATAGTGTGCAAAAAATAAAGGTAACGGCCGCAGGCATCTGGCCGAAAAGCAGTCGAAAAACGTAAGCAGCCGGGAGGATCCCTGGTGCAACAGTGAGGTCCAATAAAAGGATCAAATAAACGTTTGTACATGTTTTAACGACTTGACTGGTCTGACTACTCAAATACGGGTGTTCCTCATCCATCTTGCTTTCTTTGTCACAATATGTACATAGAATGATGTTAGATCATACAGAGAGTAGCGCACTACTAAGTCTTCATGGGTGCACTAGTTGTTTCAGTGTGAAAATAATCTGCTGTAGTTTACGAAAATGGAACGGCGGTTCATGAGTTTACAGCTTCAGAGAAGATATATAAAACAACGAAGAATAAACTCACGCGTGAACAGCTTATTCTGCTTTAACAGACATCCAAAAATTCTGATGTCGAAAAACGTCATTCGGATGGTGTGAGATTGTAAAAATGTCTTGACCAGTGTCATATCTCGGACCGCCTGAATTTTGTGACAACTCAAGGTAAATGATACAAACTCATGAAATATTTGATAACTAAACACTGGAAAGCCCTACATTGTATTCTAGGTTCGGAATAGAATGAATAAAACATGCAGGATTCGACTCCGTTGTGAGATGAAGTATTGTATATTGATCATATACCGAATTTTGCTAGACCTTGGTCTAATATCAATTCGTTTGAGCAAGACACCGAATCACCTCATTTATTCTTTTTAGTCTTCGTTATCTGTTGATAACCACTAAATAATATTGGCATTTCCGTCTGAGCATTGTAAAATCCAATGCAACCATGGCAACAAAAAATATGCCATGGGCCATGAACTATAGCTGGACGATTGTGAGAAGATTTTAAGTTCAACATAGACATTATTCCAGTAAGCAATTCAGTTGGACTTGCATTTATTCTGTCTGGATAAATCGGGTTCCTCAATATTCGGCGACCCATTTTTATCACTCACTTGCATATCACCTAACTCCAGACATATTTCTCGTACCTAATTGATCGCGTATTTCTCCGACCAACATAGATTAGCAAAAGATAACAATCAATCACCAAGCTGAATAATTTCCGATGAGTCGGTATGGCAATAAGATTTTTCATTTTTACCGAAACGGTCTATGTGAAATAAATAATAAATGCAGTTCTAGTGAACTATGAATTTGTTGCTCAAGTGAGCGACAGGATTATCGTGATTACTCCACGTATTTTTGCCTTTGCCTTCTCTAAAGGAACCATATGCCTCCAGGATAATAGAAGACACAATATGTTCGGAAAAATTACACACAGACTGAGAGGTTGATTTTCGAAACCATTTTATTCAAGGTATTTGAAATAACACAAGATACAACGCATTTCGTTTAGCGATTTGGCCATATTGCAGCTACATAGAATCCAAATCAAACAGTTCTACTGTTCACTAGAGAATCTTAAGCAATTCTTTACCAGTCCATATTGGTCTAATACTGTGGGCACTGATACTGGGAAGGAAAATTATCGGTCCCTACTCTTACGTAGAAGGTGGATTCCACCTAAACTCCTTCAAAATACGAAGGTCGCATCCAGATTTGCTGTCAGTTTGTCATGCTTTTTTATCGGGACTAGTGACAATATAGGCACGACACATGTTCGGCAATATAATTAAGACCTGTTTGATAAAGGTTGCATTGGAGGAGGTTAACCAGTTAAGTTATCTTCTAAATCTTCGGATTTAAACCCGTCGTTTTGTTGTCCTCTTTTTTAAGTGACATTATACGGTTGTAGAACCGTAGACAAGGGGGGTTGTAGGCATGTATGACGTGGCAAGTCCGGCAAAAAGGTAGTATTGTGCCACCAAAGATCTGGTCATGATTCTGAACAAAACTTTGAAATACAGTACCCCCCACCAGAATGCAACCTCCCTGATATCAGGAACCTATAAGTAAGAAACACTCCTGCTGTCTAAAATGCGCTGCTCTGTCGAAGCCATCCAACTACGCAGTTGAACCTCCGAACAGTAAACGATTTCATTGGGGTTTAACCCCCGAGTCAAATATATTTTAGAAATCGGTTTTCTCAGCAAAGTTATTTATGTATATGTGTGTAGGTATATGATATCATTTTTCCGGTTGGTTATCTCACCCGACCTACTGGGACCTTATTCGGTTTCCTACGCCAAGTTTCAGGATCAGGTTACATACATCACCCTGTTTATGCAGTAGAATTTTGAGGTTATGAAGCACTGTTTCTACTGCACTCATTCAAATTTATGCAATAAAATAAGCTTAAATCACTGGGATCTGAGTTTGGAGAGTTCTAATCATGCCAGCTGAGGTTTATCTGGGTCAGTCAGCGAAAATATTAGAAATTATAGTGGACTGAGGCTGAAATAGTTTGCTTCTCGTACTAAGACGACGACAAAACTGGCCTTACTATGTGATGCAGACACTGATAATTTGAGCAGTTATCCTGACACTAGTAGGCCATATTTTATTACTTTTAGACGGTTTTCATATTAAATTCGAATGGACTTTGTGATGACGTGTCGCAACATCATACGTTTTGCTCAGAGATCGTACACAGTTGTTCTTAATGTTATCAAGTTCAATGAATTCCTTCCGGTCAAATTTACCTAATGGAATGATTGGCAGACGCGAAGTTAAAGTTTTTGGCTAATTTGGAGTCAGAATGGTACTATTTATGTGATTCCGTCATTTTGTTAGCTCCCCTCTCAGAAAGAAATATATATCGGTAACAAACAGCTTGAGCAATCCCGGCTAGTATATCTTGATGAAAGGACTACTGCGCTGTGTTTATTGTGGTATAGTTGTCTGAATTCCGTTGGTAAGCATGTTTTGGACTGGATACTGTATTTGCTTGATCATTCGAGTGTCACAGAACCTATTGGCTGCTGTTTGGGTAAACGTTAGCCTGCCTGAAATTGACGGAACTATTTGAGGCATTGAGAATACTTCATCCAATTAGACGGTATATAAGGACGGAAAAAAATGCCTGATGTGACCGTTCCGTGAACTATACTAATCCACCCAGACCTTGAATTATTCTCAAATTAGATTCTTCTAGATTCCTCCATAAACTGCTTGCTTGGCTTTGTTGTTATTTCAATGGATAAATGTCGAATATCGAAAATGAATAACATGTGTGGTAATTCAGGATCAGGGTTTTTTAGGTGTAAGAAATGTCGGTTCTTTCTGCAAACCTGTTTTCTACTCATAATAAGGAGGAGTACCAGAACTGCCCTACGGCAGTTTTGAAGTGAAAATATGGCCTCGTCCTGTCTCACAGCATTTCCAGTTCTTCCGATTTCTAAGCTTTTAAGGGTAAATTTATCAAGCATTTAATACTCTTCCATCTAATCTGACCTCACATCGAAACCCTTGGAATATTTGCAGTGTTCCTTTACCGCTCCCCGTTTATTTTTCCTCACAGACAGTGTGACAAATAATAACGGGTCCCTTTCTACAGTAGGCTCAAGAAGCACCGGGGAATAACAAAATGTAGCAGCCCTCGGCAACCTGACCACATCCAATTGTGCACTTTGTCTTCTTTGAAAATCGGTCCTGTCTGATCATGCTAATCAGCGCGTTCTCCCTTGCCTACTGTATTCTTCCTCTGCAACCCTCTCTAATCGTCCGAAAGAACAATTCAAGTTGATGCTGTTCGGTCTTCTGATAACCACTCGTGTTTCCCTAGTCTTTGTTGATGAGCTTATTCTTAAACCTATTGGCGAAAATAATGAATCCCATATTAGGATCACCCAAAAGATACTTCTGAAAAGTCGGCACTCAGAACATACCGAGTTGACTTGCAGCTGCTCCGACACGTTTCCCAGTAGCATTTATTAGGATAATTCTGATAAGTGCTTCGCTGTCACATTGAGTAAAACGAGGGCAGTAAGTAAGTTGTGCACCAATCCTGTAAAATCTAAGTATGACGAGTTCGACTACAGGGATTTTCACTGGAATATATGTATTTGAGCGCGCAAAACGTTGTATTCCCAGTACCTTAAAAATGTGAACAAGCTTAATGGACTGGATCTGAAGTCATTTTAATTATTACCCGTTAATAATACTTGAGAATACTATCCATTTAAATTTTAGGTTGATTACCCTAGGAGATAAATACAGCTTTCCCTCCGGATATCGTCGATTGAAAAGATTTTCAGCTTCCTCTGCATCACGCTTAGTCTGCATAAAGAGAAAAACCAACGTTTCGTATGGCTGCAATCAAGATCCGTTGATTTTCAATTATCCCACACAAATCTGCAATGAACTTCTCCATTACGATCGATCATTGTCCGCACTCATTTTGGTGCTGCTGCTAGCGTGTGTCCACGTGCACATTCTCAGTCCCTCAACATTCAACCAAAGTCGGCTTAATCAGTGTTGTTTCATCTGACAGTCAACTTAATAAGCGTCAGATAAACTGAATTTCAATATCGAAAGCAGCTGATCACGTTGATAGTGGTTCGCCTCTGTCCCTCGTGCTCATATAAGTTTCACGACGTTTGTTTTGTTTGTGACTTGATGTTTTCGAATTTCAATTATTAGGTTATTCTCCTGACCGTATGCAAGAAAAAAACTGTGCAATGTATGATAATTTGAGCAGCAAAGGTGAAAAACATTTGAGAGAAAGTATGGTACGCCTTTTCACGGTACTCTTTACACAAGGAAAAGTTTGCAAAATCAGACAGACTTCTAGGTGTGCAAAAGTCTTAAATCTTTGGTATGTGGATGTGGTGACTGACAACTTCACGATAACCGGGATCTTGTTAGTCTTGCGTATTTTGCTTAAAATATCCAGATGCATGAAATCATCTTTACATCTTTTCCTACCATCCTTCAGCCAAATCTCGCTACTCCTATGCCACGACTAACCAGTCAGTAAACTCGACCCACAACTAATAAACCTTGGAACACAATCCTTAGTCATGCCGCTGCAAGCCAGTCAGACTAAAAGTTTTAGAATATTATGACATCAAGAGATACTGGAAATGTTTTTTTGTTCCACAGATTGGTGTTACATACCTGGCTGAACAAATGAAGTGTGACAATCGTATGCCGGACAGATGACCGTGGAAATTGTATCCAATGCTGCACCGCAGATTGACTGAAAAAGGTTTAAATGGTGTGTCTGTATAATCAAACCGATTAGCGCAGCTAGTATGACAGTTGCACTCTCAGTGATAGTGAAGGTGTCAAAGGTTGCAACACTGAGGACAGTGGTTGGGATGTACCATTGACAACTTTCAATACATCCACTTATCTGTGAGATTATGGAAACTCGCAAGCACAATCTCCTGATAACATGGAAAGGGCCACTGTAAGTGCAAAGAAACCGTCATATCGTTTGACCAGCGTAAAAGATCGACGGAGATTGTTCAACTGCGTGCAAAGATGAGACGATTTGAAGGGCTGTACCAAACACCCCGGCATAAAGATCAAAACGTGGGTGCTATTGATATGGGTTGGGAAACATAATTGACACCCAGATCGAGGCACACGAAAGGCAACAAACAATAATTCAGGCTCTTGTGTGTTGTGGTGGACGAAAACCCAACGAGCACGACAGGCAGTTGAAGGAGAGGACTGATTGTTCGATTGCTCAGTGTTAATCCCTATTCGCGTAAGAAACTGACTGTTTATCCAGTACAACAAAACTCAGACACAGTTAGGTCTAAACGAGCAGATTATGCCACGTGGCTTGAACCATCAGGTATTGCGACCAAGGGTTGTAATTCAACGAAACCAGCTACCGCACTTGACCAACAGATTATTAGATGAAGCCATGTGCTAGCATGAAAACTGTTCTGTCCATTGATCATATACTATAGAATGTTGGCACTTACTCCGTGGGTTCAACCCCATGTTTTGACCCATTTTGTGGCCCAGATCTTAACCTGATTTTGGAGCTTCGAGGTTTACTTTTTCGCAAGATTTAAAAGGTTTCCATGATTCTACAATCAAAGAATGAGTTGATATACATCTGTGAATGAGGCAATTTGGCTACTGACCAAGAAACAGTTAAGGGCTCGTAAGAAGTATGAATGGATGATGTATTGAGGTTAGCTGATACTCACACCGGACATCTTTACGTGTTTCTGTACGGCCATTAACCACTAAACCTTTTCATGGAAGTCATTCTTCCAACAGTGACACAGTGACTTAGTGATCATGTTGTGCTTTTTAAAATTAAACAGTGAATTATTTCGCCCACGCTTGAAAAAATGACATTCCCCTGAGTTTCAGGTGGTTCATATTTGTGTTTTACGGACGACGTCACCTAAGAGTTAATTTAAGTGCCTGAATGTGGAATAACAAATAACGAACTTACTGCAGATAATTAAAAAAATAAAACGTGCAGAATGATGGGTTTTCGGCCAGCCGCATTGATGAACACATGGCAATACAGTTATTTGCCAAAATAAAAATCCCGTGCAATCCTAACTTCGGTTAGAGATGACGAACTTTTATCAGACTCTTTAGTTTTGTGCAAGGTTTCTGCAGATATCATGGCAAAGATGACCATCCACACACATAGTTAAAATTGTGCCCTACTACATTCTTTGTTGCAAACTTTTGGACGATTTAAACATTTTGTGCAGATATGAAAACTAATTTTGCTTCACTTCTTCATGGTGATTTGTTCTGAGTACAGCGTCCAACTACTTTTGTTATAATAATAATAATAATAATAATAATAATAATAATAATAATAATAATAATAATAATAATCTGCAGATTTTCTTCCGCCTTGGCTACTTCCATGGCAAATGAACCTGTGAATAATGCAAATTGGTGTTCGAAAGATGAGAAATCGTGAAATATTTCGGCAAATGCGTTGACAGCAATTCGTTTGGCGCAAAACAACGCAGGCGGGTTTAACTCATACACGTGTGTCCCTTCCCGTCTATATATGTTTCATATACTGGAAACTGAGCATTCTCTGGGCAATTAAAAGCGTTCTATTTAACGTTTTGGCGTAAGCACCCTGGGTGCAGTCGAAGTGAAATCACAGAGAATTTCCATCGAAAACTACACGATCTCTCACCTAAATTGAACCAATATAGTGTTGCAATTTTGCCAGTTAATAGGGATTCTAGTGTAGATAGGCTGTCAATGAATGAAAGGCTTTTATGAGGTGTTCTTTGGAATAGATATATGTTTTTCGAAAAACTGCAAACTGTTTGTGGCTTCATACTCTGACAACAGCATTTTCCTTGTCCATACACATTTAGATGCTTTAACTGTCGGTAGGCTACATAGCGTCCACCTTCATGGAGACAGCACTTGGTCCAAATCGGCAAAACCATACAATAAGTTGCAGAAGGCAAGTTTGTATACAAGACTGCCGATCGAACTGCACACTATTTGGATCTACTCCAATTATGTGCTTCGATGGGTGTTATGAACGCATATTTCAACGACGTTTAGACTGCAATATGTTTTCTCAATCATCTCATTCATCTGTCTTCCAAATTACGTTAAGTTCCCAGATGCATATAACCACACCTTATAACATCAATCATCGCTAATTACTTATAAAGAATTATTTGCAGACCGGTTTAAGAGTTGTGTGCAGACTAAGAAAACGAAGTCAAACACAAAATAGGATTTATGTGCATGAATATTCGATACTTCATGGAAATGCTCATCACAAGATAACAAATTGTACAAACCTCAATTCATGGCGTCCTTTCGAGGAGTTCACCGGGCCCTCGTTATGTCAGAAACAGTATGGAAACGACGAACGACAATCTGGGGCCAGCAGGCCGGTTCAGCCGACTACAGTTCCGGTCAACTAACAAAGCCGACTGGCTTGGTGGAATCAGAACATAGGTTGTAGAGTCAAGCGCTGTCAAGTCAAAGGTGGGGATAGAAAGACACGTTGAGCGAAAGTAGTCGAATGCGGGTAACATGGGCCATATCTGATCAGAAGGTGAGAGATATAGGGCGTACGTGCAAATAATATATGAATGTGTGTGCGTGTGGACGTACTCCTGTGTGTCTTTGAGTGTGCGTGAAAGATGCTTAAATAGGTCACTTATGAGTCATCCAGAAATTTGAGCATGAACAGAATGAATAGAGGCTTGAGTCAAGTCACAGCAAAGAGTTTCGCAAATACGCTTGACGTATTCAAGTGAGGTGAAGATTATGTGGACAGATAAAGCACCATGACCCTGTGGTTTTCCCACAGCCCTGTTTGGAAATGGTGGAGTAGGGTACTTAAGATCAATTCATGTTTTTTCCTAAAGGTTTGGGATTCAGAAGAGTCTCCATCGTTGTCAGGGCATTGATTATGATTCCCATCCTCAGGAAGAACACGCAAAACAACTGCCCCGACCATTTGAGTATAATTCTTATTCCAACACCGTCCATTTGGAGTCACAGTTCAGGTTGACTTAAGGACTACATCCAGCTTTCTCTCTTTTTTCATCTCCAGGAGAGTTTGACAAAACTAGCGTGCATTCATATAGGGTCTACGACAGAGTTCCTTATCTGGTTTTCCAAACGGTGATGTTGGATTTCTCCTAGGTAGCAGAGGTGTATAGTGAAACAACGTCACTTGGAATAACATCACAGACAGTTAAACACATCATGAGCAATTAAGTGATTGAGATGTCCAAATCTGGTACACTATTTGCACCATCCAAGTACAAGGTGGTTTCACAAAAGTAGCAGGGGCCTTTGGCTGAACTCGTCTCATTCTGTTGACTAGTTAGAGTTAGTAAACTACTCAAGTGTTTCACTAATGACGAAGATGGCACTGAGAAGTGTAGGTCACGAAAACCAAGGAATGGAGAAGCTTCCGTCAGCCGACGACAGCTATGGCACCAAAGTGCCATCCGAATTTCAATCAGGAAAATTGTGTAGACCGAGGGGTCTCGTAGTATATTCTTTGAGGACTACTTGAAGTCTTTCGGTGTTTCATAGCCGATGTGTGCGAATCGTGTGTTTCGTTTCTGTTGGAACATCGGGTTACTAATAACGAGGCTCATCGTAGTGTTGGGTGCTGTTTTCTACTCTCCGATCGCAGTGATCACTGTAAAAGGCCTCCGACGGGATGGACGTGTCTTGAGCACGGCAGTCCATCGTCCCCTTTCCTGTGTTATAGTTGCATGTGCTGGGCAAGAATGGGAGAAGCTGAGCTAATGTGAAGCCATGACTTGGTGAATATGTATGAAGAAGGCAGCATAAGCAATGACTTCGGTAGAAGCTCCTCTTCTTCCTCATTGTAACCTAAAGGATGAAGATTGTCGTGAACTAAAGACAGTGAGCTACATGAATCAAGGTAGAAGTTGACTGTGTGAATGTCGACCGGTTTACCTGTTGAAGTCTGATGTTCTGCAACTAGGTAAAAATCACAAGAATTACCAGCCATTCGATGAAGAACAAACAAACCTGCTATTATCGCTTTACTCATTGATTATCCCGTTCTGTTCTGCCTTTTACCTCGGTTTTATGATAGATATTTTTTGTACCGTCATTGTACTAGGTTTTAGGCCCTTATATAACATTTGCAAAGGATTTCGCCCTGATTCCAGGTTTCCTTCACATGTTTTATCCAGTCAGCTGACCGTTCATGAATAACAGGTAATATGGAAATATAAGAATTGTATTGATTGTGATTGAACGTAATCCCATTTGGGGTTATGAATAGAAAACAAATGTGTATCGCAATTTGATGTGAATCCACTTTCTTGACAATTTGTAGTGATGATTTTCACGTCAATGTACTGAGGACTTTATACACGGAAGAAGATCGTCTGTGCGCAATTATGATTTGTGCGTAGCAAGTGCAACAAACAGTCAGAAAAAATTTGTAAAACTTCCGCTCACCTGAAAGAGCCTAGTTAGGAACTAATCCAGTTTTTGTTACTTCCTGATCGTCTTCTATCTCTATATAAAGCCTTCGAGGAATTATTTACCATAAATCAAGGATACTCATAACACTGAAGCAGTTTGTTCAAGATCGAATATTTGACACGCCCTCAAGATGAAGTTGATGATTGGTGCTCTTGCAAGTGAGCGATGAGGCTAGTCAGCTGATTATAGGCAGAACAGTTGCTGTGTATCACTGGAGTGGTGGATGCGCATCGGTAAAAATTCACGAACGTTGTTTGCCTACAGCTGTCTATACCACGATACCTAAGCTTGTAGTTAAACGGCACGGTCATTGGGTGGTTGCTGGTTTGGTTTTGATATGCCGTGTGGAATCGCTCACGAGAAAAATACAAGCGCATTTCGCTTACTGTCATCATTCCAGCTTCGTGTGCCATGCGTATGTTCTGCAGTTATTTAGTAAGACTGAAAACACAAAAAGTATTTTTTTTCAACTATTTAAGCCTTTGAAAATATTGAAGTTAAACGTAAACTTCAGTGACATATTATCGTCTAGTCGAAACACGGTTGTGAACGTGGAAGAACTTAACTGAGATTGCAATGAAACAGTGACGCCGGTAATGTCATTGGAATAATTTTGGGAAAGTTAGCGGAAAAGAGGTATTCTGACCTCGTCGAGAAGAGTGAGAGTAGGATTCTACGGATGATCGTTCATTCAGCAATAAATTACGGTAAGCCCAGATACGGGCAATCAAACACAGACACATTATTTAGTGTGTAAGTTAGCGGCGTAAAAGTGTGAAAGCCTAATTCAAGCTTATGATTGGATTGCACTACTCAAAACCGCTCAGCTAGGGGTGCTATCGGACTAGTTGGTGCAGTACACGAACCACAGCTAACGTCATCTGTGTACAGTGTTAAAGAAAACTGAAAACTTGCCTTGTTGCAGATAAATGCAATGATGCTGAGTCTTACTGTGCACTTAAGCCTCAAATAGAAGTTTTTCTTTATTTTTCCGGTTGTTAGAAGTGCAAAATGGGTACTCGGGAATGTTTTGGTAGTTTGTCAGTTGAAACGGTTAATCTAAAAAATAGTTCAGGTAGACCACAGATTTATTGGTAATATTAATAAATATTGTTGCGTTTGTCTTATTTCAATTTGATAAATGGTTACACTTGAAACTAGCTGTGATGGCATCACAGAGTTCACTGGTATAGCTTCCTACTGACTCATTTGTTCTAGACCAGACCTTGGGCCCTTATGGATTCAGTATCAAATAACAATCTAAGTGTCTTCACTGTACATAAACATGCCTTCCGAACAGTACTTCTGAACGTTGTGATGTACCTCTTGAGTGTAGAGCTTATAGCAAAACAATGCATTCAGAAACACTTGGGACCCCTTGCCTACTGTTGCAAACGTGCTTGTAACCTCGAGAGTCTGAATGAAAGTAGATAAATTGTTGGTTCATCATTGCAACCAGTTATAGATATGCCTTGACAAAGGTTACCCACTGTGATGGAAACTTCACATATCCGCACATTTTCCATGGTCAGGCGACCAACTTTTGTAAGCTGTAGTTGTCTATGTACTGCTTGTTTGGTTTTCGAAATTAAACATGCCGCAGTTAGAGATGAGACACTCCAGTAACTTGATGTCAGTTAATCTTAAGGGAACTAAGTAAGGTTCTAATAAATTTCAGGACAGGAAAGAATTTCTTGCGAAGAAGATCAAAAGAAATGATAAAATAATGATGTTGCCCGATGATTGTCCCCCTAATGTTCAGCGCGATGCAATTCCAAACGATGCCAATGATGAAGATAGAAATTCTTATGCCGATGACATTTTGTTGATAAATCAGATAATGATGCTGATAGTGACGGTGATGACCATGATGAAGATGATCATGACTCGGATGCTCATAATGATTAATCGAATGATGACGTTGATGATCAGCATGAATCGGACGATATTGACATTAAGATGATGATGATGATGCTGATGATGACGATGATGATGATGATGATGATGATGATGATGATGATGATGATGATGATGATGATGATGATGATGATGACGATGATGATGATGATGATAATGATGATGATGATGATGATGATGATGATGATGATGATGATGATGATGATGATGATGATTATGTTGATGATGACGATGATGACGATGATGATGATGATGGTGATTCGGATGATGACGACAATAATGATGATGATAACCATCACCATCAGCATCATCATCATAATCATCATGACCATGGTCATCTTCATTCCCGTCCAAATAATCGTCATCATTTTTCATTCACCTTCATCAGCACCCTTTTCTTCTTGCTCATCCTAATCTTCATTATCATCGTGATAATTCATA
Organism: Fasciola hepatica; assembly: GCA_948099385.1. NCBI lineage: Eukaryota > Metazoa > Platyhelminthes > Trematoda > Plagiorchiida > Fasciolidae > Fasciola > Fasciola hepatica. The sequence goes on along the minus strand of CANUEZ040000217.1, from coordinate 1,226,083 downwards.
TGTGTTTATTTCATGACTGAGATAAGTTTTCAGCCTCCGAATAAAATAGAATTTACGTTTATTAGAGTTAAGGAAACAGTGTTCGTTGCTGGTTGATTGTGACGTTTTTGACAACAATGGACTCCAATGTGCGCAGGGGTTTACGAAGATATTCTCCATGGCTGATTCGATCCGCACCACTAGGCCAACTTTGATGAAAATGATCTTATTAGAGCTTCTTTAATTGTATTTAGTTTCACCAAACACGGTGTTATCCGGAATACTCACAATCTGCGCTAGTTCTTCAGTCAGCTGTTGAGGCTTTTCAAAAGGATGCATGATATGGTTGTATATTACTACATTTGTATCACTAATGCTGCGTTGTACCTTTCTAAATAAATTTTAGGGCTTTACTGAAACTTCTTGTACCATGTTTAACCATACAACAGAGTTGTACTGTGGTGGTCAGGCTATTACCTGTGTTGAAGGTGTGGAGATCATAGAAGTGTAAGTTTTGGATGAAGCTTTCTAATACTTTGATGACCGATCCATTGAGGAGGAAGTAGTAGTGTTCAGGTTACTGATGGAAATAAATTTGTGTGAAGATAAATAAGATGATATAAACGGTGTAGGTAATCGACGAATAAATACTGGACGCCCGTGATGATATCGCTGATAATAGTGATGCGAACTCCATGGAAGGGGTGTTTACCTTGCTTTTGGAAAAAACAACTGGTTTGCTCACAACTGAGTGGCTGAGATGTCACTGACTGTAGTGAAGTTGTAGTCCGTGCTACTGTTGTTGATTGAGAGGCAGATGAGTTTAATTTTGATACTAAAGCACAACTGGAAGTACATTAACTGTGATATTTGCTGTAAATATTCTTCATCTGATTGGGATTTCTGTTTGAGGTGATGGTTCAGTCAACTTGACTAAAAGGTTGATGATCCTGATAGCAGTAGCGATAATATTCTTTTCACGTGGGAAAGGTTCTCTCCACCTTTGGTTAGTACAAGTTAGATTATTTTGCATCGGTTTTACATATTCCATTTGTGATGCTCCTGAATAAGATATACGTGATGTGAATGGTGTTGTCAATGAAAATCAGTATGTCCGGGATAGGGGTAGTTTCGTTTGCATTAGAAATTCAGGCCTTGATGCAAGGGAAATTTGTTAGAGGGTCTCAGAATTATTGAGCAATAGACAAGCACTCACCATTAGTTTGTGTTGACGAGCTACAATTTCTAGACACCGAAAGGTAACATGCAAAGTCATGGCGCAATCATGCTTTTGCATGAAATCACAATGACAAAATAACTTTCGTTACCAAAAACTGATAGAAGATTTGTCACACTTTTAACACTATGAAATCACTTAGATCAATGGTAAATCGGTCATAAAAGCCTTAGTCAAATGCCAGTAAGAGAAGTCGACTTTCCACAATCTACCCATCTGATACCAGAATATAAATCGTCTGATATCTCATGGTTGCTTCCTGCAATATAATAATTTCTTTCATTTCCTAAGCGTTGTTTGTCGGATGAGTGCAACGTGGAATTGACAAGTGGCAGAATTATGACTGTGCCGTGTATTGTGGTCTTCATGGTCTTTATAAGCGTTATTCCGATCCAATGCTAATGAAAATGCATATTTTGTACCCTCAAAAAATCCATTCGGAACATTTATACGAACAAATTTTCACCTGGTTCTTAGTTTCTGTCCCTCATTATTGGCTGACGTAAATCGTTTCGTGTAACTTGCCTTTTTTGTTCAATCCATCAAACTGGCCCGAGAAGACTCCTGCTGAATAGAAACTGCAAGGTTCGTTCATCAAGTGAGTTTTATACGGTTTCATTTGTTCCATTTTGGATGATGCATCTCGGGTGAGTTCGTTAAACTGGATTCCAATTCACCTTCTAGCCAAATAACGTAGAGTATTTTCCGTAGTTCAAGTGCCTGGCACTACAGTTTAAGATAACTGGGCCAAAGCTTATGAGCTATCGTTTACAAATGAATGAATCGGCAATAGATCAGCAATACGTGAATCCAGTTTTTTGTAATCGGTGAGTATTATGAAAAGCTTATACCAGATAAAGTCTGCTTCTGTTGATTAACTACACTGTTTTCCAGTTCTGTGATGCACAACTCGATAATAGCTTCAATTGCTTATTTCTCATGAGTAACAAGCAGTTCCATAGTTCAGCTTATTCTATCTGCCTATCGTTTTGTACTGGCCAGTTTCTGAGGCCACACATAGAGCAAACATTGAGTAACTATGCTGTATTTCCTTGCTAGATGAGATTATCTATTGGGTACATTAAGCTGGCTTCCAGATTCTTTCGCTTGTATATCCCAGTCGACGGAGGTGGGAATAATACAATAAATCCCAGGACATTTGACGAGGAAGATCGTTCAAACGATTAACTTTGCAATTTGCTATCATTTCGTTGAGCGGAATGAGTACATTTTGGAATGATGATTTTCCGCTCCGCACTTTTACGTTTGAAATCGCGATACTCCTTACATTTTTAGCAATAATTGTCAACACAACTTTCGTTATATGTATCTTCACCGAAAGGGCGTTCACCTAAATTGGTAAATAACGTTTGATGTCCTTCATAGTTCGAGGAATATTGTCTTTCACATTAGAATAACTTCAATTTAAGGTCAAAACTAAACTGAGGCTATAAAGTGCTAATCTGTTTTATATTCCTCAATGTCCTCATTTGTTAAACTAATGATAAACTCTGTTCACTTTTTCAATACATGTTTTGGCCAAAGGTTCTTGGTCTTTGTGAACTTTAAAATATTGTGTCCCGTGTTCGACTCTTATCAGCGCCACTAGTTCCCACCCAACTGTCATTATCTACCTGGCAGCAGCCTTTTTTGAAATACTGTACTAATATCGTAAGTAATAACTGAATAGACAACGAGGAATGAAAAACTAAACTTGGACTCTTCAAAAACTCTACGGACAAAGTTGTCAAATATTATTCAGTCTATGCAGATCAGGAACTTCGTAACTGTTTTTCACGTTGGTGAATGAAGAAAAACCGTATGTTAGAAAAAAGCGAAAAAAACGTTCTTTGCATCAGTATTATACCCCTGATAATTCGAAATCACTGAAATCATCACACAGTTTGTTTCTCTACAGCGGATTCAAATAAAACTGTACATATCCGAGCCCTGATCTATTCGTTTGCCAAAATAGGGACAAAGTTTTGATTGATAGCCTTCAGTGGATCGCCTGGATTATTGGTAATAACTAGACTGTGAAATACTCATAGCTTCGGATATCGATTCAGGCGTTTTTCCATCACTCTTCATTTTCAACGGGTATGGGAGAAATTATTGGGTTTGTGGAATTATTACCAAATTAATCAGTCTCTTGTTTACAATGGCAATTTTCAAACACTATTCCCTTATGCTCGTTCCATGAGCGTAGGATACACAATATTGCTTTATGTGTCCAAACCATCGGTGTAACCGTCACTATAATTTGAGCAAACCTGAGAGGATTTCATATTCAGTTTTTGGTATTTAAGTCCATAAGCTCCCAATGGTGCGAATGTTGATGAAAAATAAATAACCAACAGCCATTCAGGACCATACATCAATCAAAATTTTCCATTCGACGGAGTAAATTTTAGGTCACATATCAGTTGTCACAATGAAATCCAGACCCAGTATGGAAGCCACCCACGCTTGAGGGCTGCAAGTTTTCAACCAGCTGAGTTGCAAGACCATGACAAAAGGCCTTATACTTTTTGCATATAGGTCGTATATTTCATTGGCCCAAATATCAGTACCAAGTGACATCCAACACATAGAACCAATACGTGAAATAATTCTGTACAACGGGACTTCCCTGTGAAACAACCGGAGTCCATAATTTGAGTGCACGAGTTCAGAAACTTTCGGAGATTGGGTCATGACTACGGAAAATATTGAAGGAAGGAAGTGATTCATCTCCAGCAAAACGACAGTGAATTCATTCTATCACACACACACGTCGGCGAGTTCATTCCAAGAAACACTTCGTTGGTAATACTGAAGCCTGAGAGAATACATCAGCTTGCGTTCCTGGAATGAATCAGCACTTTCGAATGTTTTAATGAAGATCAACATTCATCTCGTTCTGACTGGGGATCTACAGCGGAGCACTGCAGCCAGCAAGGGGAGAGTGCACGAGGCTAAAATCACATGCGAGAGATGTGCGGATAGCCTTTGTTTCATAATTCTAAACGATACAGAAAGAAGGTTGTCAAACTTCACTGAAAACCACCCAAAAGTGATGGTTCAATACAGAATCTAAGTCAGAATATATATAAGAGGTACTTGGCGATAAAAAAACATTTCCGGAGGAAGTTGGTTACCGAAACGGGAGGTGTAAGATATTAATAAATACAACTTCATAAAGCGATCCAAATGAAGACGAGAGGGCGTATTCATATCTCAGGGACGTTGGAGAAAAAGGGATAGATAGATACGGTCCAGCTACGAAGTCATTTTGGAATTCCGTTACGGAAAAAATGTCATCGGTGTATTCACAGTCACTGAGGTAAGGGGAAACTTGAAGGTCACTTAAAGTGAGAGCGGAAAGAAATAGAAATTTGCTGATAATCTGAGTTACTCCATATTCAAGTCACACAAAATGAGTTTGTTATGAAAATGAGCGGACCATGGAAGGTTTGAAACGGTGAAACACTGGATATGCACACCTATGCCAATCAACACCACTATCATGCAGAATGCGTAGAAAATACTAAGATGAAGGAAACCGTATGTTTTACCTTAGTCAAGAAGTAATAATTTATTATTTGGAACATCACCGTCAAGAACACAATCAACGGAGTGAATAACACAATCCACGGCATGTGAAGGTTTGACGGAGAGAGCTTTTGTCGAAATTCGTCTGCTGGGGAGATCGATCACACCATTCCAAAGTTCATTCCCCAAAGCCTTTTTCAAAGTAATCTATCGAACACAACTTTTTGAATACTATCTTGGGTGCTGTTGTGGTGCAATACATCATTGACAATGAGGAAACACTTCATCAAAAGTTTAACAGTTTGGCCAGCCAACCAAACAGAATGTGAAAAAGCATGTCACATTTCCTGTTCAGCTCTCAGGACCGGGTTGTTTGTGACGTGATTAGGTTCGTGGGGGCTAAAAAAGGGAAGATTAACACACTATATGTCAGATTTTTCTCCTAAATAGTTTCATTGGTCGTCTTTTTATTCAACCTGAAATTGTAAAATGCAACTATTTCAGAGTTTTCGACACCTCACGGAGGTTTTTACCCCTCCCCCCACCCCTCGGTTAACAGCGTGCAGTCTGATCCGACATTTTGCTTCAGTTTTGATCAGAATGGCTGAAGCTTTTATAGCACAATTCTGGCCAGATTGGCAAGCTTTTTTCTGAGCTCAACGGATACAAGGTAGTTCGTTAAGAATTCACAGTGTGGGAATATATCAAACAAATTGGGAGCGTGCTCCAGGTAGTTTGATAGCGCCTCATCTGAAACATCTGAGGCCTCCTTACTAATTATTACTTGGTTAATTTGAGTTCATTGCTGGAATGTATACAACCAGCCTTTGATTACACAAAATTCAATATGGTATATATTACAAGACACTCCCAATACCGTCGCTTGTGGCAACATTCCTGCTGCTGGTAGATGATTCCGACGACTAGTGAGAACCCACTCCTGCACAGTGCTGTTGACAATTTTGAAGTAACCAAAACTTTAACGGAAAATCTCTCGCTGAACTGAAGTTTCTTGGTCTCAACGTGTTTCAGTGCGGTCACAATGTTCATAATCATGTAGAAATTCGTTCTTCCTTAAACGGATTCGGATTCAACCCTCTTCACATGAGCTCCATTACTGGCTATGCTCTGCTGACTGTATCATCACGATTTAAGGGCACTTGCGAGTTACACTGACGTGGTATGAAAGATGCAGAGATTATCTTAAGTGAACCCAGCAGACTTGACAGATTAGATATCAAACGACAAAAACACTTTTACGACGACCGCCACCACAGACTTCCAGCGGCAGTCTCAAACAAGTGAGAGCCTATAGCAACACACAGCGTACGAAGAATTACTGAATATTCACTAACTCCGTTTGTCGAATGGGTCCCGTGATCCTGGTGCTGCCACAGCCAGTGAAGTGTGAGAAAGCCTGATAATATGGTGCTCCCAACGATGTTGAACTATGTGATTGATATATGCAGCAGTTTGCATGTCATTCCTTAATAATGTCAGAAATTCCACAATGCAAACTCAGTATCTAACTGATTACATTGTAGTAACGAGTGTACGGTTTTCACCTAACTCGGTTCATTTCAGTTATTCATGCGCCCGCCTCAGTTATTCACTCAGATGGAGATTTCATAAAAATCTTGACCACTGAGTACATTGAGTGTTCCACGAAAAAGGAGCAAAGTACAATTTAAAGTTTTTCACTTCTTGGTTCACATGATAGTCATCGCTTTACACCCGCGACTTGGGGTATCTGAAAACCTTTACTCATTCTTCCCTTTCAATTACCTGGATAACATCATACGTATACCGATGAAGCATCATGAAATTGACAGTTGACGGAAGCAGAAAGCTCGTCAAAAAGCTGCATCGTTCCTATCGCTTGCTTTGAATGAAACCAAATTTCGTTCTAAAGGGACGAAATGTTGAATGGATTTACTGGTGAGAATATAATGGTAAGAATATTTCAGAATGGTTTCTCAGGTTTATAGATCCATGCTTCAGGTTCATTAGAAAGCTGTATTGCCACTTGCGGTGTCATTTTTTGTTCGTATTTCTACTTCTCTGACGTATGAGGAATGCATGGTGGAATTTCATTCATGGCTGGAAAAATGCGGTGATTAGTGAATTTTAGTGAGACACGAAATCTGAACTATGTATTACCAATAGGAAAATACAAACAGTTTTACAGGTAAACAGCAAGAACCTAACGAAACTGACTTTTGTATGATTATTAATCGCTAGAAAATGCATAGACAATCCCATAATTTGGAGATACGGTAACATTTATCGATTAGTCGGCTAACCAATCGAGAGACTGACTGACTGATTGACTAACTGATTAAATTCCTCCTTTCCCTTCCCTTATTTTGTTTCATATAAATGTGATTGTAATTGGCCTGAGAATGAAACCACCGAAAACATATGTTCGCCTACGCCTTGTTTTCTGATGTTAATTAAGGGCTTTTTCCGTTTACCCAATTGTCGCGAATTCTAGCAGAGTTTGAAACGAATCGTGTGAAGTGAAGAGCAGCATGCAAACAATACCACCAAACAAAGACATAGGTCATGTTCTGGTTCGACACCTAAACTCTAGTGAAAAGACACTACTGGCTTAGAAACATGGCTTATTTGAACAAGACAGATGGTGCGTAAAATGTGTGCTGAAAGTAATCGAAATCTTGCGTGAAAGCTTATTAGTCCATGGATAATCCCAAACGACCCAGATGATTTGTTTGCCTGTTTGCACCCGGATTGGTTGATTCGGCTTTGCTTGGTTCAGAAAATGTTACCCGTTGAATAGTTCATTGATCCGCTTGGCTTGCTCCCCTCTAGTCTGTTATTCTGGGCGGCAGATCACGTGTCATCTGCTTCACTCTCTCCAACGTTGGCCTTTCTTCTGGACGGGATACGGCATGCTGTCTTTCACTGACAATGTGCCATCCCATATTTACACTGGTCACAAGATTCTTTCAATCAACTTTGATCGATAAATGTCTGAATCAACCCATGGCTCACTATTTTGAGGTTCATTCTCATCATCAAGTGTTACAAGAGCAAAGAAACGTCTAATTATTTGAAAGAGCAACTGAGACACAGTTCTATGTGCAAGCAGCTGGAATCAGCATTTGAGTTCCAGCTCCGAGAGATATCGTCTTCAATGTGTATAAAGGTCTCCGATTAATCACAGTTTCGATCGGTAACAACTTTCAAGCTGAGATCACTTTGACCCCAAACTGAATGATTGAAGATTATTGAGCTTGGTTTAGCACTAAATGTTGTACAATGACGGCTTTTCTTTATGCACAACCCGCAGAACTCAGCTGCGATATATATATATATATATATATATATATATATATATATATATATATATAGGTGGTAGATAGATAGATAGATAGATAGATAGATAGTAAGCGATTAGAATTGCAGAATACGATAATTTCAGCAACATCACCGCTCAGCTCGTCAATATAAAACCCTAGCAGCACCGTTTAAAGGTTTTGGCGGTCGACTACTTAGAAGGATTATTCTTTGTAGGAGTCCAAGCACAACTTCCACTACAATCTTCTATTATATATATATATATATATACATATATATATATAAATATATATATATATATATATGTTATACCTTGTGCTCACTTTATTGATATCAACCAGGTAATTGAAAGTCTTTTTTACCGCCTTGGAGTTTTAAATGCTGTACCTTTCCCAAAGCGCTTCGATGTCCTCTTGGATTCATCTCTATATAATTATTCGAATATTTTCACAAAATTTGAACGTGCTCCCATTAGCACTTGTGATCAATTAACTTTACTTCTTCACCCCGGAATCTATTGAAAATGCAAACCCTTCACCAACTCCCTGCACTCTTCCCGCAATATCTGCAGAGGAATTTGAACTCTTGAAATTCTCGGTTATCTTAGGACATTTTTTGACTTCACTGAGTTTTTTATTTTTTCCTTTACACGATGCGTCCGCGTACTGCGAACACTGAACTGACTAACTTAACTTCTGTTATGAACTTTGTTTCCTCATGCAAACCTTCTATATTTGATCCGTTAACTTTTCCCACCTTCACCCGAGGTGGCTCCGTAGAGCCAAGGAAAGGAAGTATAGATCGGGACGGCATCATATAGTAAAATTGCTATCCATACTAATTAGGACTGAAGTACGAAATCAGAGTAACCTGTATAAAGACACAATCCTGGGTAGCAAGAACTGTCTTGGAGTGTGAAATGCCATGAAACAGTTGTATTACTCCAAGCCCAAGCTGGTGCCGTTGGTCTCATAGTTGATTCTATTGCTTCTACTCTTGACCAGAGTGGCCTTACCTTCAGGTTATTTGTTTTGACTATGCGAATGCATTTAATTCCCTTTATCGCGGCATTTTCCTGAATATTTTGCACGATGATGGAGTAGACAGTCGCACTCTAAACATCCTTTGTAGTTATTCTTCCAATCATGAGCCGGTTATTTCTTCTGATAGCAAAAACTCGTCGTCTCGTGGAGCCAACTCTGGTATTTTTCAGGGTCATATTCTGACTCCATTCCTTTTCTCCCTTATGTTACCAAACTTCCCGTTTCATCAAATCTCATTGACGGCAAATCTACCGATGTTATTCTACTTGGTTGTCCCTATAAAAAATGAAATTTTGAGTTGTCTTCAAGACCGTCCGGGCAAAATTGGCTACTGATTTCCCTCCCCATTTACTTTCTCTTAACGTTTTCATATGCTCTGCCATGCCCCTAATCCTTCAAATCGTATCACGCTATCAGACCATTTTAATAACATTCTATTACTCTCTACAGATAACCAATATTTACCCGAAGGTATTTCCGTACTTTACCTATGAATTTTTCCAGCTCAAAAGGTTTGCTGAAGTAATCAGATCGAGATTGTCTCTACCTAAGTCAGAAAGCTTCCTTACCTATCATTCGGACTACGGAAAACTTATAGTATCTTACAACTCTGTACTTCAGTTCGTACCTTCTTGGATCCTCTCTCTTAGGCTTAACTGCTCTCCAAATAACTTTTCGGGTCTGAAAGAAAAATATTTTTGTCTCACCAGCAAATATCTGAAATGACTATGCCGTTGTAGCAAAATTATCAGAGATGTTCTCATTGACGGTTTAATCAACAAGCAATTTGATGCTTGAGACATACTGATAAGTAGATTACTATCCGACCCAAATCACTGTCTTCATTCCACACTCTCTAAAGCTGTCTCAATCTCTTCTGTTTGCTCAAAATTCAAAGTAATCCATTCACGTTCGTCTACATATAGAAATAGTCTCTAACCTTACCCTGGCCGCTTACTTGTGAACCGTGACCAAGTAATCCACGATCTCGTTATTCAACTTCATCTACAATCAAATTTTGAGTATTGCTCCATTTTGTTTCCACTCATTCACTCAAGCATTCTATCGAGCCCCTAAACTTCAACCTTCTATATTACCCCGCTCATCACGTATGTGGTGAAAATTCACCCTACATCCGGTACATTAAAGCGGTTATCGACTTAGATTGACTTACCTGATATCTGAAAGTAAAGTCTAAAAAACAGATTATTAGATGATCAGCAGATGAGGAGAAAACACAATCAATGCAACAATACTGGGTTCTTCTCATTTACTAGTTGATTCAATCTCTCAGATTTGATATTACAGTTTCCGTATTGTTTAAAATCCATCTAGGTGCGGAATGGTGGAACTCTGTTAAGCTCGGGCGCATGCATGAGGTGTATATAATTGAAAGGTTTGGCAGAAGGGGCAAAACATTTAACTGTATTCGTGAATAGGGTGAGTAGAACCACTGAGTATTTTTATGGAAAGTTTATGGAAAGCTTTACTGCATTTGGGAATGATGAGATGAGTGAATTATCTTTGGCGTATGTCAATACAAGTCGATAAGAAATTAGGAGATTTAGAGTTTACTTTTAAGTCTTTCAGTTGCACACCTGGAAATCTGGCAGGAGAGGCACAGGCCCCGTGGAGTGGATCAGATGGTAAAATAAAGTGGTTGATGGGGTGTGTCGGTTTAAAGTAGAATATAAGACGTGATACATAAAAAGACAAATGTCTGATCTTCGCAAAATGTGGCTCACACGCCCTGATCAGGTAAGGTTTCTGTTCGGTATCTCACCATATACTTCTTTGAATATTGGTGACTCAATTGTTTCCCAATAACTAAAATTGGAATGTGGGTCATTAGAGTTAGAGTAGTTATTGTCTCTCAAAAGGGAGAATGGGATATCTCCACATCTTAGGGGATTGATACCCAAATTGTGTATAGTTTGCCATTCAGAATGTTCTACGATGCCACTTTGAATAACCGGAAAAGAAGAGTTACGTAGATATGGCGAGCCATGAATGACATCGTAAGCGTATTTGATAGTTAGGCAATAGTTGTGGGTGGGAATGGAAGAAGCGTAGGCTGGGAATAGAACCGGTGAAAATATAGCTCCAAGGACAGAAGTGAGTAAATAAGAGCGGGTTCCATTGTAACAGGAGAACTGTTGACCGTAACGTCAATAATCACTACTCACGGGACTAAGGGGAGGCTTGACACCTGAATTGGAGAGAAAAGAGGGGATCTCATTCAAGATTGATATCTTCAAGCTCATGGCCTTTGCATAGTCCCTGCGTTTGAAAGCAAATTCTTTTCGGTGACCAAGTCTTCTGATTTGAGGGGATGAGAAACGATGGGGACAAATGTAAAGAGTTTAGATGGGACAGCAAAGGTTAAAGGAGAAACTACGATAATTTGTAAGATTGTATTGTCAAATACCACGACATAGTCCATATCGTTGACAGGTTGTCAAAATTTCGATCACCACCAGTAAGCTCTTTCAACACTGGTGTTACAAGCTTTGCAAAACCAGTCTTAAAATAGTTTAGCGGTTGTGACTGAAAAGTCGACAACCTACCAACTATTTTGACTATGCAGTGTTATTGAACAATGAAATTTTATCTTAATATTCCTCAAAGCGCATCGATTTTTCAATTAACTCAAAACCAACATCGGTTCTGACATAATAATTTGTAAGATGATCCCAAGACACACAGATATCAACGTCTGTGACTACAGACTGGTCAGCTTGACTAATCATTGAGTTTACCACCAAAACGTTTTGCGAAATCGTCTGCCTGTTGCAGACAATACGGTTGCGGCATTGCATGATGTGTCAGTGTTTGGGTTGGCTATAAATCTCAGAAAAAGCCTTGAAGGTAACGTGATAAGATGAACCAAGAAGAGAAGGGCATAAGGCGGAAAGTATCAGGATTATTACCCAAGAAAGTATTCAGGGAAACATCCATTCCATTTAGAAAACGGAAAGTTTACAAGGTGGATAGGATGAAAGTAAATACCTTCAGTATGATTGCAATCCCGAGCAACTTTGCACAATGATTTGCCTCCTTTATCTAGTAGAATTTGTAAAATGGAATAAAAAAACTACTGGCAGCTACCAGTAGATCATTTAACTGAAATAAAGACATTCGCAAGCATAACAGATCTAAAATTTCTCGAATGTTTAGATATGCATTCAATGAAGGAAGAACCAGTTTGTATTTTGAATACGTAAACACGAGCGTGACGTTTTACCACCAGGAACTTTTGATCCAGGTGATCTACGTGACCTGTGTGATAACACTGCAACATGGTTTCCATTGTGAAACACGGCGATCCACACGATGCCCACTGAAATCAGTTGACTCAAATACTTCATCGTCTGCGTCACTGTGGAACCACCATTCTTCTAGTGCCATCGAGTTGAGAATATTTATGTGACCTACCCAGGTGTGACAACACTGGAGACTTACTAAACAAAAGAAGAATGGTTGTACTTATCATCACTAGAAAACTCAAGTTGTGTATTGGTCTCCCACGAAGAGCAGCCGAATTACCAGCTCTGTGTTTTCTAGGATCGTCTACAGACTTCTTGAAACTTCATTTCCACTTGTTCTTTACCATATTACTGAAAAGAACCAGTTAGTCTAGTAACGTTCTTGCCTTGAAAGATTTCAGCAACTCATTGGTATACGGTATCGTGGATGGCATTACTTTATTACCAAAATACCTAATTACAATCAAGGGCAGAAACAGAACTATGAACCGAATAGTGTGTAGATGAATATGTGGTAAATTCCGAAGGTGTTGGGACAGTCCGGCCGCATCCACAGGCTTCATTTTCAAGCTCATCAAACATGGAGTTTTGAAACACAACCTGGCACCACTAATTTCCTAGAAATCACTGCACATCTGATTCGAATATAAGACAAATATGATACAGAAATAATCAATTCACTGAAACTACCATACCTAACCAATTACTACACGCCACGTTTTGTAGGTTGCATAGCCATGAAGCCAATGAGCTTTCAGCCGCGGCTTCAGCTCTCAGACAGATGACAGTCTAACTGGGACGCGCTTGATGGCAACAATATTGGGAACTTGAAGTTCAAACAAAGAATTTCCGGTTGCGCACATAAACACTTGTTATGCATACTGACTTGCTTCCTCAACTCGGTGTCGATGAACCTTTGTCAAGGCGTTATTCGTTTACCGCAAATAACCCTCAATATCACTCTGTTTATCAGTACTAGGTTACTGTCACTATTTCGCAAAATACACTCAAATGTTTTCAACGTGCGCGTCAGAACAGTGACTTATTTCATCCCATTTGTTCAGTCATATTTAACAAGTGGGTGCTGCAGAAAAAATGTGACGGTAAATAAAACTTGTTCCGCTTTTCACTCACCTTCAAGCTCGTGTTCTGGGAGTACTTATTCGAATTATTTGATAAATCAGAGATTGGGCGACAGCAAGGTGTTGTACAGAAAATAACTGTTTTTATTTTGGTGTATACAAAATTGTACTTGAACAAATATGTGAACAGGTACAAAATACTTTCAATTTTCACTTTCCATTTGGTCAGGTTTTGAGTAGGCAGACATGTACTTTTCAGTTAAAACGTTTACTCTTTGCACTTCGTTGAAAATATGTCAATACATTTACCAAAGACTCGCACTCGGATTTTGTGCCTTCTGATTTCCATGGTCATTAAGGCATAAGGGTATGCGTCGGTTGTGCAGTGACGTGATAGCGACACTCAGATATATCCTCGTGTAGCCAGTGATTTGTGCATAAGAATTGTTCAGTCTGCATAAGTGACACAGACGATTAGGTTTACTTCTTGTAAGGGTATAGATATAATCAACTGCTATTCGATAGTCCTAAGTAAGTAATACCTAAATCATCATTTGCCATTTCACTACAGTTAAAACGGAAAAACAAAGTGATAAACAAAACACTGAACTGTTTTTGGCACTGAGTTGCTGAGCTTTCTCGTTTGGAAGATAACCTTTACAGTTTATCTACACACATTCTAAAATGTAAGATGATAACTGTTTCATGTAAGTCGCTAACGCTTCCCACATCCTAAGTTGTTTCAGTCGCAGGAGAGAGTGTGCATGAATGTCTGTGCGCTCACTATCTTAAGGGCACGAGGACGGTACTTTGTGAGCAAGAATGTCCTGGATAATTGAATACAATGAGACATGTATCGGTCGATAAAATTGAAGATTTTGTTTGTGGTAAAGTTATTTTCAGTGCGCCCAAAACCATTATTATGAGGCCTTTTATCTTAAAACTTTAAATTACAACGTTTGCAAGAGTAGAGAGTAGAAAGGAGCGGTAACTATCGGAACACTGTCATATTATGAGATTTTCGTTTGGAGTAGGTTCTACATTTTCAATAAAGTGCTTCAACTGACGGTCACCTAATCTGTGAGAAATTCTATAGATGCAAATTAGGAATAACCTCTGCATTGGGATTCGATTGATTGAGAATAAAAACAGTGTTCCGATTATATCCATGAATTACAGTGGTTGAAAACTAATTTGATTTGACATAAAATAACTCACCTGAAAAGGTAAGGGTGATAAATGGCAAAGTAATTACGAGTGACATTTAGCAATCGGTATGGGTAAACAAATAAAATAATACACTCACCAGAGTTGTTGGTTCGGTATTTTATTGGGTTTCCGGTCATAGTTTTTTCCGTCTTATTCAGCCTCGTCATACGGTTACTCGGCAGTACATAATAATTCTGTCTTGTCGCATTCCTTTGCAGCTATTTATGTTCCAGATTGGACTCAAATTAATATGGTAAATTTGAGATAGATTATTCCCCACGTACAAGGAATATGTTGGTAATCTCATTTAAATTGTGACGTTTAGTAGAGAATTGTGGGAATAAAATCATTCAATTTGCCAATGATTTTACTAATGTAAAGTTTTGTAACAAATGGATACATTGGTGAAAGTTAATAAAAAATGCAATCAATAAAATAAGACAGATTTCCTAGAACGACCTACAGCCCCACAGACAGGTGACTTTCATCTTTTACCCACGGTGAATTCTACTTTAATCGGGGTATCTTTAGTATTAACCCATCAACAAATGTTATCTTGATTTTGCATTACAAGTCAATCGACGTATTGGATACTGTGCCCAAAAAACTGTTCAAATGAATTTCTTTGAAACTTTGTTTTTACGGCTGATATGTTCGTGAGCCCGAAGATTTTCACCACATTTCTTTCACACTGATATATCTTTCTGACCGTAAGATTCCGCCATCATTGTCTGTGCATAATACCAACTATCAAACATTTGCAGGCTAAATCAACTAACTAGTCTCCATTTTCTTTAGCAAAAGAGCATGGAAATTATTTTCACGAATGTTCCTCCAGAATGAATACTTATTGATTTACGTATGGTAATTTTATCCCAATCCCGTGAACACCATTGTCCAAATCAGATGTGTTCGTGTTCTACACGTCGCATGTAGTTGTGATAGCTTTTCTTACACTAATGATGAGTAAAATGTGTTGTAGTTCACAAGTGGAATGAAAAATGTTCGTCGCAGATGTGAACTTGAGCTTGGCTCGTACAACTTCATCCTTGTCCATTTTCCACTAGTTAGGACTTCAAATTAGCAACAAAATAAAGAATATTCAACGGACTGCGCTCGTATGACACTCAAGTCCGGTCAAGTAAAAGAACTAATTCAACAGGATTCCTGCAGTTGGGATACCGTTCAGCTTGAGTTGGTTCTTCGATTGTTGGACGAGGTAGCTTTCTCCAAGTATGATCTATCCGACTTTCCTTCTTCCTGTTGGCTATAAAATTGGGAGGAAAATTCAGAAAATGCAATGTTTTTAAAATGATCTGCATTCAATTCTCTGTGAATCAAATCACCCACGGTGAATCTCAACTTCATGGGTTTATCAATAAGCCAAACCAGGCATTTCCCATGTTTTAAGCCTCTGAACTTCCCACTAATTTATCTCATTGGCCCGGATTGCACAATTTCAATCGCTGACGTATTTTAGAGGAAAGAAGGTGGTTGACGTCATGTTGCATTGTACTGCATATTTCAGATTTGTTTTTTTTTTGATATAGTACCGAGGACGACGAGACTGGTTAGGATACTTGTATTTCGAAGGCCAACTAAGTCAAATTCAGGAAACACATTCAATCGGTCATATAGCCCCATTGATAGGTAGCCCTTTTCCTGGGCTATTTTCTTGGTCGCCAAAGGTCCCATTGTGCTCTCTTTGCTAGCACGAATGGTTCTTTCTGTCTGTTGTGGAATACTTCCGACTGATTTGCCATCTGGAACTGATTGTGAATGAAAGCTTTCATCGAACGAATTTCGGCATCTGTGTCGAGCCCTTGGAAAAACAAACTACTAAATAGCACAAAAGTGTGACTTTTGAACCCTAATATCACTGGTGTGTCTTGTATGTATCCTATGGTTATGGAATGCACACCATTATTTTGTAATCACCAACGGTCTGTCCAGGTACTATAAGACTATGGCTTCACTTGAAGCCAACGTTTTGTGATTTCACACACAAAAAGCACTGATTAAGCGACCGTTTTCATTTTGAAAAGACACTGAACAGCTAGCGGTAACCAGCTAAGAGCGAAGGATAGAAGTGCACTATGCCTAAAAAGGTTAACTACCCAAGATAGACCTCCCCCAGTACCAATGAATCAATATCACCACACGTAGCAGCTTAGCAGCGGCTGCTGTGACAAATAGAGGCCGTTAAATTGAAGAAACTTTGACAGACGATTTATATTGTTCTTGTGGTTTGTTGTAAGACAAACTACAGTACTGTCTTCGTCACCCGAAATTGTATATGCATACGACATACACCATGTATGTATGCTACCGGGACGGTAAGAGTACTGTGCATCTGCATTGCCACTATTATTTTTTGATGGTAGGTGAACGCGGTTTCCTGCGCTTCTATTATCGGTTTTGTGTGAGTTTTCTACTGAAGGTTCTAACTGTTTTTGACTGGGCGAAATTCCTTCGGGCGAAACAATGGATTTTTTGCGCTCTCACAAAATTTATTAATTTTCATCATATCTTTCCTGTCCTCTCTTTTGAAACTGTGTACTGATTTCCAGTTCATTCTGACTGCTGTCTCGTATAAACCGCCCTCAATTATTCGACGTGACTGCCCTGAACTAGTGCTGTCGGTGAGCTCGGAAAATTTAACTTGTTTGCCTTTTTATTTCATTTGTTGACTTTTCTAACTTATGAAATCGTGTTCAGAACCAACCACGTCGAACAACGGTGCATTTACTGGGCACACCAGGCACGATGTAATCTAATTCAAGTTCAGTAAGTCTGGAAAGGCTAAGAAGCAGCTTGGATCATAAAGAGAGTGGGAGATAACCAAAAAGGCTACAACGATATTGGTCACATTATCGCCTATACCATTTATTTACTGTCCTTTATGCAACCATCAACAAGTGCTAAGTGAAAAAGCCGTTATGTCTTTGGAGAGGAACAACGACAAGACTAAGAGGAAACAAGCAAGATGCGGTAGTTTGGTACTGGTTTTTGTGTCCAGTGAGCTCTTTTTACACATGATTGATACAAATGCTAACATCTCGTTGAAAATGTTGTCCTCCTTATGACAGCAGACAGTCCACAAGGGCACACATGTAATGATCCTCCTGCATTTAATAAGAGTTTCCACTTATCAAGTTACCCCATCGACCGGAAATCATGTAGCGGATTTCCAAATAAACTCTCCATAATTACCCCATAGTGCCATTTTCCTGAGACTTTCGACCACATAGTTGAGTTGAAAACATCTACAGTGACCGATTTGTTATGTTCAGCTCTATCAGTCTCTGAACTGGGAAGTATCATAGACGGTCATTTAGAGATGTGACAGAAGTGAGTGACAAGGGAAAAAACTGTAGCATGGAGCAATGAGCACAATCATTGTACTTTATTCAGTCCGAAGCAACCAACTGTTTCTCATTACAAAAATTAAACTCTGTGACAACAGAAATGAAAACTTACTGCCAAACTTAAAGCCTGATTTTTCTATTCCACAATATGGTTTTCAAATGGATAAGCCTTCAAAAATGTTACGAAAAACGAGTTATCACTGAGTCGGCTGCTAACCGAACGTAGTTTCTCGTACGTGTAAATATGTTGCACAGTCCTGGTGAAACATCAGTTTTCCCGGTTTTTCTACCAATTTCAACCTCTTACCAAATAAGTTAGTGTATTACGATGAAATGAAACAAACGTCATAATTGATTCATTTCGGAATGCACGGAGTTACAAATCAAGCCTGTTCATGCAGGCATGTTTTGTCAACTGAGTGCGATCCCTTGAAGGTTGACGTCAGAAATTCTGTGCGTATTTTGATGAGTCACCAGTTTCATGTCTACGCCAATCGTAGCAAGCACCACCCTAACAACCAAGTAATTTTGATATCTTATTTAGCAATGTGCAAACGACTAAGCATAAAAATAACATTAAGTAATGTAAGTCGAAATTTATAAATGACCTTGAAATTTTTTTTTGGACTTCCCATGTTGCATTTTTCAGACCAATGAAGATTTCTAGTATCGGGATTGAAAAATAAACAGATACTGAGTGACTACTCGATGCGTAAATGTTACTGATATCAATAAATTGAGCAGATTGCAGCTTCAAGAAGCTATCATCTGCTGCACGGGTAAAACTAAGTAGAATATAACAACATGAAGCATTAAGTTTGCAAGTGAATCAAATTGTTACATACGTATTGCTACGGTGGTAAATGTTTCTTCGTATGTTTGGGATAAGCTGTGTAATAACAATACTATTTTAGGTAGTTCAGAAAGTCCTTAACTCAACAACCTTGGAGGATAGTGCCAACTAACTTATCCGTGCTTCGGAGGTTGAAGAAATATCGAGTTGTGAATGCATTTGAACGGATAGTGATCAACTCTTGTTCATACCACAAATACCATAAATAGCGAGTGAGTAAAACTGGATCTAAGATTACTGTTCCATGAAACACTCTCTAACCATTCCGGGTTCAAGAAACTCTTAGATATTTCTTGTTTTGAAGGTTAAGCATTATTCCGCTGAAACAACTCACATTACCTTTCTTTTGCGGCTAGCTCCTGCAAGAATATGAGCTGGCTAAATTATTGTACCCAAACTGTATCTACTCATGAGAGGTGTGCGTAGAGGGTCTAGTCACGAAGCATCTTGGGAATAGGTTATTAAAGGACGTCAGCAGCCACACTCAGCTTTTTTCCGAGGTAGCAAATCTAGCCCATGAACAAGCAGGTTTTTTCTGTCAGAAAGTATGTGTTGCGAGCGGAAGACCGACCAAGGGGTCCATACACTCTCTTTTGACGGCGATTTTTCGGTTGAAGGTTCTCTGTGCATCTTATTGCATCTTACCAAACTCGAGACAGCAGAGCGAGAGGTAAGAGATAATGATTGTGTTTAGTGTCGGGTCTCGTTCTCTCACATCGTTTTGCTTTCTACGGGCTTACGTGGCTTTTACGTAGGACCCCATTTATAAATGCATGCTCCGCTTTAATACTTCACAGGTCTCAGGTATTTCATTATGTACCTAACCAAAAGTGATCTGATCTTTCTTGAGACCATTTTACGCAAGCTTAACACTCAGTACTGGCATCTTCGCTTGTCTTTTGGCTGGACGGTGCATAGATACCAGAGATGTGTGCTGGAAAACAATCGGATGTGGATCGCGATGCAAGGCGTAGCTAGGGTCAAATAAAAAAATAAAACTCTTGTCCGGTCAGTTCCACATCAGTTTCGTGTTTGTCGCCAAATCAAGATGAATGCAGAAGGAAACAGTTATTCCGTCATTGACAAAAAGTAATTGTTGAAAACTGCTGCAGCAAGAAGTTTGGGGCTCTCTAAAAGGGGAAGAATCTTGACCTCCGAGTACTCATAAAAAGAAGAAATGCTTTCCATAACATCCGAATAAACGTAAAAAGGAAGGGCTAGGAAGAGCAAGTGTGGGTCTGTTCGGCAGTCAATATTTACCTAACAGAAAAGTATCATTCATATAAAGAATGATTGCGACAGAGTACAGTGAAGAGTTTGGTTTCGCACTGCGCTGATATAAAAGCATTCTTTCTTGCAGTGGCATAAAATTTGAAACAGTTCAAAGATAATTCAAAGCAATACAACACTGCTGGATCGCATTCTTAAGCGTTTTAGTCTGTCAAAAAGAGGTTCAATATCACTGCAAGGTGGAAGTTATCATTATGTCGAACGTATATTTTCATTATAGATACTGTTTTGATGAAACCGAATTCATCATTTACTAACTCACCAACATGATCATCACGGATGAAATTGCAGTGTTTATGGGTCTAGGATTTCACATGACAATTGATCCGATGGCTGCTTCATGAATTCACGGAATGTCCACTAGTTACGGAGGTATACATGTTACCATTATTTTAGCCATTTACCTGGACGAAAGAAAAGCTCCTTTTTTAATCATCACTTAGGGAGATTAAGGCATGATTGGACGTGTTTCTGGTATTTTTGTTCTTACCAAAAACACCTGTGCATACAAGCGGTCAAAGTAGTGGGTCCATCCAACAATTCCTCCTATTTTATAAGGTGACCATCTGGTTCTACCAGTCCGGGATTCGACCAGCACCCATCCCATTAAAAAAGTGACTTCTTGCAGGGATAAAAAATCGATCAATTAATGACTTCCACAGGAATGACTTTATAATTCCAGACTCTTGATATCGTAAAAAACAAATCTTTCAAGGACTACTTGCGCATAGAAATCAAGGTCTACAAGGAAAATAGAATGGGGAGATATTTGGTGTGGAAAATTTGTGAGGACTCGTTCAGAGGAGATTGTGAGCCTGGTGAAAAATGCATAAGATATAATCACTGACGGCCATGTTACCAGTGTACCACAAGCAGGTTGCATGAACAACGAACACTCGTTGAGGGGAAGCTTTATTTCTGGACACGAGAATCTGAGACCAGTAGTTCTGTGAGGAATGCAGTCACAAGACATGCAAACCCTAATTTCCACATTGTGAAACTAACACGCTATCTCAGGCGGTGACATGAGTGTATCTGAATGAGTGCCTAATCTCAGTTTTGTGTGAAGGTTGATTTCTCTTATCTGAAAAATAAGAAATCCCCTGAACATAAGCTTCGGTGCAAGTTATCAGGCCAACATTCCCACCTGGTTTTGCTTTCAGAGAAACGCGGTGCAATTTTACGCAATCCGGTTGATATTCTAATCAAATCAGCTAACAGCATCAGTTGTTGAGACGAAACGAGAAGACCATCTTTAATATTGCACGAACGGAAGAATACTTGATTTTTACGAAGGATTTCCTGCCACCGGTATTTAGTCGTGGATATTTTTGGAATTTGTTAGTATTGTGTTTGTCGTGTGAACGATACTCTTGTGTATTACCGATATTCCATTGTGGCGAGACATTTTGTTTCCAATGCATAAAAAGAATTGCCACACAAACAACAACTTGTATCAACCATTCGAAATCCAGCAGAACCTAATCCTGTTTTATGATTTATTAGTCGTGAAATAGCTCAGTTCCGTAAATTTAGGACTGTATGTTGTTGGAATTATACAACGTTAGTAGTACTTGTTTCACAGACGTTTTTCAATCTCACAGAATCATGAAATATTTATCGTCACATGGTCACCAAAACATGAACCTGAAATCAAAGTGATCGATAACCGAGGATTTCTCTTGGTGAAATGAACCCTGAGTAAACGGCAAACTTATTGGAACTTGGAGCTTAGCGATCCGGTGCAACTGTTTCAAATGGAATTCCCATGTCATCAATGCGTACGCTTGCATTCAATACACTCACCTATACACAGGAGTATCCATGGATCGAAATTGTTTGCGTGTGAGCTGTTTGATAATTATGCTAATCCAATTTGCGATCTAACCCACTGCTTTTTGATGAAATTAAACACGCAAGACATTCACAGTGCCAAGAAGAATAACAATTACCAGAGTGAAAGCATTGTGGAACATTTTTTGAGAAAAGGAAGGTAAAAATTACTATACGAAGGCAAGAGATCTGGAAGAAGTCACAAGGCCAGCATATACTAATTGAAACTCTGTATACTTTGAGATCAAGTTTTTGCTTAAGAATACTTCCTCGTTGAGCTGTACCATCTTGACATGGTTAATCGATGTACAGAGTGGTGGAGGAAGATGTGGAAAGCACGGCTTGATGTGTTTCCTGAGGAAACCGGAATTCTGATTAGACAAGAAATATAAGCAGCACGTTTGTGCCTGTATCCGGAAGACACTTGAATAGACCGTTGATTCACTAGTGAAAGAATCAATGAGGCCACCTGGACAACCACGCTTTCATAAGGTAAATGTTCTCCTATGAGACAGTCACGTCAGCAACGCATTTTTCCTAATGAACTGCCATGCATGATTAGGAGTGCTTACTGTCCAACAATACAGAAACTCTGTAATTCGAAAGGTGATAGTTCGATCGATTTTCTTCCGAAAATGACCACACGGTAAACATTGAATTTATTTAACTAACCCCCGGACCCAAACCCTTCAACTCTCACGTGCAACTATAATTTTGAGGAGATATCTTATTGAAAATCAGCAAATTCTTCTACTTTCAAATTAATATCTAGTCGATGAATATGAATCCCCATTCCTGGAAGAAGAACCGATATTATCATATAGTCAACATCCACTGTTCGGTGCAGTCAGTGAACTAAGTGGTACAATGCGATCAAGATGGCAACCGTATTTGGTCAAAATGATCCACGGAACCTAACGGGTCCGAGATAATGTGAAAAGCTGAACTGGTAGCACAGATAGATTGGAGAAGCAAAGTATCCGTTCTAAGCCCTTCATGAGCAACCTCTACTTGAGATCTACCAAACCAGCGTTCCGTCACAGCAATTAGTTCCACATGCTCTGCAAAATAACAGCCAAGTTCAACGCGGCATATTCATTTGTTCTGAAACGGGTACATACCAAGTATCATTTGGTGGTTCGATAGGATTTATTCGACCCAGATAAAACGAAAATGAAACGCGACACCATCCACTTCCTTTCCCGGGGCCCTAAGAGATCACCCACCAATTTTTGAAAGACTGTATCATTGCTGTATGATAGATTAAAACAAAGAAACGTTATTTTTACATCGTACATACCTGTGGTTTTACCTATCTGACCTCTGAATAACTCGAGAATTAAGAAAACCGTGATCGCTCATGCTCACAGGTTGTGGACAGGACAACGACCACCACAGTGGCTGTTAATCTCTTATGTAGGAACCATTAACAATGATCTAGGTATATATATACATATATATATATATATATATGCATATATATATATGTATATCTTTTAAATTTTATCAAGTTGGTCAACACTGAATTATGACCACTGAGAACAAAGTATCCACGATGCCTATAGTATTCCTATATTTTAATAATAGATTCCGTTGCTGCTAAACATGGATGCACCAAATTACCAGTGAAAGCACGTTGCTACTTATTTCATCACTATTTGTTTACTTTTTTGTAAAATAAGGGTGGAACATCACAGAAAGTCAAGTCAATTAAAAGCTGGCAAAACTGACGACTGCCGGAATCGAATTAGGGTTAGAAGGGCCTGAAGTTCAACAGAAACACTGTTTAAGAACCACCTGTCCATCGAATGCATCATCAGTTTCGTGCTGTTCGCTGTGGCTCTGGACGAATCCTTTCCAAATTCAAAACAACTTGTCCTTTTCTCTCCCTAAGGTACAGACAATAACAGACTGATACCCTCACAGGCCGCTTGAAGCTGCTCCATGAACATCGTCATTAGTATGTAGTTTTAACGTTACTCCGCGTTTGTGGCAAGATTATATTGTTTAAGAACACTGCATAACCGAAATTGTTGGTAGTTTGTCGACATTTCGGTCAACACGGGTAACGTTTTTCATGACTGGTTTTACACGCAGACCAACACACGAACACTGCGATCAACAACCAATTGCTCTATGCTATTTTTCCAGTGTCATTCGGTTATAAAACCAGTCTTGAAATAGGTTACCGGGGGTGACCGAAAAGCCCACAGCCTACAAACGATTTCAACTGGGCCGTGTTAACAATCGATAAGATCTTACCATAACATCTTGCATGGTGCATCGATCTCTCGATACACTACTAACCGGTCTCGGTTCTGACACAATAATACTTCCCATTTACTCCGAGCAGAACGATTCAGGGAAATGAGATCTCCATAACTGAGTGAGAGTAGATAGGCCAGGATAATGTGTTAACAAATATATTGGGCTCATCATAAAATTGATAGGCAAATCACAACCCAACTAATCCCTTTGATTTACCAACGTTCCGGTTGTCCATCTGTTTTCCCTCACTAGTTTTCCAAATTCTTTCCCCTGAACACCTTTTTCACTAAGGAATGCATTTATAGTTTCAGCACAGAGTCATTGTTTACAGTAGGAGATACATCAAAGAGTTATCAGTTTTATTGTGACTGTGCAAAACTCCATGAACATAGTTGACGAAACTTTTGTTAATAATGACATCACATTTGGCTATAGCATCAGGTCAGACTGCACTGTACGATAGCACTTCATCTATCTGCGAATGAGTCTCATTTTAAATGGACGTTCGCATTTGTCTTGTGACTGGCAACTCATATTTTTATACCTAATAACTGCTGATTTCTGCGCATATGTTTTCCCTTAACCATTGTAAAATCTCACTGGGTATCGTATTAAACTTATTTAGAGCCTTTCGCTTGTCTCCTACAACTGCCAGAAGGCGCTGTCGTTTCACACCCTGCGCAGACTAATCACGCAGTAAACGTGGCTGAGGCGTTCCGTGAGCGGTATAAGGTTCGAGGTCGGCAATCAAGACCGGCAAAGTGTCGCGTGCTAGCCACAGCTGAGGCCGTCAGCATCCATCTCCACAACCTCCCTCTATGCGCTCAAAAACAATTTGTATGTGCCCTTAAGCTTCCATGGCTCTCCGTCCACCCTACAACAGTCCATAGAACAGATGAAAACTGAAAATACACGAGAAAAAACAATACACATCCGGTTTTGATTTGAGCCCGGATTACAATTGTTTTCTTCCCTCCCCCACCGCTTTCATTATTAATTTTGTCACTTCCCACTTATCTAATTGGTTCAACCCTTTGACTTGTCGTAATATATTGTGATGTAATGGCATGACTATGAATCACTGAAAACGAGCTTGTTCACCAAACTGTGTTCTCCAAATGTGTTCATTGGAAATTTTCCGACATAAATATATATATATATATATATATATATAATAAACATGGGATGGAGAAGATGTAAGGCGGCAAAGCAACAACACCGAAAAGCCTTTATAAATCATGATGTGGGGGAATTCGGGATCAACGTAAAGACCAGAACGAATAAAGGTAACTCTTGCAGTGTTTGTTCCGTACAGGAATTATGGTTTCTTGTCTCTCTCTCAAAAGTAATGGGGAACCGGTGAGGGGGGACAGCGTCCCTACCCGACGGCGATCCTCATCTCCTTGGCTCCAATCGGGAAGGCGGAGAGCACCAACTGAATTCAACGAGGAAGCTAACTTCTTCATGCCCGGAAGCCAAGTCCTAGCCGGAACACCAGGCAGCTTCCTCTGGCCTTTCCCAGCGCGTGAAAATGAAGCACTGTAAGATAAACAGTTTATAGGAATAAATAACATTTTTGCAAATCATCGAATGCGGTACAGTGCGAGTATCTCAATTGTAAGGCGACTATCAGCATGTAGCACACCCCGTTAGATCTAACCACGTGTTCCCACCGGACATGAGTGATGCTTCGGATAGGCCAGTGACGCAAAAGGGCCAAGTCTCACAACCGTAAAGAACAAGATGAACTGTGGCACCGTACCCCCTTCCTTTGAAGGAGAGCCGGATGTCACGGCGGCG